>CM033400.1:6823317-7355512 GCA_019426215.1 Buddleja alternifolia
AATAAATTTTAGGGCAAAATACACTTTACCCCCTGAATTATACCATTTGTACCAAACACCCCTTGAATTATAAAAAAATACACTTACCCCCTCAATTGCATGGCACTGTCTTTATTACCCTTGACCATTATTTAATATTATTATTTTTTATTTTCTCCACCATTTGTTTCCTTTTTCACAAATTTTCTTTTCTTACATAGATTAGTTAAAATTTACCCAATGCATTACAACAAAATTTTCAAAATAATAATTTGCAATGTTTTTTCAGCAATAATAATAAATTAATTTGGTGACATCAATTTATATTAATGTATGATGAAATTCTATTGATGCATCATTACAAAATCAAATTATTTATAATAGATATCTTTTATGTATATTTTCTTACTACATATATGTGTATTTAAATACCCTAATTTACTAGAATATATATATGTTAAAATTAATGCTAAGAGGTTATATTTTAATAATATATATTTAAACATATTTAAATTAACCAAACATATACATATCCTTACACCCTCTGATTTAAAAGACACAAACACACACACAAAGATATTTATATATATATATATATATATATATCATCAAACTATACATAAAACATATTTAAAATCTATTTGAATAATTTAATTTTGCCTCAACGCATTAGTTGATTTTTTTCAAACACTGATATAATGTGTTCTCACCAAATTAATTTAACATTTGTGCTAAATAAGTAGGTTTAAATGCATAAAACCCCCTGTACTATATCGAAAATGCAAAAAAAGATCATGTGTTATATCGAAAATGTGAAAAAAAAACTTGTGTTAACAAAATAGCCTAATTACCCCCTATGTTATTAAAAAAATCTGCGCGAAACCCAAATTCTATTAGAAAATTAGCGTGTTTTTCATGTTTTTCACCTTTATACTATTGGGAATCCTGGTATCATGCGCAGCGAAATTTAAAACATATCCGGATTCCCAAAGCCAATATCAATTTGTGGTTTTTTGTTGATTTTTCATCAAAATATGAATACGAAGAACGCGATATATCGCTTACCTCTTGTAGCGTATTCAAATAATCCTCACACTTCACGAACGGTCCAAGTGTCCCGTCTCTAGATCATCACGAGAGGAGTTGACTTTTGGAAATCTTCTTCTCCATCTCCCATAGGCGGTTAGGCAGAGATGAGATGAATTTTTCTGTCTTGTAATTTTGGTGGAGGATTTTACGTAATATTAATTGTTTTTTTCTCTAGCTTGTGTTGGAAGATTAAATAAAATCCTCCAACTTAAGCCCACGAACCACACGCCCTAATGGGCCTGTTGGACGCCCCATGTGGGCTAAGTTGACCTGGTCAACTTAATCCACTTAATTTAATCATATCATATTTAATCCAATTAAATAAATATAGATTAAATTAATATTATAATTTAAATATTTTATTAAGCCAGTTAATTAACTATTCAAATTAATTAATTTAATTTATCATTGTTTAATCTAATTAAACAACCAATCAAATTAATTCGTCCAATTAATTAATTCATCTTATCAAAGGACAAATTACCAAAATACCCTCCAAAACTACGATTTTCTGTCTATTCCTTTATAGCGCGACTCTCTAGGTTCGTCTCTATTGGCAATGGGAAGATACCAATGGATGTGGATGACACCTAGCCAGCACCGTGGCCCCACATCGTAGCCCAACCGAGTACGAAATGACTATGTCATTACGACCTCTAGATTATAAATATTGTATGAGTTTAAGCCCTTTCACTGACGTACCATGATTGAGTGAGAGTCATGGAATATGTCAAACTCACAGGACTCAATTCTATGCTAAAAATCATAGTAACATGAGATTACGGAACTACCTTTTGTGTCAAACACGAGTTAGATCATGAGCTCTGGCCAGAGACTTTCAATCTTATTTATTCATGATCGCATAGGATACTTCTCGTTTACTTTCGAGACAGCGAATTCCTTTTTGGTAATCACTTCAAAACTGTTACTTGCCCAATGGAACGCACTTCGAGGTCGACCCCACCAACGGGTGAATTGAACCTAACTACTCTAATGACAGAACCAATGTCACAAGCACACCGTGACTCTGACTCTTCAGGTCTAAGGCTTACGCATACTATCATAATTAGTAATCCAATCATTGATAGTCACTGAGTAAAAACCCATGTGATCGGATTACTACGAGCCGTGTTCGAATACACTAATCCCATCAATTTATCTATGACACAAACTCTCACTATCCCATAGTGTTCGACTAGCACTCCCTGTCAGAGCATGTGTCATACAAGCCCACACGAATCTCAAAATCTCAATGCCCAATTGAGATTCTCCGACTTGCAAACTATTTAAGTGATCAAGTACCAAACCCTTCCAGTGCCTATCCCCTTAATAAGGAGTGGATAGTCTGCCTTGACACACATGGACTTGTTGTTCATTTAAGACTTATAGTTGCTATTAAGACTTATATGATCAACATACTAAATGCCTTTCTATTAATAAAGGGTTGTAATATATAAACTAGTGCCTCATTTTCTAACTCCTCGTTAGCATCTAGGGCACTTTCCCAACAATATCCCACTTGCACTCTATGCCCATCGCTACGGTATCTAATACCCATCTTCTAAAGATGTCTCTCTAGCACCGCTTGTGATAGTGGCTTAGTGAGTAGGTCAGCCGTGTTATCGAGTGAGGTTCATTTGCTACAAGGCTATGTCGCTTTTTCTAACGATCTTTCAAAAGATGTTGTATCTCTCTACATTGTGTCTGGATTTGTTAGACCTCGGTTCCTAGCCTGCGTGTTAGCTCCATTTCATCACGACAAAGTGACAAGTGCAAGCTTCACTCTAGGGACCTATAGAAGTTCCACCACGAACTTATGATCCAAACAGTTTCATTAACAACCTCTAACGCTTTAAGACATTTTATATTCATTCTCAGTAGTTAAGTAATTTACTTAGAAGTTTTCCAAGTCCATGGTTGAGGGTGAATACAAATCCAAAGTGAAATTTTAATCTTCTTTGTCAGACTTAAAGTCCGGGTAAGTATAAAATTTCACTATCAGTTCTCCATAGGCATAGATGAAGAATATATCCTAAGTTTTTCTCAAGTACTTCATGATATACTTTATGTCTACCCATTGCTATTCCTCACTAGGAAAGAGCCCTTTCTCAAATCTTCTATCTTAACTTCTTTAGGATTTATTCTAAGAAAAAGGGCTTCGGAGGACCCCATCATCCTATTCGCTCTATCTCCATAGATGCAAATTCTAAGGATGAAGGTGGCTTCTCCCAAGTTTTTCATGGAGTGTATGCTCGAGATTTATATATTGATACAAGTCAATGAGCCCATATCATTTCCCATTTGTAGAGCGATCTCTACACATACTACTAGAAATGATGTCTCGTTCCCACTGGTTTTATTGCAGAAAGATGGTTCTTTTTCGTTTTTGATGATATCATAATTCTCAATTATGTCATCAAGATGAAGATTTCAACTACGAAAGGTCTGTATAAATCCACAAGTGGATTTATACAGCTTGTAGACCTTATGAGAATCAATCTCAGATGTAAAACACTTGGGTTGTTCCATATGGATGTCCTCCTGAAGGAATCCATTCATGAAGGAGTCTTCAGATCCATGTGCTAAATTTTCATAATCTTGGTGTGTTACTATTGAAAGTAACATTCTAGTGGATTTGATTATAGTTATGGCAAAGGGGCTTCCTCATAGTCAATGCCCTTCTTTTGACTACACCTTTTTGCCATCAGCCTGGGGTTGCCATTCGAATCAATATCTTTTATAGATGTATTCGCCTCCGACGGGTACAATACTCTCGGGGAGATCTACTAGAGTCTAGGATTGATTCAAAAACATCTAACCCATCTTCACTTTCATAGCTTTACACCCTCTCGTAGAGTCCATATCCACCATCGACTTGTCATACGTAGAGGTATTGTATCTATAGTTCCCCTCTGCCACAACATACAACTTATGCTTTCCTTGTAGCAGACAACCATATCTCTCAGGTGCCTGAGATACTTTACTAGGCCAACTTGTTGGTGGTTGTGTTTGCAATGAGCTTGGTTCGGGTTTCTTGAATAGTAGTTTCCTAAGGAGTTTTGTTTTATTCTTATAGAGCAATCTTTCTACCAACTTAACTTCCTTAAATGAACTTATCTTCGAGAATGGTGGCTTTTAAAGCCACAATGATCATCTGATCATTATGTAAGTAAAAGAGGTCTCCCACTAAATCATTTGAGACAACCAACAAAATGTCCCTTTTAAGGACTTAGCCTCCAGGTTCTCTACCTTTGTCTTTACTAAGGGTTGGGTATCCCCGTACCCTCAGGTATTTAGGACTACGCTTCAACTTTTGCCACATTTGATATGGTGCCTTAGGAATGAATTTGGAAGGACATCTATTTAAGATGCACCTATGAGTAGCGCATGACTCACTATGAATTGGGCAATTCCATATAGCTTAGCATAGAATGCTTCATGTCCAACAATGTCTCATTCTTGCATACTAATGCCCTATTCAACTGTAGAGTCGCTGGAAGTATTAGCTGTGAAACTATACTACGTTCTTTTAAGAACGGGTCAAATTAGGCAATCATATACTTGTTCTTACAATCCAATCGTAGTGCTTTTATATGACATCAATTTTTAACCATAGACGTTAGTATGCACCAAACTTCAAAACTTGAGTGGCCCTTTAATGTTTTCCCGGTGAAGGGAGATTCAGTCATCCTTTCATGAGATAAGATTCTTAATTTTGGATAGGGATCCAATCCCAATGGGATCTTACCCCCATGTTTCTTCTAACTCATGAATCTTATGCTGCTAAGGCATAACCTAATCTTAGGTGACAAACAATTTTTGTAGTTTGTTTCTAGCATACTATGCTCTTTAGTATATATGTTCACAGAACACTAATTTCGAACTTTTAAATCGTGTTAACAATTTTAGTAAGGATGCATTGTTTCCACATTTATTTCCAAAATAAATGTCATGTAAGTTATTACTGTTAGGGATCCTATACATGAAAACAGAGAATTGCAGCGGAAGATTCGAGGATTCTTACCGGCAGATCACAAAAATAGATCTGATGATTTTTAATGGGTTTCGCGAAAATTAGAACGAATAAAAATACCTTTTTGATTCGTTTACTGATTCTGCAGAACAACAATCTTCCAAGGGCTCCTGTCTCTAAAGCTTCACGCGAAACGAGCCTTCCAAAGATCCCGAAACTCCTCCTTCTTTGCAGTAGTGGACGGCTAGAGAGGAGAGAGGGGAGAGAGTTCTTTTCCTTTTGTGTTGTGTTTCTTTCTTGTCTTCTTAGGGTTTGTTCCACTGTAGGAGTCATTTTAAACTCAACTAGCTTGTGGAACAAGTTGGAAGCTACTCCAACCCTAAAGTGGCCGCCCCTCCTAGGGCTTCCTTGGACTGGGTGGGCTTTTAATTGGCTTGTCTAATTTCTAGCCCATCTATATATATTTAATTTAAATCCAATTTAAATATAATATAATTACTATTAATTAATTCTTTTTAATTAATATACTAATTAAATAAATTAATTTAATCTAATTAAATCAATCAGTCCATTTAATTCTTTCTAAAAGATTTACACAAAAAGATACATCCCGTTCGTTTCTTATAGCGCGACTCTTTAGGTTCGTCTCAATTGGAAAGAGAGGAATTACTTAAGGATGTGAGTGTCACCTAACCAGTCCCGTGGACTCACATCGTAACCCAATTGAGTATGAAATGAATGAATCATTTTACGAACCTCTTGATCATAAATGTCGTATGAGTATAAGCCCTTCACTGACGTATCCCGATCAAGTGAGAGTCATGAAAAATGTCAAACTCACTAAATTTGATATTGTGCATTAGATTATAGCATAATGAAATTACTAAACTACTCTCAGTGTCCCACATGAGTTAGTTGTTATGCTTTGGCCAAAAACTTTATAATTTCATTAGCCTATAATCGCACAGGATACTTGCTCGTTTACTATCTAGACAGTGAATCCCATCTTGGCGATCACTGATCAACTGCTACTTGTCTCATTGATATCGCTCTTCGAGGTCGACCCCACCGACGGGTGATATGGGCCTAACTACTCTAGTAACAGATCCAATAATACAAGCACATTGATCATGAACCCTCAGGTCTAAGGCTCACGCATACTATTACGATCAGTAATCTAATCATTGACAGTCACTGAGTAAATACCCATGTGATCGGATTACTACGAGCCGTGTTCGAATATGTCAATTCCATTGATATATCTATGATACTTGCTCCCACTATCCCTATAGTGTTCGACTGGCACTCATCGTCAGAGCATGTGTCATACAAGTCGAATCTTAATGCCCAATTAAGATTCTTTGACTTGTGAAACCTTTTAAGTGATAAGGTGTAAGACTCTTCATAAAGGGCAAAGAGTCAAACCTTTATTCACATGGGCTATATGTTCAATACTTATTTAGATGCCATAAATATTTATATGAACAAAATACAGATGCCTTTATTAATATCATTTTTATAGTTTGTACAACATAATAAGATACCCTAATCTAACTATTTGTCCTCATTGGCATCTAGGGCATATACCTAACAATTACCAAACTTAAAGAAGTATCATTTCTTGACGTAGTCAGAAAAGGATAACATTTTTAGTACCATTTGGTAAAACTAATCAATCATCCAAAACTATAATAAATGTCTAGAATATTTAAAAGAACAAAGTTGGATCTTATGTGGACAACCACGATACAATGTCTGGTTCTACCATAAATCGACTTTCGTTCTTCCAACTTTTCACTACTTTCTAATTCTTCAAACATGAGCACTAGCTCTATAATGAAGAATTCAAGAAGTTGAGAAATCTGGTCATAGAATACTAGTTTTAAAAACAATCAGTTCTATACCCAGTGCACCTCATTTAATAGCCCTACTCGTTGCCCCTTCTTTGGACATGAGTAATATTTTCTTCAAGCATAGAGTTCAACTACTCTAAACTGAGGACCATCTTCAAGTTTCTAAGTCTATTGATTTGGTTAGGCCACTACGGACAAAATTCTCGAGCATAACTAACTTAACGGGTTATTAATGTAAGAGATATATTAACTAAAATGCAGAAAATAAACCAAGATATCAATTAGGTGTTTATATAGCTCATAAATAAAACTAGGACTTTAATTTTACTTAGCTCCCACTACATTTTTCGAAAATCCACACTCCCACTGTAGAATTCGGAAGTCATCGTTGGCAGACTTCATAGTGGTGATTGATTTCTTTAACTAGTTTAATAGGATGCAACCTTTTGATGGTATGTGGCCTAATTAATCTATTAAAGTGATGTCCAACACCAACCTATCAAATGAATGATTCAATCTCTTTGTTCATTATTAATCAAATTGCAACCTTTTAACGATCATATTAATTCATGAATAATTTAAGTTTAACCCACTGACTATCTATCAGTCTAACAATTGAATTTCACCTTACAACCTTTTGCTGGTATGCGGGGTGAAATTTGTTTCCACTAATGGCATTACATGCACTTTGAAAAATCTTAAACATATTTCAATATATAACCTCCATTGCTTAGGGACGATATTATATATTAAATATCATATTAATTTTTTCTAAGTTCAGTGAAGAACAGGATACCAAGTACCCTTTACCGACTTACTATTTTTAATTATTTAATAGGGTCTCAATTATGCATATTTATTTAAAACGCGCAAACATGCATAGATAATAAAGCGTAGAAAATACCTAGTAATTCTACCTACATGCACACTTCCATGAACTTTCTAGTTCGGTCCAATCCAATGGGCTAATCAACATATATTTTAAGCATGCTCAATCATAAATATAAAACCTAAGTTCATGGGAGGTGTTATTATCACATAAAACGAGCATACTACATACACAAGCATATATGTGAACAAGAGTATAAAATAAATCTAATTTATCTAATCATTAGATTCAATTTGACTATTGCAAAATTAAATCCCATTCAATTTTGATACCAAGACTAAATCTAATTTAATCGAAGTAAAATTGAACTCAATTTAATATTTATGCGTTTGAAAGATCTAACTTATTAATAATTAAAACCAATTTATTTAACATGAGAATATTAAATCTTATTTAATCAAAGTGAAATTAAATTCAAATTAATTTTCATATGCAGGCTAAAGTTAATTTAATCCCAATGAAAATAAACTTAATTTAATTTTCACGGGTAGATTAAATATTGATTTAATAAAGGTGAAACCAAATCCAATTCAATTTTCATGGGCTCACAAATCCAATGACTAAATCCAATTTAATCATTACAAAATTAAAAATAATTTAATTAAGTAAATAATTAAAACCAATTCATTTTTGATAGGCGATTAAATCCAACTTAATCAACTTACAAAATTTAAATCTAATTTAATTAATACATTAAATAATACTAATTTGATTTTGATAAGTAAATTAAAATCAATTTAATTTAATATAAATCAAATCTATTTTAATTTATTATAAATTAAATTCTATTTAAAGCGAAAAAGAAGAAAGAACCAAATCAATTCAAAATTGGGTCTTGAACTAACCCAAATTGAATTCAGTTGGGTTATAACCCAATTTAGCCCATCTTAATTAAATTACAAGGTGCCAGGCCAAGCCTTAACACAAAATCCAATTAACCAATTAATTCTGGAACCGGGCTGGGCCAATTTATTCGCACTGGCCAAGCCCATACAAAGTAAATTGATGTGGTTGGGCCAAGCCCAACACATGAGTGTTGGGTCTGGCCTAACACAGCTCCAGCCCGTTGCCTCGGGCAACAGGCTTCTTTCCCACACCGTCATCGACGGTGCCGTCGTCGGCCATGGCGTAGCAAGCCCGAAAAATGCCTTCCCCAGAGCTGCGATTCGTGTGACTTAAACAACGCCAAATCTGCCTTCAATCTGCGATTACGAATCCAGCCAACTTTGAATGCAATACCATTGCAAAGTTTCAACCGACATCGGCTTTGCTATCGTCTTCCTTAATCGACGCATATACGGCGATTTCGCGACCAATTTTAGCGTTGTTCCAAGAGGAGAAGGTCAGCGTTTTCGTCGACTTTCAGTGACCAACCTCCATGGTTGTCTTCCACGTGATTTCAAATCGGCGCTCACAAAATCATCGACGATTTCAGCATCTCCAAAGGCAGAGAAGAGCAGCGCTTCCAGCGCCACTCTTGTCGGAAGCGCCGCCTCACACCATCGAATTGCGGTCGACTAAGCAAGCCCGATGTACGAAAATTCGCACAGCAGGAGCTACTACCACCATTTCTGTTGGATTTCGTTCGAAAAAGCATAAACGCAGCGGAAGGGATTTCAAAAATTAAAACGAAAACCCAATTGGTACTCTAATTCGTATAATTGAATCTAAAAACATATAACGAATAAAACTTACTCGTTAATAAGAATATGATGATGGAGAAAAACTTCTTCTTCTCCAAACTCGAAATATTGAAGCTTCCAAATCTTCAATCCTTTGGTTTGATTCTTCAAACTTGAACTTGATCCGAACAACGAAAATACGTCGTCTCTAAATCGTCGGGAAAATTAAATTATTAATACAAAAATAAATAGAAAATCAGAAAATACCCCCAAAAGTGGGGTAATCAGATAATAATATAATACGACATAGGCTATGTCGTCTCAGCTAAGAGACGACATAACCTATGTCGTCTCTTACTTTTTCTTTTTTTATTATTATTAAATTAAAGTGAGACGACATTGGTTATGTCGTCTCACTTTAATTTTATATTTATATATATATATATATTTAAATTGTTATCACGGTTTTTGCCGTGATAACATATTTTTTTTTTGTTTGTCGTATTTTTTTATCCGAATATTGAAATGAGTTCATTTTTGTGTGGTTACAAAGTTTATATGAAAGTCTACAAATTTTATGTTCGGGTCGAGACCCAAAAATGAACGAAAAAGGGAGAAAAATGAGCCGATAACAAGGAAAAAATATTATTTTCTTAAAAAAATTGCTTTAGCGCTGTCTTTTTGCTTGCCGCATTCCTTTATCCAGACATCGAAATGAGTCCATTTTTATGTAGTTACAAATTTTATTTGAAAGTCTACAAATTATATGTTCGGGTCGAAACCCAAAAATGCAAGAAATAGGGAGAAAAATGACAAGGAAAAAAAATCATTATTTTTTTAAAAAAATTGCTCTAGTGTTGCTTTTTTGCTTGCTGTATTCTTTTATCCGGTATCGAAATGAGTCCATTTTTATGTGGTTACAAATTTTATATGAAAGTCTACAAATTATATGTTCGGGTTGAAACCCAAAAATTTACGAAAAAGGGAGAAAAATGAGCTAGAAACAAGAAAAAAAATTGCTCTAATGCTACTTTTTTGCTTGCCGCATTCCTTTATCCGGGCATCGAAATAAGTCTATTTTTGTGTGGTTATAAAGCTTATATGAAATTCTACAAATTATATGTTCGGGTCAAAATGCAAAAATGCACGAAAAATAGAGAAAAATGAGTTGGAAACAAGGAAAAAAATTGCTCGAATGCTGCTTTTCCCCCCCTTGTTTTCAGCTTATTTTTCTCTATTTTTCGTACATTTTTGGATTTCGACCTGAACATATAATTTGTAAAATTCCATATAAACTTTATAACCACACAAAAATTGACTCATTTTGATGCCCGGATAAAGGAATGCGGCAAGCAAAAAAACAGTATTAGAGCATTTTTTTTCCTTGTTTCCAATTCATTTTTCTCCCTTTTTTGTGCATTTTTGGGTTTCGACCCTAACATATAATTTGTATACTTTCATATAAACTTTGTAACTACATAAAAATGGATTCATTTTGATACCCGGATAAAAGAATACGGCAAGCAAACAAGCAGCACTAGAGCAATTTTTTTAAGAAAATAATGATTTTTTTTCCTTGTCATTTTTCTCCCTATTTTGTGCATTTTTGGGTTTCGACCCGAACATATAATTTGTAGACTTTCATATAAACTTTGTAACCACATAAAAATGGACTCATTTCGATGTCTGGATAAAGGAATGCGGCAAGCAAAAAAGCAGCACTAGAGCAATTTTTTTAAGAAAATAATATTGTTTCCTTGTTTTCGAATCATTTTTCTCCCTTTTTCGTTCATTTTTAGGTCTCGACCCGAACATAAAATTTGTAGACTTTCATATAAACTTTGTAACCACACAAAAATAAACTCATTTCGATATTCAGATAAAAAAATACGACAAACAAAAAAAAATATATGTTATCACGGCAAAAACCGTGATAACAATTTAAATATATATATATATATATATATATATATAATTAAAGTGAGACGACATAACCAATGTCGTCTCACTTTAATTTAATAATAAAAAAAAGAAAAAGTAAGAGACGACATAGGTTATGTCGTCTCTTAGCTGAGACGACATAGCCTATGTCGTATCATACTATTATCTGATTACCCCACTTTTGGGGGTATTTTCTGATTTTCTGTTTGTTTTTGTATTAATAATTTAATTTTCCCCTAAATCGTCACGCACGGATCAACAAACGAAAATCCCCTTTCTTCTTTTTCTATGGTCGACGGCTAGGTATAGAGGAGGGGAGGAATATTTTTCTTTCTTTTGTGAGTTATGAGAGTTGTGTATTCTTCTTTTTTGTTCTAAGTCAAAGAGTCCTTGTATACCTCATGACTTATTGAACAAGTCAAAACAAAAGAGCCCTAATATGTGGCCTCTCAAAGACGCCATTTTGAGGCCTCATAGGCGTCCAATTGGACTCCTTATTTAGCCTCGGGATTTATTTTGTTTAATTAATTTCTTATTTTAATTAATAATTTATTATATCCAATAAACAAATTAATTAATTAAATAACCAAATTAATTAGATAAATTAATTCATTAATATATTTTACAGGGAATTAATTAATAATTAATCTTATCATTATAATTAATTATTTTATCTAATGAATAATTAATTATTTAATTTTTCCAATAAATTAAAACTCCCAGAAGAAATAATAGAAATTCCTTTTTCTTCATTTTTCTTTGTCAATCCTTTAGCGCGACTCTTTAGGTTCATTTCATTTGGAAATGAGAGGAAACCGAAGGAAGCGGGTGACACCTAGCCAGTCATGTGGCCCAATTCGTAACCCAAACAAAAACGAATGATAGGATCATTCCGAAACCTTCCAATCGTAAATACCGTATATGTATAAAACCCTTTGTTCACGTTTTCCGGTCAAGTGAGAGTCATGGTTATGTCAAACTCACTGGACTTGACCATATGTATAAATCATAATAAATAAGAGATCATTGAGATCGATTTAGTTCCAAGCACAATCATCTCGTTTGCTTTGGCCAAAGACTTTGATCTCTATTTATCTATAATTACATAGGGTACATACTCATTCACTTATGAGAGAACAAATCCCATATTAGATATCTGCTAAGATTGCCACTTGCCCATCAAGTCCGCATTTCGAGGTTGACCCCACCAAAGGTTCAATTAGGTCTAACTACTCTAGTGAAAGACTTGACGTCACAAGTGCATCTTCAGCCTGATACTTCAGGTCAAAGGTTCACATATACCTATTACGCATAATCAGTTCCGTCATTGACAGTTACAGAGTGAAAACCCATGTGACAGAACCGATGCGAGTCGTGTTCGAACATATCAGTTCCACTGACGTGTCTACAATCTTAATCTCATATCATCCCATGATACCAAACCTAAAGATATCTGCTAAGATTGCCACTTGCCCATCAAGTTCGCATTTCGAGGTTGACCCCACCAAAGGGTCAATTGGGTCTAACTACTCTAGTGAAAGACTTGACGTCACAAGTGCATCTTCAGCCTGATACTTCAGGTCAAAGGTTCACATATACCTATTACGCATAATCAGTTCCGTCATTGACAGTTACAGAGTGAAAACCCATGTGACAGAACCAATGCGAGTCGTGTTCGAACATATCAGTTCCACTGACATGTCTACAATCTTAATCTCATATCATCCCATGATACCAGACAGGCACTCCCATGTCAGAGCTAAGATTGTACAAGTATTCAAAGTCTTTATTTGTCCATTAAAGACTTCATATTACTTGCGAACTTATTTTAGTAATCAAGATCGATCTCTCTAGTGCCAATCTCCCTATCCCATAGGAATTAGAGGGATCGCACTGAAAACATGGACAAAACGTTTTACACAACTTATAGATGCAAATAAAAATTAAGTGAAAACTCAATAATGCCTTTTATTTAAGAAGAGTTTAAGTTCAATACAAGATATATGTCCTATACATTCTATCCTCTATGGCATCTGAGGGCATAATCCTAACAATCTCCCACTTGCACTCAATGCCACTCATTGTGGTATCTTCTACCCATCATTTCCAGGTGTCGGTCCAAAATAGCCTGAGGTAGTGATTTGGTGAACGGGTCAGCTATATTGTCAACTGAGGCTATTTTCTGCATTGCTATCTCTCATCTACCAACGATCTCCCTGATGATGTGAAATCTTCTCTCAATATGTTTGGACTTGTTATGAGACCTCAGTTCCTTGGCTTGCGCTATTGCTCCATTGTTATCACAATAAAGTGGCAACGGGAGCTGAGCACTAGGGACCGTTCCAAGTTCTCTAAGAAACTTCCTCATCCAAATAAATTCTTTCGCTGCCTCTGAGGCTGCTACATACTCTGCTTCAGTGGTGGAATCAGCGGTTGTGCTTTGCTTGGAGCTCTTCCAAGACACCGCTCCACTATTGAGAGTAAAAACAAACCCTGAAGTGGCTTTTCGGTCATCAACATTAGACTGAAAGTTCTGAATCAGAATAACCTTCCATCTTCAGGTCTCCACCTCCATAGATGAGAATCATATCCTTAGTTCTTTTCAGATACTTTAGGATATTCTTCACAGCTATCCAATGTTCCTTTCCCAGGTTTGCCTGAAATCGACTCACCACGCTCACAGCATAGGCAATGTCGGGTCTAGTACACAACATTGCATACATCAGGCTACCAACTACAGAAGCATAGGGTACATTACTCATCTCTTGTCTATCTTCCTCACTTTGAGGACACATAGACTTGGATAAGTGTACTCCATGCCTCTTGGGAAGAAACCCTTTCTTAGAGTTGTCCATCCTAAACCTCTTTAGGACCTTTTCTAAGTAAAGGGCTTGAGAGAGGCCTATCATTCTATTTGTTCTATCCCTGTAGATACGAATTCCTAGAATGTATGTGTCTTCTCCCAAGTCTTTCATGAAAAACGTACTCGAAAGCCATTTCTTGACAGTGGTGAGCATTTCTACGTCATTTCCTATAAGTAGAATGTCATCCACATATAGTACTAAGAACGAGAGTTTGCTCCCACTAGTCTTCTTGTAGACACATGGTTCATCTTCGTTCTTGATGAAGCCATATCCT
Source organism: Buddleja alternifolia (assembly GCA_019426215.1). Taxonomy (NCBI): domain Eukaryota; kingdom Viridiplantae; phylum Streptophyta; class Magnoliopsida; order Lamiales; family Scrophulariaceae; genus Buddleja; species Buddleja alternifolia. Next base: position 6,837,802 of record CM033400.1, read on the forward strand.
TTAACTTCTTCATCAAAATCGAGATTCCAGCTTCTAGATGCTTGCTTGAGACCGTAAATGGACCTCTCAAGTTTACATACTTTATAAATGTCAGACTCGGACACAAAACCCTTTGGCTGTTCCATATAGATATCCTCCTCGAGGAATCCATTTAGAAAGGCCGTTTTGGCATCCATTTGCCATATCTCATAATCTAAGTATGCAGCTATGGATAACAGAATTCGTATGGACTTTATCATAGCCACGGGCGAAAAGGTTTCTTGATAGTCAATTCCTTCTCTTTGACTATACCCTTTCGCTACGAGCCTGGCTTTAAAGGTGTTAACCTTGCCATCGCTACCTATCTTTCTTTTGTAGATCCACTTACATCCTATAGGTTTTATACCTTCAGGACGATCTACCAAAGTCCAGACATGGTTCGATTGCATAGAGTCCATTTCTGTTTCCATGGCTTCTCGCCATCTTGAAGCGTCGACATCCACCATCGCTTGATCATGGGTACAAGGATCATCTTCATGACCTTCTTGTACTACAGTGTGAAGCTCTCGCTCCCCCTGCAGTAGATACCCATACCTCTCAGATTCATGCGGTATTCTACCAGATCTACGTGGTGGTTGTGCTACTATGGGTTCAGGCCTCGGTTTTTGAACAGATGTATTTGAGGGAGTTTCATTTTGTTCTTCTAGAACAATTTTCCTACCTTTGCCCCCTTCCAAGATGAACTCATCCTCAAGGAAGTGAGCTTGTAGGGCCACGATGATTTTTTGATCATCATGCAGGTAAAAGAAGAATCCCATGGAATCTTCAGGATAACCAATGAAACGTCCCATTAGGGATCTTGCCTCCAATTTCTCCACTTTAGTCTTCTTGACATAAACGGGGCATCCCCAAATCTTAATATGATTAAGACTCGATTTCCTATTATTCCACATCTCATGCGGAGTTTTAGGAACGGATTTGGAGGAACATCTGTTCAAAACATGAGCAGCGGTAAGGAGCGCGTATCCCCACAACGAAATGGGTAAATTAGTGTAACTAAGCATGGAACGAACCATGTCCAACAGTGTTTGATTCCTTCGCTCGGCTACTCCATTCAGTTGAGGAGTTGCTGGTGGTGTTAGTTGTAACATTATTCCTTGTTATCTTAGGAATTCATCAAACTCGGCACTCATATATTCTCCTCCATGATCCGATCGTAGAGTTTTTATATTTTGCCCAGTTTGATTTTCTACTAAGGCCTTAAACTCTTTGAATCTTTCAAAGGATTCAGACTTTTGCTTCATCAGATACACTAGACCAAATCTTGAATGGTCGTCAGTGAAAGTGATGAAGTAGTAGAAACCTCCACAATCCATTTCTCCAAATGCTCCGCAGACGTCGGTATGCACTAATCCTAAGACTTGCGTAGCCCTTTCAAAAGTCCCTGTGAAGGAGGAACTAGCCATCTTGCCTAAGAGACATGATTCACATGTAGGAATAGGGTCCGACCCTAGTGAGCTTAAAAGCCCATCTTTTTCCATTTTGTGGATCTTGTGCTCTCCGGCATGGCCTAGTCTAAGATGCCACTTGAGTCTTAAGTTAGTTTCTTGCCTACCATGTTTACGTGTTACAACATTAACATCAGATGAATTACGGACATTTAAATAATACAAACCATTAACTAAACATGCATTGCCAACTAATTTATTTCCATAATAAATATCGCAATTTAATTTAGAAAAACGGAATGTATATCCAATCTTAACTAAGATAGGAATAGATACAATGTTCTTAAGCCCCTTGAGCAAAACCAAAACATTATCTAAAAACAGTAAATGTCCAAAATTCAAATAAAGAGAAATAGATCCGATCTTAGTAGCTGCGACGCTTTCCCCGCTGCCTACTTTGATCATCACTTCTTCTCGGCCCAGCTTTCTACTTCTCTGTAGACCCTGATCCAAACAACAGACATGGGCACTAGCCCCTGAGACCAGAATCCACGAAGTAGAAAATACGGTCATAGAACAGTTAGTTTCAAAAACAAATAATTCCATACTTTGTGCGCCTTTGCCTAATTTGGGACAGTTTCTCTTCCAGTGGCCAAGCTCACCGCACTCGATACATCTATACGTTTTCTTAGGTCCTTTGCTCTTGTAAAACCCTTGAGCCTTTCCCTTACCCTTCTTGGTACCCCCTTGAGCTCCAAGCTCGCCAGACTTTTTCTTGTTGTTCTTCTTCTTAGACTTTTTGGGTCCAGAAGAGATGACCAAGGCAGTTTTCTTTCCTTTTGGTTTCATTTGAGATTGTGCAGTAACCAACTTGTTCATTAGCCCAGATAAATTGCACTTTATCTCATTGCAGTTAAAGTTAACCACAAATTGGGAGAAGGAATCAGGAAGAGACTGCAAGATTAAGTCAGTTTGAAGGGTGGCATTCATGGTGAATTCAAGAGCTTCCAATTTCTCAATCCTCGAAATCATTTTGAGGACATGATCACCAACCTTCTCACTTTCTTTCATCTTGGCTCCGAAGAGCTCTTTCGATATCTCATATCGTGCAGTTCGACTATGCTCTCCATAGAGCTCTACCAGGTGAGCTAGGATAGCTCTTGCAGTGGGCATCTTATCATGTGACCTTTGACGATCATTAGTCATAGATCCCACCATGTATCCTCTCACCTGGAGGTCGTCCTTAACCCATTTTTTATGGGCTTGGACTTCTTCCTCGTTGGCACATGTTCTAGCAGGAGCCGCCGGGATATTAGCCTCCAAGACTTATCCCAGTGATTCCATATTGAGGACAATCCTCAAATTTCTAAGCTAGCCCACATAATTGGTTCCAGTCAGAGTATTCTTTTCGAGTAGAATTGAAAATGGGTTTGTCATATTTGAGAGAGATAAACGAGAAAATGATTGCAGAAATAAACCAGATTTATTAGATTACTTGTTTTGACCTAACCAAGAAAAATTAAGGACTTAAAATTTATCTTGGCCCCCACTGCATTTTTCAAATCCCACACTCCCATGAGAAAATCGGGAATCATCATTGGCATCGATTCCATAGCAGGTATTGAGGTCCTCAATTAATTAAATAAGTTGCAACCTAACCGGTTTCTGGTCCATTAATTATTTGAAGTGATATCTAATATCAATTTATCCAATAAATGTTTCAATACGTTTCCCCATAGTTCACCAAACCGCAACCCATTCGATTTCTAGGTTCGTGAACTACCCGAGTTTATCCCACTGACTCCTATAATCTAGCATTTGAATTTCACCTTGCAACCAAACAGGTTTCTACGGTGAAATATGTTTCGATTAAGGCATTTGCATGCACTTTATAAAATTTCAAATGATTTCTAAATGTATACCCCCATAACTGGGAAACATTACACATTTATAGTAATTCTAATTTTAGAAAGCTTAGTGGAGGGTGAGGATGTCAAACATCCTTTTCTAACTCGGTTTAATTTATTTGGGAGAATTTAATTCGTCAAAAGATTTTAGACTCACTTTGCACATCATTCAATTTATATAGCGCTTTATTCTATATTGATCATGCATAAAAATACTACTAATAATCATGCCTTTCAATATAAATAAACATAGAATTTAAATAAATGAATAAATAAATTCATCACTTGATCATGGACTTTTACTAGAGGGCCCGAGCCAATGAGTCATCACAAAAGGCATATATTAAACCTATTAAACATTCATGGGCCTTTTGACTTTATCAGCTTTGAACTATTTTATCTCGATTCCTAAAACAACTCATGCATAATTTCTAAGACTATAATAAATAGCTTCAAATTTGATAACCCACAAAATTAAAGGTAAAACATATAATCCTAAATCCATGATTAGTGTTTTAATCACATAAGACATGCTCGCATCAATTAATACATGCTCGCAATATTAAATCACTTATGTTGATTATTAAAATTTTAGTCCGACTAAAAAGTCCTTTATAAAATTCCTTATGATTTCACATATTCACTATTTCAATTAAAATCATTCTAGTCCAACTAGATGACTTAGATGTACGAAATTAAGAATTAAGTGCATCTACCTTTAATTAAAATAATATAAACACATAAAATATGGAATTCTATATTTTATTTTATCAAAAATTGAAAATACTTTTATTTGATCAAAGAATTAATTATTAATCTCTAAGAAAAATAATTTATATTCCTTATTCAAAATGAAGTAATTTCCAAGTCGAGGAAAAAATAATAATATTTAATCCATAAATCAATTATTAATCTCCAAGAAAAATCATTAATTAGTTCTAATTAAATATTATATTCCAATTAATCTCATTGGGCTCGATTTCATCAAACCCAAGTCACCATCCTTTTGGTCCACTTGGATTCAATTTAATTGGGCTCAAAATAATTAATTAGAACAACATTCACGTTTATTAATTTCTTATTGGGCTAAATTTAATTTAAGTCCAAATCACCAATCTAATTGGCCCATTTAGATTTAATTAGATTAAGTCCAAACTAATTAACAAATCGAAATTAGATAATTTTCAATTGGGCTTGATTTAAATTATTCGGGTCATCATCCTTTTGATCCACTTAATTAATTAAAATCACCCAAAATTCAAAAAACAATTTCGACCCAACATAGCCCGTTTTACGACCCGAATCCATGACCCGGATCAACAAATTGGGTATCCAAACCCACGACCCGTCGGGCCACGATCACGACCCAACAGGCCGTGACTGGATCGGGTCGGGCCAGGCCGAACGGCACGGCTGAGCTAAACAGCGCGCGAACAATGCGCGCGCGCTGCTGCTGTGCGCGTTTTTCTCGGGGCTTTCGAGCCCCATTTTTCCTCGGTATTTTTTGATTTTCAATATCATCAAATATCCCCAAATTTACAATAACTAAAAATAAAAAAACTAGGCAAAAAACCATAAAACACAGATTTAAGAAAAACATACAAACATGCTTCAAAAATACATAACATGCAAATCAGAGATTAGCTCTGATACCACTATTGGGTTTCGTTCGAAAAGCATAAACGCAGCGGAAGGAATTTCAAAAATTAAAACGAAAACCCAATTGGTACTCCAATTTGCATAATTGAATCTAAATGCGTATAACGAATAAAATTTACTCGTTAATATGAATATGATGATGGAGAAAAACTTCTTCTTCTCCAAACTCGAAATATTGAAGCTTCCAAATCTTCAATCCTTTGGTTTGATTCTTCAAACTTGAACTTGATCAGAACAACGAAAATACGTCGTCTCTAAATCGTCACGCACGTATCAACAAACGAAAATCCCCTTTCTTCTTTCTCTATGGTCGACGGCTAGGTATAGAGGAGGGGAGGAATATTTTTCTTTCTTTTGAGAGTTATGAGAGTTGTGTATTCTTCTTTTTTGTTCTAAGTCAAAGAGTCCTTATATATCTCATGACTTATTGAACAAGTCAAAACAAAAGAGCCCTAATATGTGGCCTCTCAAAGACACCACTTTAAGGCCTCATAGGCGTCCAATTGGACTCCTTATTTAGCCCCGGGATTTGTTTTGTTTAATTAATTTCTTATTTCAATTATAATTTATTATATCCAATAAATAAATTAACTAATTAAATAACCAAATTAATTAGATAAATTAATTCAGTAATATATTTCACAAGGAAATTAATTAATAATTAATCTTATCATTATAATTAATTATTTCATCTAATGAATAATTAATTATTTAATTTTTTCAATAAATTAAAACTCCCAGAAGAAATAAATTAATTCAGTAATATATTTCTTTGTCAATCCTTTAGCGCGACTCTTTAGGTTCGTTTCGTTTGGCAATGAGAGGAAACCGAAGGAAGTGGGTAACACCTAGCCAGTCACGTGGCCCACTTCGTAACTCAAACAAAAACGAATGGTAGGATCATTCCGAAACCTTACCGTATATGTATAAACGCTTTGTTCACGTTCCCCGGTCAAGTGAGAGTCATGGTTATGTCAAACTCACTGGACTTGACCATATGTACAGATCATAATAAATACGAGATCATTGAGATCGATTTAGTGCCAAGCACAATCATCTCGTTTGCTTTGGCCAAAGACTTTGATCTCTATTTATCTATAATTACATAGGGTACATACTTATTCACTTATGAGAGAACAAATCCCATATTAGATATCTGCTAAGATTGCCACTTGCCCATCAAGTCCGCATTTCGAGGTTGATCCCACCAAAGGGTCAATTGGGTCTAACTACTCTAATGAAAGACTTGACGTCACAAGTGCATCTTTAGCCTGATACTTCAGGTCAAAGGTTCATATATACCTATTACGCATAATCAGTTCTGTCATTGACAGTTACAGAGTGAAAATCCATGTGACAGAACCGATGTGCTCGTGTTCGAACATATCAGTTCCACTGACGTGTCTACAATCTTAATCTCCTATCATCCCATGATACCAGACAGGCACTCCCATGTCGGAGCTAAGATTATACAAGTATTCGAAGTCTTTATTTATCCATTAAAGGCTTCATATTACTTGCGAACTTATTTTAGTAATCAAGATCGATCTCTCTAGTGCCAATCTTCTTATCCCATAGGAAGTAGAGGGATCGCACTGAAAACATGGACAAAACGCTTTATACAGCTTATAGATGCGATAAGAATTAAGTGAAAACTCAATAATGCCTTTTATCTAAGAAGAGTTTAAGTTCAATACAAGATATATGCCCTATACATTCTATCCTCTATGGCATCTGAGGGCATAATCCTAACACTTTCTGCGTGGTGTATCCGCCGTCACATACTGCAGCGCTCTGGACAGCCTACGGGTCATAGTTTTCAAATTTCGATTTTCCATATTTCAATCCAAAAATTCAGATTTTGAATCATGATAAAATTCAAAAACGATTCAAACAAATCAACAATTTTTTGATTTGTTAGCCCCATGGAAAAACGATTTCAATTCACAAAAACAAATCAAATTTTTTGATCCAATTATATGGATTCAAAATCAACAATTACGAATTCAATCATGATATATCACATAAACATGAAGAACACTTAAAATAAAATCAAAGAAGCCAACAAATTTGGCTCTGATACAACTGTTGGGAATCCTGGTATCATGCGCAGGAAAATTTAAAACATATCTGGATTATCAAAACAAATATCAATTTGTGGCTTTTCGTTGATTTTTCATAAAAAGTTGAATACAAAGAACGTGATAAATCGCTTACCTCTTGTAGCGTATTAAAATAATCCTCACACTTCACGAACGGTCCAAGCTTCCCGTCTCTAGATCATCACACGAGGAATTGACTTTTGGAAATCTTCTTCTCCATCTCCCATAGGTGGCTTGGTAGAGATGAAATGAATTTTTCAGTCTTGTATTTTAGGTGGAGGATTTCACGTAATATTATTTATTTATTTTTTTCTCTAGCTTGTGTTGGAGGATTAAATAAAATCCTCCAACTTAATCCAATGAACCACACGCCCTAATGGGCCTGTTGGACATTCCATGCGAGCTAAGTTAACCCAGTCAACTTAGTCCACTTAATTTAATTATATCATATCTAATCCAATTAAATAAATACAAATTAAATTAATATTCTAATTTAAATATTTAATTAACCCAGTTAATTATCTATTGAAATTCATTAATTTAATTTATCATTGTTTAATCCAATTAAATTAATTTATCTAATTAATTAATTCGTCCTACCAAATGACAAATTATCAAAATGCCCTCCAAATACAAAACTACGTTTTTCTGTCTATTCTTTTATAACGCGGCTCTTTAGGTTCGTCTCGATTGGAAATAGGAGGATATCAAAGGATGTGAGTGACACCTAGCCAGCACCGTGGCCCCATATCGTAGCTCAACCTAGTACGAAATGACTATGTCATTACGAACCTCAAGATTATGAATACTGTATGAGTATAGCCTCACTGACGTACCCCGATCGAGTGAGAGTCATGGAATATGTCAAACTCACAGGAATTGATTCTATGCTAAGAATCATAGTAACATGAGATTACGGAACTACCCTCCGTGACAAACAAAAGTTAGTTCATGAGCTCTGCCCCGAGACTTTTAATCTCTTTTACCCAGATTGCATAGGATACTTCTCGTTTACTTTCGAGACAGTGAATTCCTTCTTGACAATCACTTCACAATTACTACTTGCCCATTGAAACACACTTCAAGGTTGACCCCACCAACGGATGAAGTGGGCCTAACTACTCTAATGACAGAATGAATGTCACAAGCACACTGTGACCGTCACTCCTCAGGTTTAAGGCTCGCGCATACTATCATAATCAATAATCCAGTCATTGACAGACACTAAGTAAAAACTCATGTAATTGGATTACTACGAGCCGTATTCGAATACACTAATCTCATCAATGTATCTATACACAAACTCTCACTATTTCATAGTGTTCGACTGACACTCCCTGTTAGAGCATGTGTCATACAAGCCCACACGAATCTCAATGCCTAATTGAGATTCTCCGACTTGCAAATCGCTTAAGTGATCAAGTACGAAACTCTTCCAGTGCCTATCCCCTTAACTACTATAAGGAGTGGAAGGTTTGCCTTGACACACATGGACTTGTTATTCATTTAAGACTTATAGATGTCATTAAGACTTATATGATCAACATATTAAATTTCTTTCTATTAATAAAGGGTTGTACTATATAAACTAGTGCCTCATTTTCTTACTCCTTGTTCGCATCGAAAGCACTTTCCCAACATGTACTCATTTGATATTTATACACCCCCCATACAATATAAAAAGTTTATCCAAAAAAATACATATTTCCTTCTTTCTTTTTAGCAAAATTTGGGTTTCGCGCAGACTTTTCAGTAACATAGTGGGTAATTAAGCTATTTCGTTAACAAAGAATTTCTTCTTCTTTTTCATTTTCAATATAACACACGGGGAAGGGGGTGTATGCATTTATCCCAAAAAAGTATTGTAAAATATTATTTTAATTAATTATTATTATGCTTTAGATAAATTTTAACTAATCTATCTAAAAAAAGAAAATTTGTGAAAAAGAAAAAAATGGTGGAGAAAATGAAAAATGAAAGGACAAATAATGATTATAGAGACAATTCCATCCAATTGAAGGGGGTAGGTGTATTTTTTCACAGTTCAAGGGGGTATTTGGTATGGAAGGTATCGTTCAGGAGGGCAAAGTCTATATTGCCCTAAATTTTATATCAAAAGGATTGATAATTATACTTTTTAGGGGAAAATCTAAAACCCCCTTAAAATAAAAATTTTTATCCAAAAAATCCATGAAATATTTTCAATCTCCAAAACTCATTATATAAACTTTTCCTTCAAAAAACCCAAAATATTGAATTAACAACTTTTGGACTAAATTACCCTTCATTTATAAAGTTAAGAATTGATCAAATGATTTATTTTTATTGGAATTTTTTCTTCAAATTGATAAATCATATATTACAAATTTTATTTTATAATATTAAATATTTTTATATAATTTTTTTTATTTTCGTATGGTAATTATCTAAACATACCTTTTTAATCTTTTTAAAAAATCTAAAAATTTAAAATAAAAATCATAATTGGTATCGATTATCAATATAAATTTCTAAATAAATAAATTTATGTATGAAAATACAATTGATTATTTTTTAGTCTAGAAAGCTAAGGATGATTAAGTCCATAAATCTATTAACTGGAAGAAAAGTCGGTGGAATGGGTATTTTGGATTGAAAAAAAAAATTCATATATTTTTTGGATACAAAAATTTATTTTAGGAGGTTTTTAGTAATTTTTCCTAATTTTTTACTAATCCTATTCCATCAACATTTTCTTCAACAAGAAACCAACATTAAGGAAGGGTTAATAAGTTTTCGAACTCAATTAGCCTTTATTTTATAAATCATGTTAACGAAATCTTTTATAGCACTATTTTATTTGGAATCCTCAAACGTATAAATTGTATTACTTTGAATTTCTTCTTCTATATCTTTAAAAGAAAAGGTAATGAACATATTAAATTCAAAAGAATTACATAAAATGTTCCATTATTTCACATTAAAAAAAGTGAAGTTATTATGATGGACTTTACAATTTGAAAAATTAATAAAGAATCTACATAATAAATTAATTGGTTAATTATAAGTCTATGAAATAAAAGAAATTCACTCCAAAATTTTAAGCCTACTGTCATGTTCTTTTTGATGAAGAATTGGTGTGATAAGTATTTTCACGTGGTCTTCAACTACGAAAATTTATTTTGGATGCTTTTAGTAATTTTTTTCCCCTAAGAATAATGCGAGCTCGAGTTCAAGTACTCTTACTTTCTTATAAATATAGTTAAATATAATAATATCTTGGAAAATAGTTTTGAAATTGAGGATTTGCCTTCTATTTTACTAACTATTTAAGTCGGTTCGATATATTGGAAGCAAAATTTCTCTGTCTAATACTAATTTACACTCCGAGTAAAAAAAAATTAATGTATTTAATTATTTAAATTCAATTTTCATGAATAAGAAATTAGTATCCAAAGCGAATTATTGACACTTGTGTATAGTGTTAGAAATATGAGGGTATATGGAAAGCCAATTGGCTTGTTCCCATAGAGGAAAAAATAGGTTATTTAATATCACTTGATATAACACAAGTTAGTTATATGATTTGGATCTTAGCACACCCAAATTTTATGGAATGGAGAATCCTACATGCTTGTAGGATTGGATCCGTAGACGCTTACCTAAAAAAAAGGATTGGACCTTGTGGACTACATATCCGCCATCTGACTTGACCTCGGGCTTGAGACACAGATCGTGGGTTACGATCTCGATCTTGGGCTTGGGCATCTGTATAGCTAGTAGGGCCAACAGTCGACTCGTTGCACGTGGACCAACGAGTGTTTGTCCAGTAGCAAAATGACACATATATTGACTAAGTGTGTCTATCTGCACCAAAGGACACAACTTTTCAACTCTTATAAAATAGCCCCCCATATTTTTAAATCTTCGGCCATTCATTATCAGAATTTTATGCATTTCCTACTATTAGGTCTTATCTTTTCTGAATTTGTGCAATTATGTCCATAAACGAGAGTTCGAAATCATTTTTTGTTTGTTGTTTTCTTGAAGTTTGTAGAACTACTATTTCAAGAATATAGTTGTTCCTGTTAGTGTATATAGTTTTGGATATATACGTTGGCCCATATTGTATAGCCTAGGCCTCTTTACTCTATATATATTCTCATATTCCTTGTAATTGTAAATCACTCAAAACAGATAATATAATTACATTACACAGAGTTCTCTCCTTAAACCCTAGAACTCTATCATGGTATCAGTCACCGGAAACACGAATCCTGTGATTTTGTCTATCGCCCTCACGACAACACAAGCTACTACCGCCATGGCTTCACTTCCATCCGGCGACTTCACCTTGGCTTCTTCTATTTCCCCGTCTGACATCACCTCTTTCTTTTCTCCTCCTAATTCCAATACTGTTGCTCTTTCTCTCTCCCATATCCAGTCACCTTCTGTCATCGTAACTCTGGCACCCACCATGCCTGGCACATCTCTCTCTCTGCCGAAAACTATAACAGCTGACCCACTTCTTCCTCATGCTCTCGATCTCCTCCAGCATCTTCTCTCCCCATCGCTCAATCTATCCCCTAAAGATATCGCCATTCTTCTCTCCTCAACTCTCGGCGTCCACCATGTCTCAAACACTAGCTGCTATCTCACCTTTACCCGCTGGTGTCCTGCTTTTTCTCTCAAAGCCTCAAAATTCTTCTTTCTTCACTTACCATGTTGATGCAGCAAACCCTAATTCATGCCCTACTCTTTCTGCAAATCCAAATTATTCCAACTCTCCTCTTTCATCTCTTATGCCATCCGTTGCTGTATTCTCTCACTCCGATAATGCCGCCGCTGCTAACATACTTCTTTCTTCTCACACCCTAACTGAACTGAATCCCCTCTCACATACTATCACGGCTACTTCTCATCCTCACACTCAAACCCTAACTGAACCGAATCTCCTCTCACATAATATCACGGCTGGCTCTCCTCATCACACTCAAACTCCTTCAACACTCCCTCACCTTATGTCCATGAAATTAAATAATGATAATTATTTGTTGTGGAAATCCCAGGTTGACAAAATTCTTCGTATTCATGATGTTATAGGATATGTTGATGGCCCTACACCGTGTCCTCCATCTTTTATTGTCGACTCTTCTGGCCGTCTCATTAAAAACTCGGCTCATATTTCTTGGTTTCGAACTGATTGTAGCATTCAATCATGGATGCACGCTACCTTTTCCCCTGAAATTCTTCAAGAAGTTCATACTCGTCCAACCTCTCGAGATGTGTGGTTTGCATTGGAACGTCGGTTCGTCCAGCAATCGGTTGCTAAGGAACTTCAGTTTAAAAGTGAATTTCTAATATTCGCAAAGGGGACTCATCATGTGATGCTTATCTTTTCAAGCTTAAAAATATAGCTGACAATTTTGCTGCTGTCAATTCTCCGGTTACATCTACTGATCTTGTTATTCAAGCTCTAAATGGTCTACCTGTCAATTCTCCTGTTACATCTACTGAGGGAAAATTGCAATTTTGGTCCCATAACTTAGCCCTTGTGCGATTTTGGTCTCAGTATTATTGACTTTAGCAATATACGTCCCATAACTCCCAAAAATGTGCGATTTTGGTCCCAAAATACGAATACATCATGTATTTATACGGAATTGGCGCGTGCATTTCACATTTTTGGAGTTATGGGACCAAAAACGCACATTTTTGTGATCCCGCGTGAGCCGCACGCGCCAATTCCGTATAAATACATGATGTATTCGTATCTTGGGACCAAAATCACACATTTTTGGGAGTTATGGGACGTATATTGCTAAAGTCAATAATATTGGGACAAAAATCGCACAAGGGCTAAGTTATGGGACCAAAATTGCAATTTTCCCCATCTACTGATCTTGTTATTTAGGCTCTAAATGGTCTACCTGTCAATTCTCCTGTTACATCTACTGATCTTGTTAATTAGGCTCTAAATGGTCTACCTTCTGATTATGAGACTTTTGTCACTATTCGTACCATGCAACCATCTCTTATTACCTTTGATGACCTTTGTGCTAAGCTTCTTCAATTTGAACAACATCGTCGTCAACTTCAATCCATCTCTCCTCCTTCTCCAGCTTTCATTGCTCACTCCAATTCACCATCTTTTTCTCCTAGTGGTAGAGGTCGTGGAAATGGTCATGGTCGTGGTCATGGAAATGGACGTGGGAAAGGTCATGGTGGTCGAGGCACATTCTCGCATCAGTCTTCACAACAGCTTTCTTCGGGTTTCTCTGGTTCTTATAGGCCATCCAGGCCCACTGATTTCTCTCCTGGACGTGGCTTACTTTCGACTCCTGCATGGGGTCAGATATGTCAGCTTTGTGGCATTCCTGGTCATATATCGGTCTCTTGTCCTCAGCGGTATAACCATGCCTATGTGACTGAAGAATTACCGAAATCTTTTTCAGCCCTGTCTACCACCGACACCTCTGATCTAGCTTGGTATCCTGATAGCGGCGCCGCCACTCATATGACACCGGATGATGGTAAGATTTCTCATTTAACACCATATTCTGGTACTAACAAAATTCTAGTAGGTAATGGTTCTTTACTGCCTATACAGCATGTCGGTTCTTCTACGTTACATACCCCTACCCGTCCTCTGCATCTGTCGAATGTGTTACATGTTCCAAATTTATCTCACAATTTACTCTCTGTTCGAAAATTATGTCAAGATAACAACTATCTCATTGAATTCTCATCTAATGGTTTTTGTGTTAAAGACAAGGTCACCGGGAAGATTCTCCTGGAGTCTCTTTCAGCTAGTGGTCTCTACCATGTCTCTTCTCGTCTGGTCTCTTCTGCATCTCCAGCTCTTGTTACTCGTGTCGTCTCCTGTGATATATGGCATTGACGCTTAGGTCACCTGAGCATTGCTACTCTTAAGCAGTTATCTAGTCGTGGTTTTATTGCTTTTAAAGATAATTCTTTTTCAGTTTGTCAGTCCTGTCAGTTGGGTCAGTCACATTAGTTACCTTTTAGCATGTTGAAAAGCGTAGCTCTATTCCCTTTTATTTAGTACATTCTGATGTATGGACTTCCCCTGTTATTTCGTCAAATGGTTTTAAATATTATGTTATTTTTGTGGATGATTTTACTCGATTCTCATGGTGTTATCATATGCGTGCTAAATCTGAGGTCTTTACTCATTTTTATGCTTTCCAAAATTTGGCTGAAATTTTATTCTCTACTAAAATAAAAAAATTTCAAAGTGAGGGTGGACGTGAATTTGATAATGCCCAGTTTCGCAAACTTTTTGTTGCACATGGCATTCAGCTTCGTCTGTCCTGCCCCTACACTCCGCAACAAAATGGTCTTTCTGAACATAAGCATCGTCACATTTCTGAGCTCATTCATACTCTTTTTATCACTGCTCATTTACCACCTACTTTTTGGATAGATACTCTATACACTGCTCTTTATCTCATTAATCGTCTTCACACTCCCTTACTAAATCACAAGTCCCCATACGAGATTCTTTTTGGTCGTTCTCCTGACTACTCTTCTTTTAGGACTTTCGGTTATGCATGTTTTCCCCATCTCGGTCATCGTGCACCACATAAGCTCGCTCCTCGTTCGGTCCCTTGCATCTTCTTAGGGATACAAATGTCATGACCCTGCCTCGGGTTATGTTCATATTAGTCGTCATGTGATTTTTGATGAAACCACTTTTCCCTATCTTCAGTCTCTCTCTACTTCCGCCCTCTCTGATTCATTTGACTCTATCCCACTCTCATATCTAGTCTCTTTCCCTCATCCTCCTTATCAGTGTCCCACATCTTATGCCCCTATACCACCTCCCTCGTCCTCTATAGATGATATCCCCTTAGCTCAGGCACCCTCTCCTTCTTCTCCTATGTCTCCAGCATCTCGCACACCTGTATCTGAGTCTACCTCTTCCCCGTCCGATGAGTCTTCCTCTTTCCCATCTTCGGTTTCTGCACCGGCCCCAGCCATTTCCTCACTTGTGTCATCCCCTATAGCTATCCCTGAGACCTCTCGACGCCCAATGGTAACTCGCCTTCGTGCTGGCACTCATAAACCCCGTATTATCCCATCTCTATCTGTTATCTCTCATCCTCCTGAACCGATATGTTATACACAGGCCGTCAAGGATCCCTTGTGGCATGCTGCTATGGCTGAAGAGTTTAATGCTCTTCAAGCCAACCATACATGGATCCTTGTTCCACCTGACCCATCTCAGAATCTTGTTGGATCAAAATGGGTGTATCGAGTTAAATTACGATCTGATGGTTCAGTTGAGCGTTATAAGGCTCATTTGGTTGCTCAGGGGTTTAAGCAACATGCTAGTATTGATTTGGTGAGACGTTCAGTCCGGTGGTTAAACCGACTACGATCTGTACTGTTCTCTCCATTGCTACCTCTAGTCACTGGTGCATCCGTCAGCTAGATGTGAAGAATGCATTTCTTCACTGTGATCTCACAAAGACTGTCTATATAGCTCAACGTCTTGGTTTTATACATCCTTAGTTTCCTTCTCATGTATGTCAGTTGAAGAAGGCATTGTATGGACTGAAACAAGCTCCTCGTGCTTGGTTTCAAAAGTTTAGTTCTTACTTGCTGCGACTTGGGTTCATTAGCAGCAAAGCTTATATGTCTATGTTTGTGTATCGTTCTGGTTCTATCACTATGGTTTTGCCACTTTACGTTGACGACATTATCTTAACTGGGAATGATTCACGGGCCATCTCTAGTCTTATCTCCCGTCTCTCTCAGGAGTTTGCTATGAACGATCTGGGTGACCTTCATTATTTTTTGGGGATTCATGCCACCAAGGACTCTCAAGGTTTGTTTCTCTCACAGAAAAAGTATGCAACAGAGCTTCTTGAGCGTTTTGATATGATGAGTTTGAAGCCCGTTGGTTCTCCTATATCTGCGAAGTCTACTCCTTCGGCTCTTGAGGGTGATCTTTTCTCGGATCCGACTCGTTATCGTAGTATTGTTGGTGGTCTTCAATACCTCACTCATACCCGACCCGACATTGCTTATGTGGTTACTCTTGTCAGTCAGTTCATGCACTCTTGGCGTGATATACATTTTCAAACGGTTAAGAAAATCCTTGTATATTCGTGGATCTTTGGATTTTGGTTTGATGATTCGCTGCTCTTCCTTGGATTCTCTTACTGTCTACGCAGACTCTGATTGGGCTGGTTGTCCTGACAGTCGTCGTTCCACTACTGGGTATGCAGTTTATCTTGGTGACAATCTAATCTCCTGGTCCGCTGAGAAACAGGCCACTGTCTCTCGCTCCAGCACTGAGTCTGAGTATCGCTCTATTGCTTATGCCGTTGCGGAGATCTGTTGGCTCAGATTCATCCTTCATGATCTTGGCATCTTCCTGCCTCATACACAGAGTTCTCTCCTTAAACCCTAGAACTCTATCAGTTGCATCGTGGTAAGTGAACGTCACATTCTTTAAACACCAAATGCAGAGCAATATTATTTCAAGAACAAAAAATACAACTCTCAAGTCTTACCTCAGCTATTTCATTTGAAAAACACAGCCTTAAACACATTTTCTCCCAACATAGCCAACTTGATCCAATATAAGATTGCATGTTTGTGAAAATAAGATCCCATGTATTCACTATTTGGTATGACAACACCAGGTAAAGAAAATTCCTGCATTGTGTCTCGTAAAATAGTTGGTTACAAGAAAGAAAAATTCAAAAGACAAATTGATTCGTAGATGCTCTCAAAAGCTTTAGGAGTTATGTTCCCTAAACATGCAAATATTGGTGTGCAGTGCACTAAACATAAACCCCTTCATAACCATAGATCAAAATTTCATTTGTGGGTGATGGTTAAAACGATCAAATTAGAAACTTTTCGAAAACGTTTTTAAAACAACATAAAAGCATTTGTAAAATAAAAAAAATACAAAAATATTGTGAAAATGAGAAAAAATAAATTAGATTGCTTAATCAAATGGAGCATATGAATTATGACTTCAATTCTTTTTAAGTCATCATGTAAATAATTTTTTAGCATCATGATCTTAATATTCAAAGTCAATTGGTGCGATATATGAGTCTCAATTGTAACCAACTAATGCAAGGACAACATAAATCAACTTTACATAAATATAGTAAAGTACTTTAATATATTGATGTATATATAATATAATACACTATCTTTTGTAGTAAATTATCAATTGTCTTTAAGTCTATACTAATACTTCATATCTAAAGTAATCATAGACAACAATTTCATTCAGAAAGTATGAAATTTTTTAAAGTTTATTAGGAAAATAAACCCAAAAAAATAGAATTACGGAGAAAATTGAAGAATGCCGAATATGCCACGTTGTACTTATTAATTGTTGAAGGTTGGCTACTTAATTCATTCAAAGGCTAAACGCTGATTTTGGAGCGAAAAAACCTCATAATCCAATCATCCAAACAACGTTGCCTTAAACAACGATTTCTAGTAATTCATTCTTTGTCCCAGAAAATTAAAAATTCGGACATGTATAATTTCCCACTTTTCTCTCTGTTTTTTGTTCAAACTC
Source organism: Buddleja alternifolia (assembly GCA_019426215.1). Taxonomy (NCBI): domain Eukaryota; kingdom Viridiplantae; phylum Streptophyta; class Magnoliopsida; order Lamiales; family Scrophulariaceae; genus Buddleja; species Buddleja alternifolia. Next base: position 6,855,455 of record CM033400.1, read on the forward strand.
TTTCCTTTCCCCATTATTTCTCAAATACCATGGGGAGAAAGAGTTTCAAATCGGGTTTTTAATATTGTTCCCGAAATAAAAGCACAATAATATATGTATATTTTTAATATACTAATAATAACGACAATCAGGAGTAGTAGAAGAATAAACATCATATTTGTTTGAAAGATGTTGCAGAGAGCTGCAAGCAATGCATGTTCATGGTGGTGGGCTAGCCACATTCGCACAAAACAATCCAAATGGCTCGAACAGAGCCTTCAGGGTATGCCCTTTTCGTTTACATACATACACATGTGTGTGTGTGTCATTTCATGAAGAGATTCTTGTATAAAATGTACAACTTTGGTGACATTAGATGCATTGTATGTTCTAGGCTAATTTTGTTCTGATCTTCGGGGATTTATTGTTTACCGATGCATTCTTTGCCAGTTTAGGATTAGTCTCGAGACATCTTGTTGATTGATTGGTACTTTGCCGTTTTATTCGAATATATTTTCTAATGGAAATTGCAGAAAAAAGGAGGGAAAAAGGAGAGAAGCTGATACATACATATATGTATATATATCATGTTTGAATGCAGTTTCTAAATGTCTTAAATTTGTTGCTTAACATGATTGAATGACTATATTCTTACTGATAAATGCTTGGGCTATAACATTTGTTAATTTCTTTGAGGAATTGTAAATATGTTTTGCTTTGTATTCATTTTTATCTATTCTCATTTTATAATATGGTTTCTAAACCGGAAATAATTAAAACAAGATTCTCTGTTAAAATGTAAATATGTTTGGTTTTAGATGTTTTGAAGTGAAAGATTAATCTTACAGTTTGAGAAGGAAAAAAAAAACCATTTTGATTTATATTTTTGGTTTACATTTTGAGATGATTGGGAATTAATCTATTCGAAAATGGAATCGTCTTTCTTTGCCTCAAATTTATCGCTCCTATTTCATTTTTGAGACGTCTCGCAATATTAACTCTTCGAGTCTCTGTCACTACTTTTACAGATAATAGTGTAGAATTATACAGAACTTTCACTTTTTCAATTCTCGTCTAAAACTCAGTAATACTCACGGGTTAGGTCCGGACCCATTACAGTGTACCCGGACTGAGTCTGGCCCCGGCCCTGACATCTTTACCCTGTGCATACATATGGGACGTATGAGTATCTAAATAAGGTTTATTACACTGCAGATATGGAAGAGAAAGTGCAAAGTATGCTTAAACTCATTGAAGAAGATGGAGACTCCTTTGCCAAGAGAGCTGAAATGTACTACAAGAGGCGACCGGAGCTAATAGGCTCAGTCGAAGAAGCTTACCGGGCTTTTCGGGCCTTAGCTGATCGATACGACCTCTTATCCAAAGAACTCCAAAACGCCAACCACACGATCGCAACCGTATTTCCAGAGCAAGTTCAATTTGCAATGGACGAAGATGATGATTGTCCCACACCAAAACCGAAAAATTCTCAACTTTCGCCACTAAACATGCCGAGCGTCCCAAAAGTTCCCAAAGTGCCCCTCGAAGACTTAAAGGGCCTCATAACTACAGCCACAAAGAAATTCAAAGTGAAAAAATCATCGAAAGCGGAAAAAAGTCATAGCAAACCTGTTGTGAAGTCTGGTTTGAGCAAAGATGAAGCTCTTGAGCAGATTGATAAGCTTCAGAAAGAGATTTTAGCGCTGCAAACTGTGAAAGAGTTTGTGAAAAGCTCGTATGAAAGCGGGCTTGCTAAGTATTGGGAGTTTGAGAACCAGATTATGGACATGCAAGAAAAAGTTTGCAGATTGCAAGATGAGTTTGATGTGGAAATGGTTATTGATGATAATGAAGCTCGTGCTTTAATGGCTGAGGCGGCGCTTAAATCTTGTCAAGAAACGTTGACTCTATTGGAGGAGAAGCAAGAAAAGTCGACCCGAGAAGCTAAAGAGGAGTTCAATAAGATTGAATCGGCTCGCCAGCTCCTCGAGTCGCTGAGGCGTGAGTGTATGAAAGGCCAACCCGATGAGCAAAAACCACATGAAGATGAGAAAAATGCTAGATCAGAGATCCCGTCTAAAGATGTGAGTGATTTGATTGAAGAAATCGAAAAAAGTAATAAAAGCCCGAAATTTAACTCGGTGGGGCCATCGTCGTCTTCTTTGACGGTGACTGAGTTGGCGGACAAGATTGATGAGTTGGTTAATAAGGTGATTAGCTTAGAAACTGCTGTTTCGTCTCAGACTGTTCTCATTGACACTTTAAGAACAGAAGCCGATGATCTCCATGCGCAGATCAGGAGTTTGGAGGATGAAAAAGAGACTTTGATTGATGATACGCATAATTTGAGCGCTAGAGTTAAAGAAATGGAGGAAAAACTGAAAAGGCTTGAGGCTTTGAACAAGAATGTGGAGAGCCATAATAGTAGTCTCCAAACGAACTTCGCTGAAGCCCGTTCGAGTCTAGATCATTTGTCGGATAAATTAAGTAGTGTAAAGCCCGATGAGGAAATAGAAAAGCTCGACGAGGAAACATTGGGGCCCAGTTCGTCAAAAGACGAGATCAAAGATCAAAAGGAGGTTCTAGTTCATTGTGATAAAGAGGAGGTCAAAGAAGTGGATGTAAATGTTATGGTTTCTGAGGCGTTATCTGTTCCCGAGAAGGAAGAAGTTAAAATGCCTGTTAAGAAAAAGGTTACGTTTGTGGAGCCGAAAGAGAAGGAAGAGGTTCATGTAGCTGTTGATCATGAATGTAATAATGTTGACAATATTGAAGGAGACGGAGAAGGAGAAAATTTGAAAGAAGAAGAGCTAGACTGGCAGCAGATGCTCTTGAGTGTATCAGATGATCGAGAAAAGACTCTACTTAAAGAATATACGACGATTTTGAGAAATTATAAGGAAGTCAAGAAGAAGCTCGTCGACACAGAAAAGAGTTCGCGGGATAGCCAATTTGATATAACAGTGCAAATGAGAGAGCTACAGAGAGCCATTCAGAAAAGGGATCAAGAAATTCAACATCTTCGCCAAAAGTTAAATTCTAATGATGAGAATGAAGATTTCGATGACGTTCCTAATGAGGATGATGAAATTAAGTTGGTTTTTATTGATGATACTTTTTCAATCTCAGCCGTAGAAGAAAAGCTTCGGAAGGATATCGACGCCATAGTTGATGAAAACTTGAATTTCTGGTTAAGATTCAGCACGGCATTCCATCAAGTTCAAAAATTCAAGAGTGAAACTCAAGATCTAACGGACGAGATCTTAAAACTCAAAGATAAGAAGAAAAACGAAGGCGGGTCAATAACGGCCCAACTAAAATCCGAGGCCCGGCCCATTTACAAGCACTTGAGAGAGATTCAAACAGAACTAACAGTATGGTTGGAGCAAAGTGTTAACTTAAAAGAAGAACTAAAGAGAAGATCATCGACTTTCTGCAGCATTCAAGAGGAAATAACGAAATCCCTCAATGAAGGCGTTGATGAGGATGAAATAAAGTTTAGTAGTCATCAAGCTGCAAGGCTACAAGGTGAGATTATGAACATGAAACAAGAGAATAATAAGGTTAGAGATGAACTAGAGGTGGGTATAGATCAAATATCCGGGCTTCAAGTTGAAATTGAGAAGACGTTAATGAAGTTGAACGAAGAATTTGGCATTTCTAGTGATCAACCACAGTTGCAGCATAATATGACTAGGGCTAAAGTGCCGTTACGGTCATTTATCTTTGGAACGAAGGTAAAGAAGCCGAGGCATTCTATTTTCTCATTCATGCATCCTAATAGGAAGTACCATGTTGTCAGAGCTGGTGTACAGAGACGGAGCGAGTAGGGGGCGGGGCTGGACTTGGCTATCGCCCCCTCTCACTTGTCTATAATCGCAACTTTTATAAAAAAATATCCGTTTGTCCCCCGAGACTAAGAATTCTGGTGCCGTCCATGCTGGTGTACATCTTGCCTAACTTGATTCTTGTGTTTAAAATGACTTACTCAATTTAGAAGTTCATTTTATATATTTATAGATAGAAATGAACTTCCGCTTCTTCTTTTTCTCCTCTTTTATTTTTGATTTTTGATTTTCGGAAGCAAGAATTGCTGGAGTTGAAAATTGTCAGATTCTTGTAGTTTGTAAAAACAGGAGACCTTTGTTTCACATTTGTATGTTATCTGGATTATTCATCTTTAGTTATGATCGTGCATAAAAGGAAACTACATTTAATTAGAAAAATGGAGTTATCAATTTCTGTAAAAACAATTTTACCCAGTTATTGTATGTCTTGTGTAACCAATCATTGTTATGAAATGCAAAGCAGATTCAGAATCTAGTCAAATGCTGCTTAACTATGTCTTGCATAACTTTCTTTGTGATGTAGAACAAGAGTAACTTTTTTTTTATTTTTTTTTTTATTTTGGAGTGGTTGGACAAACATAAGTGAATTAATTTTATTAATTCATTGAATTTCACATTCATGTCATTTATAACCATCTCAAATTCATAAGTACCTATGAATTTCTATTGGCTACAAAAGCTAAGCAAACTCAAAAGGTTCATAAAAATTCCGACAGACTTAAAATTGTTCAAGATATATATATATATATATATGAAAAAATTACACACAGTCCCCCTCACATTATAATTACCAAAAACCCCCTTACTTATCTAAAATTACCAACACCCTTTCTCAAAAGGCCTATTTGTAAGGTTTACAGGAGGGTTAAATTATAAGAATTTTTAAAAACATAGGGGGTGTAAATGTAAGATATACCTTAACATGAAGGAGATTTTATGTGATTTCCAAAAAAGTGAGGGAATTTTTGATAATTACACAATAAGTAAAGGGTCTATGTGTAATTTTTCTTTTATATATTGAGTTTGTTGAGAGAGAGTTTCCTTGTTATTTTAACTTTTAGCTTGTGAATCTTCAACAATGAGTTATATACAATTTTTAAAAAATAATTTAAAATCCAAATAATAGATAAAATAATTTCATAAAATATTGATATTCTTTTGTTTACAATTATATATCATTTCATTATTTATCAATTAGAGAGAAGAAGCAAAACAACGCCAACAATCATAATCATATTCAGAACATTGAATGAAGGGAATAGATAACTGAATATTCAAGAAGTAAATGTCTAAAAAAAAAAATGATATGAAAGAAAGTTAAAAACTACATGACGAGTAATCAAGGTCTAACAAGAAAATCTGTGCAAGCTTAAAATAATTTTAGTTTATTTAGTAAGAATTTACTTAGTTAAATTATGATTTAAGGTTTTTTAGTGTTTATAATAATTTAGTTTCTTTAAGTATTCTATTAAAAAATTTAACATGATTGATGTTTTCTCATTTTATTATCTTCAAATATCACAAATGTTTATTAAATCAATTATAGTGTTTGCGATAATTTTAGAAAGGTTATATATTTATCAAATATATTTATAAAACCAAATATTAGTGTTAGTAGAATAATATTTATTTGGAATATGATTAGCGCTTTTGTCAACAAAAAAAAATGCTACTAATGGAATACAAAATACGACATGACAAGAATCACATTAAGAAATGAAAAAAAAGAAAGAAAACAACTATGTTATTATTATTTTCTCATTCTCACATTAGCTTTGCAGCATAAATATATTTTACTTCTATTACATTTTTATCAATAAAACTTAATTTTATAAATGAAAAATATAAACAAAAAAGAAACGCATTACCTACGGCAACCTATTGTGATTTCATCAAGAATGTAATTGAGGTTCACAATGGAGACACATGAATGATCTTAGAAGAAACATGTTACGGTGCCTCTAGAAAATAAAGAAAGAAAAAAAAAACACAGATTAAAAAAAAGTAAGAAAACTACATATATGATCCAATTTTGGAGTCATAATGAAGAGACAATTGCATGTACACGAAAAGCCCGATGAGAAGAAAGAAGAAGCGAGGTTTGATCCATAAAAATAAACAAATGAAGGAATAATGAAGCGTTAATTTCATAAAAAAAATATTTGTTTACATAACTATCTAGGTTTTAATTTTCAATAAACTTAGTTCTAGTTGGAAGATTCAGTGTTCATGTCAATCAATATTTAATTTTTCAAATTATTATAGGTTATGATTTAAAAATTAACTTAGCTAAATTATTATTCAAGTTCTAAATATATAATACTTCCAAATTGAACAATATCTATATACATGATTTATTTTAACGATGTTAAATAATTCACGTGCAATGCACATGTTACACCATCGAGCAGATTTGGATTGCTATATATCGAATGAAACTTCTGAAACCACCTTTGCTCCTCTGCCTTTGGCCATGTAAAGTCCTATATGATGCATTAGGTCCTGTCACAGGTAAAAATAATAACAATAAGGAGATGAATCATCTACAGAAATAACGCCATCGCCTATAGTGTTAGAATAGAACACGAATCAAGAACATACATCGGAAAAGTAGACGTAAAGCTTTATGTGGTTCATCCAAATCAAACTACATTCATGGCCGTGGAAGAGAGAAGTTTACCATATATCATCAGCAAGAGAGAGATGAGAGTACACAGAATGTTAAAAATAATAATAACAAGAGAGAGATGAGAGTACACAGAATGTTAAAAATAATAATAACAAGAGAGAGATGAGAGTACACAGAATGTTAAAAGTTCAAACAAACGCCCACACATTATTTTTAGTTTGAAAATCTTTTTTTTTTCTTTGACTCTTGTGGGGAACGATCATAGTAGACTAGAGACGGACATCTACTGACCTTCCTACCAAATAATATTTCCCCAATAGCTCCGCATTGGATATGATTTTCTATAATTTTGGAGCTCGAAACTTAAGCCAACTATACAATCCGGAACAAACAATCATGACATCATTCCGTTCAATAAATTGTCTCAATAGATTAACCAAATGATATGTAACAAGAGAAAAACACTGCAGCTGACATGAATACACTAAAAATTACGTGTATGTTGATGGTCTAACCTGAGGATGGGCTAGAGCACCTTTGATATCTCTAGCAACATGTGTTGGCAGATCATAAGTAGCACAACCACGAGAATATACAACTACATCCTGAAGTGGCGAAAGCAATCCACGGTTTCTAGCAGATAGAGATGAGGAGACAAAATCGAGTACACATATGTCTGTGCAAATCCCTACAACCAATAACTTGAGAAAGAGAAAGTGTTAGTGAGAAAAGGAGTTATTCTAAGTCCCAAGAGAATAAAACATCCATATACAAAGAGCATTTGCGCACACTCTGATTTAAAGTTAAAGTGTTTATCAACTTATGGCAAAAAATAAATTATTTGGGAGTGTTTGCATATCCAATTTATGCTTCTAAACTTAATAGATAATAATCTATAATTTTTAAGTTAGTAAGGTAGTGCTGAACGCTAATTATGATACTTTTGTCATGAAATAAAGTTATTTTAAACATATTTGTCACTTTTTATCACTCTTTTTGCAACCATTTCCCCTGCAGCTTCTTTCCACTTTTCACTTATATTTGCAAACAGTACTCATGTTTTTTTTTCTTAAATTTAATTATTTCCCACTTATAACCAATTCTCTATGAGCAGTTCTATTTGCAAACATTCCTACAGAATCTTATGTGGACGATTGTGATTGTTCATGACCCAAAGTCCGTCAGAAGGGAATCTGAATCAGGGGTGGTAACACTCACAACTTTGATCTCATTGGATTTCACCCAATCCACGAAGACGTTGGAGCCATCTTTTTCCAACGAACCAAGAAACCCATCAATGCAATCCTTGCATCGAAGGGTTACATTTTGTTCGTTTTCCAGCCACTGCAATTCTGTATAAGAAAAATAAACAAAAAGCAAAGAGCATCAGGAAATTCCAAATTATTCATACAGTATTCCGGGATTTCAGTCCCTGTACAATCACAACCGAACATGTGGGGTCCGTCACGCAGATGGTTGTGATTGCTTTTTGACCTGAAATCACAGGACTCCCTCTGGATCAGTAGGGTGCCATTTTTGGGAAAGCTTAGTACCAGGAACCAATTTCGTCTCATCGGTTCCAGCTATACAGTGAGGAGGAAAAGGGGGCTCGGGAACATCGGGATGATGAGAGTCGCGTAAAGCATAAACTGGCCAATTATTCTTGCAGAATTCTCTTGCAAGTTTCACTGATTCATCAACCATTCCAGCAATTTGTTTATCAGGTGCTTGTGGAGCCTGTTCCAGAATTGATTTCAACATGAATTTGATATCATCAGTGCAATATATACATACATATATATTATAAATTAGTTCAAAAGCAGATCCAATCATCCAAAAATTACTTGGGCAAAAGTTGTGCAACATTAGCATGTTAATTGAAAGATTATTCAGGGCAAAAAAAAAAAAAAAATTTGTGCTCTACTAATACATCAGGAACCAAAATATATCATTATAAATAAAAAATTAAACATTCAATTAGGATAAAAATCTAATGCGTACGTATTTCAGAAAAATCAGAATTGAACCATAAATAGATCAGTAATGACCAAAGAAAAAGAAAAAATGTGGAAGTGACACAAAACATGAAAGATGGATACATGAATGCATACATATACGTATATCAAAACTGGCAGAGAGAATATGAATATGAAAATGAAAGGGTTTAGTACCAGATTGCCAGAACCAACGGTGCAGAAGCCATTGAGGATGTCAACAAGTACCAAACCGGACTTAACGTCACCGGAGAGAACAAGAGTATCCTGCTCTATTGGAAGCTCATTCTTCAACGCATCTACTACGTTAGGAGAAGCCATAACTGCTCCTAATTCGTGTTCTTTTTTTTTTTTTTTTTTTCCCTAGTTGTTTGTTTTTATAATTTTGTGATGAAGACCAGAGAGATTTAGTAAGAGTTTATTTATATTTTTGGATTTTTTGGTTTGGGTGTGGGGTGCCCGTCAAAAATGCGCGACACAAATGAGCCCCCACTCAACTCTTTTGACTTTTACTAAATGTTCAGCAAGGTATTAAATGTAGATGTCGTTGTCGATATCGGGGTATTAAATTTATGAATATTTTGATGAAAATTTCGGAAATATTCAAAATTTCAATTTTGATTTTAAAGAAATCATGAAAATGTATAGAAATATTTGGAAATTTACGACGAAACTTTGTGTAACTTTAAATATCATAATTATGCATCTTTTACATAAATAATATTTGTATATATAATGTATGGATAGTGAATTTTGTCAAGAAGTATGACAAAAATCTGTGGCGAAAAATATAAAATAAATATGATTTGAGAGTAAGTAATAACCAAATTTCCTAAGAATTTCATTAAAATAAAATACCACAATCATTTATAGACAATCACAACAATTTGAACTCATTCTTATTTAAAAATAAATAATTAAATATTATTTTAAATTTCACAATATTTTGGGTTTGGTCAAAATTTCGGGAAATTTTGGAAATTTTGGTAGATATTTAACAAAGTAATTTTTGTTAAGAATTCGAGATTTCGGGCAATATTGTAAATATCGGGAAATTTCGATAGATATTCTGCAAAATTGGATCGAATGTGAGATTTCGCTTCGAGACCCAAGGAAATCCGAAATTTCGGTTGAAATTTTGAGGTATCGGAGGATATTTAAGACCATGGTTACATGTGAATCGTGAATGTTACTGAGGATTTGAACCGATTTTAGGAACATGGATCAGTGAAGAGTTGTCTAATTTTTTTTTATTTATAAAAAATTACACAAACATGTACTTGTAATTTCTATCTCTACTATTATAAAAGTATGGATGGTTTCTTAAAATTATGTGCCTAATATATCCCTATATAATTTACTTTTTTAATGGCAAAATAGTCAAATAATAAATAAATAAATAAGAAATTTGTATATATCTACAATAATAAAGTGTATAATTACATTAGAACTCTATAATGAAAGTACATATGTCGTTGCATAAGCATAAGAACTCTACAAGAAAATTATATATAAAGAACTATACAAATAAATTATATATAGACAATAATCAAATGTAAAATTATATATATTTATATATAGAATAGAAATAGAATATAGAAATAGAGAATTTATAAAAGTACGAGTTGTTTCTTGAAACTTCTTATATACCTAAAATATCCCCATATAATTCAACTTTTTAATGGCAAAATGATAAAAAATAAATAATAAAAATAAATTTCAAATATCTACAGTAATAAGAATTATAGTTACAATAGGGCTCTAAATAAGGTTACTCCTCTTTATTTATTCATTAAAAAAGAAAATATATTGGAAATCCAATATCCCAACATTATGGTACAATAAAAGTACAACAAACTTACATTTAATATTAAATTCTAGAAAATAAGAACGCATATCCAATCAACTTCTTATTTTATATTGTAAGTTAAGATGGATATGAATGAAAAAACCTAGCTCAACAAACTAATCAATTCTAAATTTAAATTCCTTAGCTTATTCGGCAGAAATTTTGAAATCCTAACTTTAATCATACATAAATTTAGTGACTTTTGATATCCCTATGTAATTCAATTTTTTAATGGTAAAAGAGTCAAAAACAATTAATAAAAATAAATTTTAAGTATTTATAACAATAAAAAGTATAATTGCATTAGGTTTTTACTATTAAATTACATGTAGACAAGATTATAATAAACTTACATTTAATATTAAATTCTAGGAAATAGGAATGCGTATCCAATCAACTTCTTATTTTATATTGTAAGTAAAGATGGATATAAATGAAAAACCCTAGCTCAACAACCTAATCAATTCTAAATTTAAATTACTTAGCTTATTCGGCATAAATTTTAAAATCCTAACTTTAATCATTTATAAATTTAGTTACTTTTGAACCTAAAATATCCCTATGTAATTCAATTTTTTAATGGTAAAATAGTCAAAAATAATTAATAAAAATAAATTTTAAATATCTATAACAAATAAGAAGTATAATTGCATTAGGTTTCTACTATTAAATTACATGTATACAAGATTAATCGATTCTATTTATTTAACATTAAAAAAAGAGATGAAAAAACACTTAATTTGCTTGAACTTGGAACAAACAAATTTATAATATAAATAATCATAAAATATTCACATCGTTGTTTATATTTTATTTTTTAATTAATTATATGAATATTACGAGATTGGGAAAATTGAATATCATCACAAAAAGCATACTAAAACCAACTTAGTAAAAGAGGCTTGGGTTGCAGTCAGACACCATTTGATTATGTTATTTCATTACTAATATTAATTAAGTAATTATAATAATACAAAAGAAAAATAGTAAACCAATGTTCCCTCATAATCTTGGGAGATATATTGATATTTGATATTGTAATTCAATATTTGTTACTTTCATTTAGTGATAACTCGCACAACAGTTCATTTTTATTTAACCGCATTTCTTTTTACTCTCAAAAGCTTGGTTAACCTTATTTGTGAAGGGTTGATTTCATTTTATCTTGTTCAACTTACTCATTTTGGCATTGCATCAACTATAATCTTATTGTTATAAAAAATTGGAAAAACTAAAAAAATAAAAAGACTACACAAGTATCCAGATTTTGAGCCATAACAAAGAGATTATTATAAGTAAACTGACTCAATGAGGGAAAAGAAGAAATGAAGCACTAGATCCATCAAATTAAACCAGATAATGTATAAAAAGATCATGAATTTACATAAGAATTTATTCAGTGATATTATTATATATGTCCTGATTTTCAATTAACTTAATTTCTTCAAATATTCATTCAATTTTTCATGTGAATCAATATTTAATTTTTTAAATAATAATAGTTTATTGATTAGGATTTCATTAGCTAAGTGTTTTTTTTTCTAGGGTAGTTAAGTTATTGTTCAAGTTTTGGATTTAGCAAGTTGAACAATATTTATGTATATAAATTGCTTTAACGAGATCATATGATTCACGAGCATCGCACGTGTTATTTACTAGTATGTATAATTATCCAACTACTCCCCTCTATTTTTGAAATTGCATAAAAGACCCCTTTACAATTACATCATTTGTATTTAAAATTTCTTACAATTAGGCGGCGAGGGTATTGGTAATTTCAAATACGCAAAGAGTTTCATGGTAATCACACGTCATAAACTAGTTTACCAATTTCTTAGCAAAAAAAAGAAAGAAACTAGTTTACAAACTATGTTCTCTTTGTTGGGTTTATATACGGAATCTAGTTTGTTACTTTACAAAGGAAAAAAAATTGACTTTTCTATTGGCAAATAGGTGTTTTATTATCTTTTTTAGTAGTCACAAAACGAGGCCAAGTGAGGCCATCTCTATCATTTTCAAGAGTTTGATAGATGTGTGAAAGAGGTGTATTCATGTAATGCATAGGGGTGTTAATACCCCTTTTAGCTAGTGCGTCTGCTACTTGGTTTCCTTCGCGCCAAGTGTGCTGAAACAAGACATCCCAGTCTCGAGCTTGCCTGCTATGAATGCGAGAAATCACCTCAAAATGGTTATGTGCTCTGGAGGCCTCAACAATGCTATTCAGTGCGACTCGACTATCCGATTCAACAATGACTTTCCTTGCTCTCGAGTCCCACGCCATTTCTAGTCCTAATAGAATGGCATGTATCTCCGCCTCCGGCGATGAACATGGGTCAATGTGACCACTGAACCCCCTTAACCAAGTTCCATGCTCATCTCGTATGACCCCCCTAACTCCAACTCGATGACCTTGTGAGTTCGCATTGTTGGTCACCGCGGTATCAACATTGAGTTTCACGAAACCCGACGCCGGTTTCATCCGGCCCGCATGTGGCACTGAATCACGTCGGGATCGAAACTAAGGGTACTTGAGTTCCCGTCAATTCATTTAAGTAACATATCTAGTCCTCCTTTTGGGACGTCATCACGGGCACCATGAACCACCTCATTACGAATCTGCCACATAAAAGAGATAGTTTCAGTAAAAACAAGAGACCAATTGTCACAAGAGGCATACCTGTTTATCGCGTGCTTCAAATTCCAGTCTACCCAGTCCTTAGTATTTCCTGTAAACAAGAGAGAATGGAATTCAGGCAAAATAAGGTGGTTCCAAATATTCCTCATCCAACTATAGTCCCTAATAGCATGTATAGGGGTGTCGATTTCCATTTGACAGATGGGGCAATACTCATTGTCCGAAATTCCTCTACTCTTAAGTGTCGAATTGGTAAGCACTTTGTCGTGATGAAGTAACCATAAAAACATCCATCGACGGTGCGGACCGGCCATTTTCCACAGCTTCGCCCATGCTTTAGATTCCACCGAAGTCACTTGATTTGCCGTTAGCGCCTTGTATGCACTTTTATAGCTATAGTTCCCATCCAAAGAGAATAGCCACTGTGGTGTATCTTGCTGATTTGGAGAGGAATCTAGGTTAATTGCAAGCATCGCTGCCTTGTCATCCTCCTGCAAAGTTGTCAGCTCGTCCAAATCCCATCCAAGACTCGAAATCCAGTAACTAGCCAATGAGTGATCCTGTTTCCCTCCGTGTAATGGATGATTGCGCCTTGTACTAAGGGGTGAGGTACCAAGCCAGGTATCGTTCCAAAAATTTATCTTGGCACCGTTACCGACAATCCATCTCGTGCCCGACTTAACCATGGGGAGAACCTACAAGATACTCTTCCAAGTCGCTGAAGTGGCCGCTTTGGCTCGGGCCCTATGACGTAGAATATATTTGTGCTTGAAGACTTGAACCTAAAGCCTCGGATCATCCCTTATCAGCTGGCAACCAAGTTTTCCCAATAGAGCTCTGTTTGCTACCCTAGTGTGTCTCAGTCCTAAACCGCCGTGTTCTTTAGGCTTGCACACCGTGTCCCATTTCACTAAATGCATTCTGCGTGCGTTCCTCGTCTGAGCCTCCCCAAAGAAATTTGCCTTATCATTTGCATCACATATGCCGAGAGAAAGGCGCATGGTCTGCATATGATATGACGACATAGTCTCCGTGACCGATTTAATCAGCGTCGCTCTGCTTGCGATGAAGTTTTACGTTTCCACCCTTTAAGCCTCTGCTTAACTCTGTCAACTAGGAAATCATAATCTTTCCTTAGAACCCGGCCGTGTAGTAAAGGTATCCCGAGGTATCTTCCCAAATTATCCGTAAGGCCTAGCTTAGTCAAATGGCCAAGACGACATCTCATCTCTGAACTAACGTTTCTGGATAAGAACAACTTAGATTTATATTCGTTAATAACCTGTCCAGATAAAGTGCAGTATTCTCGCAATAATTGCATTGCCACCCGAGTCTGAGGAACTGAGGCCGAAGAGTAGTAGGTCATCTGCAAACATCAAATGAGAGATGTGTGGTCCCGACCTAGATGTGGGAATGGGGCACCATTTCTTCTCTTGAACTGCTAGATCGATGATAGAACCTAATTTCTACACACAAAAAACAAAAAAGTAAGACAAGAGGGGATCCCCTTGTCTCAAGCCACGATTAGGAATGAACCATTAGGTGGCTTCCCCATTCCACAGTAGGGAAAGCTTAGCCCGAGTAGTACATTCCATAATAAGTGTGATCCAAGTCATGGGGAACCCCATCTCCTCCAACACATTTCTAAGAAAAGTCCAATTAATCCGGTCGTAAGCTTTTTCAGAATCAATTTTAGCAATAAAGAAACCTTTTTTCCCTTTAAGCCTATGTAAATCCTATAAGATATCTTGAGTTATTAACACATTATCAATAGTTTGTCTACCAGGTATAAAACTACTCTGAGACTGTGGGATTAACTCATCAATAAAAACTTTAATTCGATTAGTCAAGGTTTTCGTAATAATTTTCAAGCTAACGTTTGTCAGACTAATAGACCGAAACTTAGACAGATGTACTGGATTTTTTTCTTTCAGGATTAAAACAATGTGAGAACTATTCAGAGAAGGATTGATGTTACTGGATTATAAGGCATTCTGAACCATGAGATAAATGTCCTCTCCTACTTCCTACTAGCATCTCTGATAGAACATAGGCTGAATGCCGTCTGGTCCCGGTGTTTTTGTAGGATTCATATCCCAGAGTGCGCGTTAAACTTCTTCTTTAGTAACCAGACGAGTCAACACCTCCACATGGTGGCCTCTCAGTCGAGGGAAATCCGGTGTGTGATAATGAGGAAGAGGGTGCTGCCCGGGACCATATAGCTCTTTGTAATAGTCAACCGCCATCCTTTTGACAGCAGTAGGATCAGTCTCATTGCTCCTATCTTCTCTTTCAAGACTACGGACTTTACTCTTATTCTGTCGTGTAACTGTGGAAAGATGAAAAAACCGAGTGTTTAGGTCCCCCGCTTTTAACCACTGAGCCCGAGCTTTCTGTTTCCAAAATAATTCCTCGTGTCTCAGAGTATCCATGTACTGAGCTTGTAACTTATTCTCTAATTTTCGCAGAGAGTGTCTGAATTGAGCCCCTTGTGCCTTCTAAATACCTGCAATGTGAGAGATAAACTGCTGCTTTCGCCGAAAAATATTCCCGAAACTCTCGTGGTTCCAAGAGTAAGCCGCCTCACTTATATGTTGGGTTTGTGCATGCAAGCCCAGACCCCTTTTTGAATCCCACTCCTTGCTAATCATGGCGTGAAAGTTTAGATGGGTGAACCATGCAGACTGAAAACGGAAGTACTCAGAGCGAGCTTTGACTCTCGTGTTCTCGGCTAATGTCAACATAATCGGTGAGTGATCCGATCCTATCCTGGGGAGATGTTGTACGATAGCCTGCGGAAAGCTGAGTCTCATTATAAAGAACTTTATCCAACCGTTCTTGAAGACTTGACGTGCCCTCCTTAGCCCAAGTGAAAGGGGAACCTACATATTTAAGATCAATTAGGCTGCACTTGTTGACACAATCTAGAAATTTTTGACATTTATAAACCTGAATAGGGGACCTTCCCGTTTTTTCAGCCGGAGACGTCACTATATTCATATCCCCGCTATGACCCATGGGCCATAAATTTGGAGGCTCATACGGGTGATATAGTACCACAGAAAATTTCGCTTCTCCACCTGAGGACTTGTATACACAACTGTCAGGACCCATCGTACATCCTCTTTACGGCTCACTATAGATATAATACTCTGCTCATTCGCCTCCACTATATCAAGATCAACTTCATTCGTGTTCCATAACAGTCAAATACCACCCGAAAAACCTCTTGCCTCCACTTTTTCAACCCTATCAAAGTAACTAAACTTCATAATTTCTTTAGCATGGTGTCCTTGAATCTGTGGCTCAACCAATACTAATATTATCGGCTTATGCCGATTGAGAACTTCTCTAAGTGAATTTTTAAATTCTGGTTTTGCTGCATCCCTGCAATTCCAAAATATAGATGTCATTATTAAATAAACAGAGGGAGAAGTTATGTATAAACTAAAGAATCATACCTAGGGATGGGTCGAAACCCCCCCCCCCCTATTCGTGGTCATAACAACGTCCTTGTCCAAGTCTGACGAAAAATCAGTAGTCTTGGCGTTGTTTTGACCCATAAAGCTCTGAGTAGCTATCATCTCCGAGTATACATACTCATCTTCTGATTCATCGTCCGAGCTCAGAAGCCCCTCCCGTTGGAAATCCGGTGGTCGAGTGTGCTCGTGATGAAAGCCAAGCCGAGCAGTTCCCGACGGGTTCGGGTTTTCTATGCCCCCACCAATATCCATATTTCGTGTAGTAACCCGAGTAGAATCAGCCATATCATGATCAAGTTCAAGTGGTGAGTGAATGCTATTATTGATTATTGGAAAAGTATCACCATGAGCAATAGGTTTGATTTTTTCAACATTTGCTAATTCATTTAGACTTTGTGTAATTGGTTCTTTGCCTTTTTTCTTCCATGTCTTTCTGCCCATTGTGTGATTACCCACTTCACCTCTCTTCTGCCTAGTATCTATCCCGTTATCATTCTTGAATTGTTCCTCCGCGTCCCGTAGGAAATTGAACCTTGATCCACTTGACATCTCTTTTGGAAAATTCTGCTTCATTTTTACTTTAGCTCGAGTGGATCCACCAGTAGCATGGCTTGGACGATTCCCCATAGTAACATTTCTCTTATCGGATCCTACGTAAAGCTCCTCAGTTTCGGCCCTAGGGGACTCACCCCAAATTGGAAGATTTTTGGCTCTTTGTCTCGCTGTCCATCCCTAATATTGTCCTGTAGCGGACCCCCTCGACGTGGTCGAGGTTGGACAATGTTCCATGGTCCATACGTTGTAGGAGTCTGGTAACCATTCCACAAGTCTCCTTGCAGTGTCCATACTCGCCATACGTAAAACAAATGAAGGATAAACATTTATATTCTACTACCCTCAACTTCTTATTTACTTTGATGACAGGTACAATCAGCTTTTTCAGATCCATTTCCACGGATACCCTAGCATATCGACCCTACTCGACTCCTCCGTATTTCTATCAATGCCCCTGACCTTTCCAATTAACTTTCCCATACCTCGTAATGCTTTATCTTTAAGTAAGTGAATTGGTAATTCAAGGAAGCGACCCAAACCATAGTTGTAGTTATCTTCTCTTTTTTAGGGTTAAACGAAGGCTCTCATTTACGTATTGTCAGATAATGGCCTAAAATCATCCACGGACCTTTGTTTAGCACTCTGTCGTACTCCTCCTTGAACCGAAAATGGATGAGGATTAATCTCATATGGCAGTTTCCAAATGGTCTTTATTCGTTGACGAAGCATCGAATATCCAATTTTCCTACGGAGTACTTTCACCATTAGAGCTCAACGGTAAGGTGCCACCATCTCGCTGATTTCCTCACCGGGTATGTTGTAAACTGGGACCGTTTCGTCCGCTTTATCATCACTCTCATCCTCCATATCATGTTCTTTGGCTTCTCCATCTCCCGTATAGTAGATAGATGACGGAGGTCGTCGGTTCCAATGTTTCCTTAAGTTATCCGAGTGCCAAGAGTTAGGGGCTTTGGCCCCATAATCTCCCTTAGACTCCTCAGTTGAGACGTTCTCTTTCTCGGCGTCTTGTTGCACGCCACCAGCGTGGTGTCCGTTTTCGGTTAAATCTTCAGCATCAAGGTGAGCAGAATTTACGTGGAGATCTGCCCCAATCAGTCTTCGTTTGAGTTTTTTGACATTCTTGTTTGGAGTCACCACCGGAGGGGTGGGTGGTCGGTGTCCGTCTCCTCCATGCACGGAGGCAGAGCGGCAGAAGGAGGGAAAACCCTAGCTGGATTAGGATTTTTTTTTTTTTTTTGGTTCCTATATTTTCGGAGCAATTAATGAGACGTGTGTTTTTTTATCTCTTTTGGGCTAGTTTTCTGAATATGCTTTTCTAGATTTTTTCGTTTCTTTTTCTAAGCACATGCTTTTCTGAAATTCGGATATTTATACTCGTACGATAATGGGAAAAAATCATTTTCTTCCTTAGGTTTTTGAGTAGTGGCAAAATCGTCCCATAAATTTTAAAATTTCTCAATGTCATCCTTCGAACCCCATTTTGATTTTGTTTTTAAACAAAAAAAAAAGGCATGTTAGTACTTTACTCTTATTAGTTATTATAAAAAATTATTTTGAACCCTTAAGTTTTGCATGGGTAGCAAAAGTATCCTTAAGGATTTAAAATTAATTTGATTTAATCATTCAAACACCATTATAAATTCAATTTTAGCAATAAAAGTTTTTCACGATTTGGCTTTTTAAAAGAATATAAAATAAATGACCATAACTATGATAGGAATATTTCTCTTTCTTAGATTCATTCAATTACTACATTGTACCCTGTTCAAAATCTTTGCATCTATACATATTTTTTCAACTATTTGTTTATTAACTATAAACAATTCTTAGTTCAACTTCCATTTCATTTTCATTTTCTCTCATACATAATCCCTCTTGGTGCAATTCAATATTATTAATTATTATATCCAACAATTTAGATTCTGATTCTTTTTCTGTATTGGATGATTGAGTTTAATGACGTCAAAAAAAGTTCTTTGTACATGTAAATTAAAGAAATTAAGAATCATGTAAATCTTACATCAATAGGATTATGTTTCATACTCATAAATAAATTCTTAATACTTTTTCTTATAGCTGCAACTTTTCTATACATACGACTTTTATTGCTTGAATTACATTGTCAATTGAGATATTTTTATATAGTACATAATTTGTTGAGCATATTTAGTTCAATTGAGTGGTGTAAACACATGGAAAAGAAAAAGGAGTTGATCTGCATCACAATTTTATATATTGGTATGTATATTAAATTTATGTGCATAATATAATAACTTTGTAAGAATACATTAAAAAAAAAAGATTATAAATATATTATTACTAGAATAATAAACTTTAGGATGTTCTTTAATCAAATTCATGTCAGTTATAAAAATAATTAAGTCAAAAATTTAAAAATATTTCTTCTTCATTCGTTGAAACAGTAACTCAAAAATATTATTGTTAATATTTTACTGTGAAAATACTATGTGAAACATGATAAATGAGTTAGATATATCTGCAGTAAGTGTGACATTTAAAAAATATAAATATATACTGCACATATATTATTATAAAATTGTTATACTATTATATAATTATAAATTATTATAATATGGACTAAATCAAAAGTAATTATAAAGCTACGGATGAATTTGAGTTTTTGGCAATGTCTTTTCATTTAATACAAGGGCACTTCAGTAATCTTACCAATAATTCACCTTTTTGACTTGAAGTTGAAAGTGAAGTTTGATTATAGCTCGAAGGATGAAATTGAAAATTTCTAGAATTTGAGGGACGATTTTGCCACTGCTCGAAAACCTCAGAGATGGAAATGAATTTTTCCCGTACAATATCCGATTGAATGGACGTCTATTTTCAATTTTTCATTTTTCATAGATAAAGTAATAGAAATTATTTTTAAGGAAATAGAAATATATATGAAAGAGAAAGTGTGTTTGGATAAGTTTTTTTGATAAAAAAAAAAGTGTAATGATTAAGTGTGATGTGATACATTTTTTTTGTAAGAAAAAATCTTTTTTTTTTTGTAAAAAATTGGTATGGATGAGTTTTGTTTTTGTAAGAATATTTAACATATTTAAGCTAAACTCATCGATTAAGGCATAGTGGATCTTATTTCGTAGTCTAAATCATTTCAAATAAAGATATGTGATTATTTTGATGATTATATCAAGATATTGGTTGATAAAGTATTTTTAATTATTGAGTGAATTGTCTAATTATGAATAGTAAAAATTTTGATTTTATCAAAAAAATTTGAGAGAATTGCCAAACAATCCATTTCTCAAAAAAAAAATTGAGATTTTTTTTTTTTGAGAAATTGTGTGTGGTATGTTTTTGGAAAATGTCAAATAAATAGATTTTTGATGAAAAAAACTTTAAAAATTTGAGAAATGAAAAACAACATCTCATCAAATCGGGCCTAATACTTTTGAAGTGAGGAACGAACTTCCTTTTTGGATTTAAGCACTTTTTATTGGTGGTAGATGGTAGTAGATACTCGTCAGTCATTTACTTTCAAGATTGTGACTTGTGACAAACCGTTCTTCGCTTCACTTCTTTCTTTCTTTTTTAAATCTTTAAGAAACGAGAATATACTAAATTGGTCACTTAGTGGGATTCACTGATACTTCCTTTTTTTTTCAAAGATAATCTATTGGTTTTCCAACAACTCAACAAGACATGGCTCGTCTCATCGTCCCTTTTAACTTTTGTATAGTAGCAAGAGAATTTCGAAAGATATAAAAGAACAATCAATATTATTGAATTGATTTTGTTTTATGTTTTATTTTGTTTTACTTTGTGTTTAATATTTAGATACCAATTTAGTTTTGCACTTTCTTATTTAATTATGCATTTTTAAAATTGGTGAAAGTTGACCACGACTTCCGAGAGTGTGATTTGTGGGGGACCTTTTTGCAATTCTAGCTAAGATCTGAGATTCGATTGGCTTTAGATAATTTATAAGTTTATGACACAATCAAGGACACTTAATATAGATTAAACTAAATCTCAACCACATCCTCAAAAGAAAAATCAAATAAATTATCATGTATCTTTCACCTCATCTTCATCTTATGTGCTTTCTTTCACATGATTTAAAGTTATTGCTTCATACCTGAATTTTACCAAATATGCCCACACTTCAAATTGTACCTAAAGTTTAGGTTAACCAATGAAGTCTAGTTCAAATGTACCTAATGTTTTGGTTAACAATTGTAGTCTAATTTTACTAGCGAAATTAATACTAAAAAATATTAGAGATTTTGAGTTCTACTCTTACCTATAGCCTATAAATCTTTCTCTACTTTCACCGATAATTTATAAATCTTGCTCTACTTTTATAATAATTCTTAGTTAATTGTAAATTGTTTTTATTTAATATTCATAACTTGTATCATGTGACCGATGTATTCCAAAAAAAATATCGGGTTCGATAATGGACAATATAATAACAGTTATATTTACGTATTAAACCATAATGCCCAGTAAAGATATATTGTATATTATCCAATCCGGGTCCAAAATGCCCAAAGAACAATTTACAAGATCTCAGAGATTGGTTATCAATGGAACAGGAGAAAAGAAGGGAATATATAGCATAAACCCTAACATAATAACCTAAATCAGCATTTATAGGCTGATGGCGCAGTGCTCAAGAAGATCAAGACACTTCTCATCATCTGAAGGGTCACATGCTTTTCTTTAGTCCCGCACGTGAAGGTTCGGATCCTCTCGGGTCTTTGGGTCGAGCTCACGGGGTCAGGGTCGGGGTTGGGTGGTCCGACCCGACTCTTGAGGTCGGGTCTATAGAGCTACCTGACATGTCTTGTGGTCAACGAAGAGCGTTTTGGTCATTTAACAGAGTGTGGTATTTAATCCCACATTACCTAGTCCCCCAATTTCTAAGTTTGAGGTCATAAATACCCCAACTGAAATTGATTGGATTAAAATTTGAGCTCTAAATATGAGCTTGGGACCTCATCCAGGTTGAAGACCTAAAACTTAATTTAGGCTCTCCATATTTGGTCTGTCGCGGCCACTTAACAACCACTAGATATGGGCTCTTGATCTGAATCATTGAAAATTTTGCCCTAATCTATATATGTACCCCTTTTTAACCATTGCCTCCCTCATTCGAACTTTTCAACCGTTCCAAGTGTTGGTTGGAGAGGTCGAGTATTGTGCTCGTGGTGTCTTGAGGGCGAACACAATTTGGTTGTGGGATCGAGCAATTTTTTTTAGATTGAGCGAAATTTAACTATGGGATCGTGTCTTCAAGGTTGAACAAAGTTCGATTATAGGCTTGACCATCCTTTCACGAGGTCGAACATAGACTGTAGGGTCGAATGACCCCTTGTTCATTCTTCTTGTCCGATAACTATTCAAAGTTCTTGGCTTTTAGCCTTCTTTAGGACATTTAATTTGTTGAAGATTATAGGCTCGACCATCCTTTCACGAGGTCGAACATAGACTATAAGGTCGAATGACCCCTTGTTCCGTCTTCTTATCCAAGCACTATTCAAAGTTCTTGCTTTTAGCCTTCTTTAGGCTATTTAATTTGTTGACTTGGGGTCTATTTTTCGACCTCTTCACTCTAGAATCAAATTTTTCGATCAAGTATAGGGTCTAATTTTGAACCTTGTCATCCCGCGGTCATTTTGGTCAAGCAAGTGTGAGGTTCAATTTGAGACCTCTTCATCTGGGGGTTAAATTTTTTCACTAAGTATGAGGTCTTGACCTGTTTTCCCCAAGATCTAATTTTTCGACCAAGCATGGAGTCTAATTTTGACATCTTCACCGGAGGTCAAATTTTTCGACTTAATTTGTCTAATTTGGGACCTCTTCACCTCGAGGTCGAATTTTTTAACCAAATAGGAGGTTTAGTTTTTTACCTCACCCCCAGGTTGAATTTCCAACCACGTGTGAGGCTTAACTTTGGACTTCTTCTCTGGGATCAAATTTTTCGACCACGTAGGAGGTCTAATTTGGGACCTCTTCTCCTCAAGGCCAGATTTTTTGGCCAAATATGGGGTCCAATATTTGACCTTTTCATTCGAGGTCAAATTTTTCGTCTAAGTTTGAGGTCCAATTTGGGACCTCTTCACCTCGAGGTCGAATTTTTCAACAATTCTTTAGATTGATTAATTTTAATTTGGGTCGAACTTCTCGACACTTAGTCTTCTTCAGATTAATTAATTTTGGGGCCGATCTTCTCGATACTTGGTCTTTTTCAGACTACTTAATTTTGAGATCGATCTTCTCGACACTTAGTCTTATTCAGACAATTTAATTTTGGGGTCGATCTTCTCAACACTTAGTCTTTTTAAGACTGTTTAATTTTGGGGTCAATCTTCTCGACATTTAGTCTTGTTTAGACTATTTAATTTTGGGGTCGATTTTCTCAACACTTAGTCTTCTTCAGACCAATTAATTTTGGGGTCGATCTTCTTGACATTTAGTCATTTTCAGTCTACTTAATTTTGGGTTAGATCTTCTCGATACTTGGTTTCTTTCAGACTATTTAATTGTTGGGTCGATTTTATCGACGCTTGGTCTTTTTCACACTATATAATTTTGAGGTCGATCTTCTCGACACTTAAGTCTTCTTCAAACAATTTAATTTTGGGGTCGATCTTCTTGACCTTTTTGACACTTAACCTTTTTCAGACTATTTAATTTTGGAATTGATTTTCTCCATTCTTAACTTTTTTCAAGCTATTTAATTTTTGGGGTGAATTTTCTCGACCCTTAACTTTTTCAAGCTATTCATTCTCAGAGTCGATTTTCTAGACCGTTAGCTTTTTTCAAGCTATTCAATTCTCGGCGTCAATTTTCTCTCCCCTTAGGTTTTTTCAAGCTATTAAATTCTTGGTGTCAATTTTCTCGACCCTTAGCTTTTTTTAAGCTATTCAATTCCCAGGGTCAATTTTCTCGTTCCTTAGCTTTTCTCAAGCTATTCAATTCTCGGGGTCAATTTTCTCGGCCCTAAGATTTTTTCAACCTATTCAATTCTTGGGGTCAATTTTCTCGACCCTTAGCTTTTTTCAAGCTATTCAATTTTTGTGGTCAATTTTCTCGACCCTTAGCTTTTTTCAAGCTATTCAATTTTCAGTTCGGGGTCAATTTTCTCGATGCGCCCCTTAGCTTTTTTCAAGCTATTCAAATTCTCGGGCTCTATTATCTCGGCCCTTAGCTTTTCTCAAGCTATTTAATTCTTGGGGTCCATTTTCTCGCCCTTAACTTTTTTCAAGCAATTCAATTCTCGGAGTCGATTTTCTCGACCCTTAGCTTTTTTCAAGCTATTCAATTCTTGGGGTCGATCTTCTCGACCCTTAGCTTTTTCAAGCTATTTAATTTTTTGGGTCAATTTTCTCGACCCTTAGCTTTTTTCAAACTTTTTAATTTTTGGGGTCAATTTTCTCGACCCGTAGCTTTTTTTTCATGCTATTCAATTTTCCCAACATTTAGCTTTTTTCAAGCTATTTAATTTGTGGGGTCAATTTTCTCGACCCTTAGCATTTTTCAAACTATTCAATTATCAGGATCAATTTTCTCGACCCTTAGCCTTTTTCAAGCTATTTAATTTTCGTGGTCAATTTTCTCAAGCCATAGCTTATTTTCAAGCTATTCAATTCTCGGGATCAATTTTTTCGCCCCTTAGCTTTTTTCAAGCAATTCAATTCTCGGGGTCAATTTTCTCGACCCTTAGCTATTCTCAAGCTATTCAGTTTTTTTTAGGATCAATTAATGGACTAAAGAAAAGGTCGCAAAAGATCTTTCCCGTCTAAAGTTTGTGGCGTGCGTACCTCTCTTTGTAGTCTCGACCACTTTGTAAGGTCATTCCCAGTTGGTCAAGATTTCCCATGTGTTTCAACATTTCTACTTTCTTCAAGACTTGGTCCCGGACCTGAAGTTGAGCTACTTGAACCGTTTGATCTAGGCTCTGGTCATATTACACTAATGACTTAGACTATGTTTGGTTATGTTTTGGGGCTGTTTTGGCCCAAAAATCGGACCAAATTGTGTTTGGTTATGATTATATTTGGCCAGAAAAATGTTATAATTTCTGGCCCAAAAAATTTGTTGACCAAATTCGACTTTCACCTTCTCTCTCCACTGTGATAGCAGAATTGTCTGCTCTCATCTCTACTCTCTCTCTCTCTCTCTAGCTTTTTCCCAGTTTTTTCCTGCTCTCATCTGTACTCTCTGCTGCTTTCAAGATGCAAATGGAGTCCCAGTCCTCCATTATTGCATATTTTTGTTTTTTTTAAAGTATTTCCTAGATTTAGATTTCATTCCTTTTTTTTTTTTGGTAAAAAAGCTATTTGTAGGTTTACATGTTAGTTTATATTCAAGAAGATGGGTATTTTATTTTATTTTATTTATTTTATTTTTTTTAGGTTTACATGATAGTTCTTTCCTTTTTAGGTTTACGTTCACTTCAGAAAAAAGAGCTGGGTATTTTTGCATTTTTTTTTTGGTTTTTTAGTCATTTTTTAATTTTTCTGGGTTTGGTTTGCAGATTTATATTGCATTTTTTACATTCTTTTGCTTGTAGCCTGTAGGATAAGTTTGTTAGAAAAAATTTCTCAATTAAAGCGATGTGAAGATGTGCTCCGGATTTTTGTTTGTGGACTTTGTACAACCATTAGAAACGGACTGAAATTTTTTACTTGATTAGTCATTTGTACAAATAGTGGGCTCGAGATGAATAAATTGAGTAATTAGTATCAGTCTTTCTTTTGTGGGTTGTAATTTAATATTTATTGCAAGAAACTGTTTATTTAAGAAATTATTTATTTATGTTCTAATTAGTATTTTTGCTCTTAATTCAAGAATTACTTCAGCTGCAGCTAAATCATTCCCTAGAAACAGACGCGAAAATAAGAAAATCACCATAATTGTAATTGTATATATATCAACTACTATTACTTATATATATATATATATATACACTACTATTACTTACATATATACATATATATTTATCTCTATAATAATTATTACAATCTCAATATTATATATACTACTATTACCTACATATATACATATATATTTATCTATATAATAATTATTACAATCTCAATATTATATTATAACTTTTAATTATTGACAGACAAAAACTTACATGATTTAACAGCTACAGTAATTTATGTTCCCTCTGAAAACAAAACCAAACACTATCTCACCAAAAAATCATTCAAAAAACAACTCCCAAAACATAACCAAACATAATCTCATCAAAATTGCACGTGTCCCCATAAAATTTTCACCAATAATTCTCACCAAAATACCATCCCAAAACATAACCAAACATATCTGGAGATATGTTTGATCTCTCTTTTCCTCTATAAATTCGAGTTCATGCGCTCTTTCAGCTTGGTTTGATAAATGACGATAAGAGCTCAGCCTTAAAAAATTTACCGCAACTTCTGCTGGTAGAACCAGTTTTTATTCATTGACCAAGTAGAATGAAGATTCTCTTGTGCTTGATCTGAGTGTTCTTCTATAAGCCCATAATATTCACGAGAGATTTTCGACCCAAGCTCTTTTTTCTCCATCTAAATGGGTTTTTAAGCACTCTTAAATGGTTTTTGCATCTTCCGTGATGTATCTGTTTCACCACACAGTCTACTTCCTTGGGGTCTAAGCATCTTAAGAGCGGACCTTGAAATGACTTTTTGTAGATCTCTCCTTGAACTAGTGTAAATCTGTTCGAACACAACTTGACCCTCCTCGTTCGAGTTCGATCTTCCGGGAGTTTACCATTTGCGGGATATCGTACAATTTCATCCTTCAAGCTTGGTTCCGCTTCTTCGATTAGGAATACTACCTGCTCTGCTATTGCGGGTCTATCGGAGACTAACAAGGTCAATTTTCTATGTTCCCACAATTTGATTTGCGGAGTTCAAAAGTGCATCATCCTGATCATTTTCGGCTCTCGGGATCTGGTCCAACCCAAATTGATCAAAATTTTTAGCCAGTTTTTGCACCTTTTTTTTTAATGTATTTTGCCAATGCACCTTCTTTGTCCTCATACAATCTCTTTACACTGATTAGCTACGAGCTGAGAGTCATTAAATGCGAGGAGGTCTTTTGCACTTGATTTTTGTGCCCTTTCCATTCCGGCTATGAGCGCCTCATACTCGACCTCATTGTTAGTAATTGAAAAAAATCCTGTTTGATTGCATATTCGGGGTCAACTCCATCGGGTTCTTGCACCTCCATTCTGAGATAAAGATGACCTAGCATCCAGACCTCATCTTTCAATGGTTGTTCGACCTCAGAATTAGACATTTCCAAAATGAGATCCATTAATACCTAAGCTTTAATGGACACTCGGGGTCGGTATCTGATCTCAAAC
Organism: Buddleja alternifolia; assembly: GCA_019426215.1. Taxonomy (NCBI): domain Eukaryota; kingdom Viridiplantae; phylum Streptophyta; class Magnoliopsida; order Lamiales; family Scrophulariaceae; genus Buddleja; species Buddleja alternifolia. Next base: position 6,882,813 of record CM033400.1, read on the forward strand.
TAAGAGTTGGACATTTCTTAAATGAGACTTGCCAAGACCCAACTTTGATGGACGCTTGGGGTCGGTATCTGATCTCGAACTCGCCCAGTTCGATTAATCTCCAAGATAAATTTGGCTTCGCCAACACTTATCCTAGGGGTATGTTTGCGAGTACTACTATCGAATGAGATTGAAAACATGGTCTTAAATTTCGATTTATTGACACTGGTGCAAGTGTCTGCTTTTCGATCTTGGTATAATTCCTTTTCGGACCTTGCATATATCAGTTTGTGTAAATCGATTCCTCTCGAACGAGCATCAAGCTGACGACCTCAATCGACACTATCCGTAGAAAGTTCTTCACCTTCCTTAACATTCAAAATAATTGAACACTTTTATGTGTTGATCTCGATATGAACTGCAATAAAGAGACAATATTCCCAGTCAACTTCTGAAAATCCTTGATAAAGCTCGGTGATGACCTTTCTAGCACAACTTTGATATTTTTGTTTTTTTTGGGATTTGCCTCAATTCCACTCTCCTTAACCATGTATTCGAGGAATTTACATATGCGGATCGCAATTGCACACTCTCCCTTATTAAGGGAGTGTTTGCAAACTCTACTGCTTTTAGAGAAGTGCTTTTAAGTGAAAAATAAGCAGAATCACTTGAAAAGCAAAAGTGGGTAGTGTTTGCAAAGACAAGCAGAAAGTAGAAAAAAGCTACAGTGAGTGTTTGCAAATAGAAGTGATTATCAATTAGTTTTTTTGCAGAAAGTACAATATTGCCCCTAAAATAAAATAAAAATCATATTTTCTTCACATTATGTTCCTACTATTTTTTTTTTAACAAAATACCCCTAAAGACATATGTTTATGGAATAATATTGAATTTTAAAGGATAGTCAACATATTCTACAAGTGTCCGTCACATGTTCACATTCAATTTTTTTTAGTTCTTTTATCTTTCTTTTTAAGTTTTTCAAGACCTCATTGGCTTGCAATAAGCATTTTAACAAATATTATAAACATCAAAATAATTTAACAATAAAAATTAATTATTTTTTAATAACAGTATATGATATAAGCTAGGTTGGAAGTTTTGGATTTTCAGAATTCATGGCCTTGAAATATCTATTGATTTTATTAATATCCAACTACTAAAATATAATTAATTTAATTTCCAACAAATCAAGTAGGAATCCTAGGAATGGATGAACGATTTTACATTAAGAAATTGCTCTCCTGATGTTTTTGTGAATTTTAACGTTAGTTTTTTTAAAAAAAGATTTAGGGATTAATCTGGGAATATGGAAATATTTTCAAGGATAAAATTGTCATAAAAAATTTATTTTAACTGCAGGAATTTAAAAAGCACCTAGAAGCACCCCCTACCCAGCTTGGAGCTTTTGGCTTCTGGGAGCTTAATTTTAGAGAATCAGAAGCAAAAGCAGGATTTGCAAACATTACAAAATTGCTTTTTTTTAGCTAAAAGCTCAAAAGTGCTTTTGTTTAGAGTTTGCAAACACTCCCTAAGTTTGATCTGAAATTTCTCATGACCTCGAACCCCTCTTCTAGATCCCGTAGATGATGTTCTTCCTTCAAACTCTTGACTAACTTGTCATCTAGGTATACTTTCATGGTCTGTCTTTCAAAATAAAATTTACCAAATGTTGGTAAGTCACACCCACGTTTTTCATCATCGAGCGACATCACTGTAGCAATATAACCCCTTCTCTTTATGGACGAAGTTTTGGTTTGATCTTCCAGTGCCATGACTTCTTTTCTTCTGCTGAGTCGGTTGGAACTCCGGGTTCATAGTTAATTTATAGACCATGACCTCGTTGTCTATTCCTTTCGAAATCTGATGAACTCCAAACAAAAACATCTGCCTTGCTATGCAATAATTCATGGTCATAATTTTGCCTTTTAATTGATAATAGTCTTCGGTTTAATAACGACAATATTTCTTCAAATTTTTCCTCCATGTGGTATCTCTCATCTTATTCGGCCAGATCAATTTTATACAGTCTTGTATGTTCAACAGTGCTCAGGTCGAGTAGTGTTCCTTGGTTATAATCTTTTGGGTCGATTTTCTCGACACTCAGCCTCTTCAGACTACTTAATTTTAAAAAAGTATAGGGTCTTATATTTTACCTCTTCACCCGGGTCAAATCTTTTGGCCAAGTGTGAGTTCTAATTTTAGACCTCTTTAGGGGTGACCTCTGGTGCTCTGTTGGATGAACCTCTTCGGTGATCCTTTCCGAGACAATCTTTTAAACCGCGGGTTCCAAATCCGTCATCTTTTAACCCCGTATCTGGGGGAGCGAAGCGAATCATCCATGCTCATGACAACCTCGACCTTGCAATGTGGTTACATACATCCTAACATCTACTACATCAGATAGACCATGAAGATCCATGATGTTCTGGAAGGCCACTAGTTGCTATTTGGGGTCATTTCCTCTCGTCATACTTTGGACGATTTGGGAGACAAAAACCGGTGAAACTCTCTTCGACAATAATTTCGTGAAAGGGAGAGCTCTTGCTCCTCATAATGTGCCCCCTATATCCAGGTCAGTGCTCTCTAGAAGTAAAGATCGACCTTGCCCCTGGGGTACTCCATAGTTGGCTCGTATTTTTCATTGCATATTGACACATGGCGGGTGCCCTGAGGTTGCATGGGTTGTCCCATTCCTCGTAACCCAATTTTTGGGGTTCAGCTCTCAGCTTCATCCAACCATTTATTTCTAAAGGCAACTGAGGTGCTCATTCTTGATCCTGTGGTGTTACGCTTCTTTGGAGCTCTAATTTCACCCATGTTCTGTTGGAATCTGTCATTGCTCACATTTATGTGCCCAAACATCAGTGGACATGGACGTCGCAATTTTCTTGTCGCACGGGCCTTACTCAAGCTCGGTTAAGGGTACCTCCAATGTATTACACCAAAATGCACTATTTTGGTGCAACTACAATAGTTACACTCTAATGTATTGCATAATTTTTTGCACCAAAAGTAATAATACAGCAATAATTGTGCATCACTACGCACAAACGCCAAATTGGCACTCCATGCATTGGAGTAGGCCTAAAAGTCATTGCTCCATTCCTTGCTCTAGTGTTTTACTAACAGAATCCTTTGATTTTCCTCCTTCCAACTTATGCCAGCCAAAATAACCTATGAATCTTGTAGATTTCCCACAGACGGCGCCAAATGATAATGGACAATATAATTACAATTATATTTATGTATTATATGTATTTACCTCGGGAGTCGGGTCAGACCACTCAATCCCGACCTGATTAGCTCAACCCGAGAACGCGAGCGGATCCAAACCTTCACGTGCATGACTAAAGAAAAGCACATGACCTTTCAGATGATGACAAGTGTCTTGATATCCTTGAGCACGGTGCTATAAACCTATAAATACTAATTTAGGTTATTGTGTCAAGATTTATGCTGTCTTTTCCCCTTTTTTTCTCATGTTCCATTGGCAGCCGTCTCTGGGATCTTGTAAACTATTCTTTTGGCATTTTGAGCTCGGATTGGATAATATATAATATATCTTTACTGAGCATTACGATTTAATACATAAATCTAATTGTTATTATATTGTCCATTATCAGGGTTGACCTAACCGTTGACCCGACTCGAGGTCTAAAAGCAGCACACTGTGGGGGTCGGCTCACGCTTCATCCAACCATTTATTTTCAAAGGCAGCTGAGGTGCTTATTCTTGATCCTATGGTGTTACGCTTCTTTGAAGCTCTAATTCCACCCATGTTCTGTTGGAACATGTCATCGCTCACATTCATGCGCCCAAACATCAGTGGATGTGGACGTGGTAACTTTCTTGTCGCACGGGTCTAACTCGAGCTCGATTAAGGGTATCTCCAATGTATTACACTAAAATGCACAATTTTGGTGTGAAATTCTATGGTGGACCGAGACCACTGGTCCCGATCCACAAATCATCATTGGATCAGGGGTTAATTTAGTAATTGCCCCCCTTAGTGGGGGATCCAATGGTAATTTGTGGACCAGGACCAATGTTTTCGGTCTACCATAGTATTGCCCCCAGTGCAGGTACAATAATTATACTTTTGCACCAAAAGTAATAACACACCAATAATGGTGCATCACTATTCACAAATGCCAAATTGGCGCTCCATGCATTGGAGTAGGGCTAAAGGTCACTGCTTTATTCCTTGCTCCAGTGTTTTAATAACAGAATCCTTTGATTTTAGCTACAATAATTATACTTTGGCACCAAAAGTAATAACACACTATTACCAAAAAAAAAGTAATAACACACCAATAATGGTGCATCACTATTCACAAATGCCAAATTGGCGCTCCATGCATTGGAGTACGCCTAAAGGTCATGTTTTATTCCTTGCTCTAGTGTTTTAATAACAGAACCCTTTGATGTTCCTCCTTCCATCTTATGCCAGCCAAAATAACCCACGAATCTTGTGGATTTTCCACAGACATCGTCAAATGATTTCCCGGTGAGCTCGACCCGAAAACCCGAACGGATCCAAAGAAAAACACGTGACCTTTCAGACGATGACAAATGTCTTGATCTCCTTGAGCATGGCGCTATAAACCTATAACTATTGATTTAGGTTATTGTGTCAAGATTTATGCTGTATTTTTCCCTTCTTTTCTCATGTTCCATTGGCAGCCGTTTCTGGGATCTTGTAAACTATTCTTTGGGCATTTTGAACCGGGGTAATGGCATTTTCTTATTCAAATTATTCGGGTTTTTGCACTTTTGTAAATAAACTTTTTTCTTTTGCATTTTTTTATCCGAACTACATTTATTTTTACAAAATTTTATATTTTAGCATTTTCCGGCCAAATAGCGGGAGTATTCCGCCGGGGTTCCATCATATATATCACATGTGGTCTTTTTAAGGATAAATATGAAATTTTATCAATTGAAACAATAATTTGTTGTGGTTTCGCTATTTTGAATTCTACTATTCAAAATATTATTTCAACTTAAAAGGATAAAAATATTGAGCCGTAAGTTCCATTAAATGTCAGTTTTATCCTTAAAAGGGTCATATGCGATGTATGTAATGAAATTCCGGCGAATATTCCACTGAAAAATGCTAAATTAAAGTATAAAATTTTGTAAAAATTCATGTAGTTCATATAAGAAAGTGTAAAAAATAAATAAGTTTAGATAAAATAATACAAAATCCGTTTAGTTCATATTAAAAAGTGCAAAAAAAAAAAAAGATTGGTTTACAAAAGTGGAAAAACTCAAATAATTTGAATGGGAAAATGTCATTACCCCTAATATATAATATATCTTTACTGGACATTACGATTTAATACGTAAATCTAACTGCTATTATATTGTCCATTATCAGGGTTGACCAAACCCTTGACCCGACTCGAGGTCTAAACGCAGCACACATTTACTTAACCACTTTGTTACTTAAAGATATTCAAAGTTTCACTTGGAATTTCCAATTATTAGTATAAAAATTCATCTTTTCTCTAAAATTGAAATTAAGATTTTGGATATTTCCGATTTTTTCGTAAATTCAATGCACCAACCAAATTCTACATCGATACAAATATTTTGGTACTTTGAACAGAACATATTGGAAGTGTATGTACAAGCTCAGAAGCAGCTGGGGCAGTCTGTTTCGAAAATGAAAACAAATTAGAATAAGGAGGGATTTCGAGTAGACGATCCCTGCCTCGCGATAATCTCAACTTAGAATTATCTATCGACCCCTGCCTAAATAGGCTACCGGTGGTCCTACATCTTAAACGAAAAGTTGATTAGAAGTATTCGAACTTCTTTTCATCTTCTTCGAGTGGACCGCAATTGATGAAACTATTTATCGTTTTCGAATGAAATAATAACATAGTGAAGGAAAAATTCAAATCCAGATACAAATTACCTATCGATACTTAAATATGGATACGAGACAATTTATACCTCCGTGAAAGTCTTCATTTTGATAGAATACAAGCAGCGTTCAATACGCTATTTGGTGATTCCAGCCTTTAATTAAATGCTGATTATTGTGTTCGAATGCAAAATATAAACATATCTCAACAGCCCAAAAAGATATACTGAAATTCAAGCAATTAATTAACATTTAAAAGCTTAAATATATATATCTCCATGGATTCTTCGATCGTGAAGATTACAAGCAAATGCAGATACAATGCCTTGGGCAAATTTCATCGAGTTTTATACTAAATTACATTACGGCTACTCCTAATTTACGCTACGATCTACTCCTACATTACGCTAGAAACTACCCCTAAGGCTAGAGCTAATTCTAAGAGAATTGAAATGTAGAAGTTGATTCTGATGATCTTGTCATGTCGTCCTCTTTTTTTCTTTTCTCCGCGGCTCCTATATATCTTGTCTTCGGGAACCGTCTTCAACCCACGTTCTCCTTTTTTTGGGAACTGCCGTCAACTGCATCCAACCGTCTCTTTCAAAATCTTCAACTTGGCGCATCTTCCTTGAATGCAGATTATTGGCTATTTGGACTTTATTTTATTTTTCAGATTCGATTCTTGGGTTTTATTAACTCAACCCCTTCTTTTCGAATTTCTACAATTTGGGCTATTTGGGTTCTGTATTTCGAAAGCCCATGTATTTTATGGTGTAAACAAATGCCCCCCTAATATACATGAACGTTTCGAGTTCATGTGTATTAAAAGACACATCTTTTAGTTAAAGACAAATTCTCTCTCTCTTACTTCAATTTCTCGAAGAATACCTTCTCGAAGACTATCGAGAGAGAAAAAACCTATTTCTCATCCCTCTCGAAATATTCATCTTCTTCACCCCAACTTTTTTAATGGCAAACTAGATATACTGAAATTCAAGCAATTAATTAACATTTAAAAGCTTAAATATATATATCTCCGTGGATTCTTCGATCGTGAAGATTACAAGCAAATGCAGATACAATGCCTTGGGCAAATTTCATCGAGTTTTATACTAAATTACATTACGGCTACTCCTAATTTACGCTACGATCTACTCCTACATTACGCTAGAAACTACCCCGAAGGCTAGAGCTAATTCTAAGAGAATTGAAATGTAGAAGTTGATTCTGATGATCTTGTCATGTCGTCCTCTTTTTTTCTTTTCTCCGCGGCTCCTATATATCTTGTCTTCGGGAACCGTCTTCAACCCACGTTCTCCTTTTTTTGGGAACTGCCGTCAACTGCATCCAACCGTCTCTTTCAAAATCTTCAACTTGGCGCATCTTCCTTGAATGCAGATTATTGGCTATTTGGACTTTATTTTATTTTTCAGATTCGATTCTTGGGTTTTATTAACTCAACCCCTTCTTTTCGAATTTCTACAATTTGGGCTATTTGGGTTCTGTATTTCGAAAGCCCATGTATTTTATGGTGTAAACAAATGCCCCCCTAATATACATGAACGTTTCGAGTTCATGTGTATTAAAAAACACATCTTTTAGTTAAAGACAAATTCTCTCTCTCTTACTTCAATTTCTCGAAGAATACCTTCTCGAAGACTATCGAGAGAGAAAAAACCTATTTCTCATCCCTCTCGAAATATTCATCTTCTTCACCCCAACTTTTTTAATGGCAAACTAGATATACTGAAATTCAAGCAATTAATTAATATTTAAAAGCTTAAATATATATATCTCCGTGGATTCTTCGATCGTGAAGATTACAAGCAAATGCAGATACAATGCCTTGGGCAAATTTCATCGAGTTTTATACTAAATTACATTACGGCTACTCCTAATTTACGCTACGATCTACTCCTACATTACGCTAGAAACTACCCCTAAGGCTAGAGCTAATTCTAAGAGAATTGAAATGTAGAAGTTGATTCCGATGATCTTGTCATGTCGTCTTCTTTTTTTCTTTTCTCCGCGTCTCCTATATATCTTATCTTCGGGAACCGTCTTCAACCCACGTTCTCCTTTTTTTGGGAACTGCCGTCAACTGCATCCAACCGTCTCTTTCAAAATCTTCAACTTGGCGCGTCTTCCTTGAATGCAGATTATTGGCTATTTGGACTTTATTTTATTTTTCAGATTCGATTCTTGGGTTTTATTAACTCAACCCCTTCTTTTCGAATTTCTACAACTTGGGCTATTTGGGTTCTGTATTTCGAAAGCCTATGTATTTTATGGTGTAAACAAATGCCCCCCTAATATACATGAACGTTTCGAGTTCATGTGTATTAAAAGACACGTCTTTTAGTTAAAGATAAATTCTCTCTCTCTTACTTCAATTTCTCGAAGACTATCGAGAGAGAAAAAACCTATTTCTCATTCCTCTCGAAATATTCATCTTCTTCACCCCAACTTTTTTAATGGCAAACTCCTCCGTTATTGTGTAGAAAACCATTCTGATACCCTCTTAATACATCATCCTCCAATAATCATTTCGTTTTATAATTTATGGTAAGCCTCAGGATTACATTTCCCAAAAACTTGTAGGTTGGGTGATATATATCGAATATATATATATATAGAGCAAAGTGCAAGCCATTCTTCTCGAAAGTCCCAAAAATTTGTAGGTTGGGTAGTATATATATATATATATATATATATATATATATAAAGTCCAAACCATTATGCTCGAAAGGGACAAAAACCATTATGCTCAAAAAGGGAAGAAACAAAAATCTGACATGCCTACCTACTTATATATTCTCGAAGGACATGCCTACGTATATACATATATATTTATATATATATATATATATAGAGAGAGAGAGAGAGAGAGCAAAGTCCAACATTACGACTCAAGAGAAAAAAAAAGTTTGATATGGCTCACCCCTTTATTCCATCATATTAATATTTATATGTATAAATAATAATATATGTACAAATGCTCGAGCAGTTTGCTCGAACAGCTAGCTCGAGCTTTTTAAGCTCGATCAGTTCGCTCTATTCAGAGCGCTCGAGTTGTTGCGCTGTTACTTTACTAGTTCTTATACACTTTCGAAAGATGTACTTATAACCATTTTTACTTTATTTGTAAAAACTCTTTGCCCGTTTCGAAAGATGGTTTCCTTCTTATTTTTAGCAGATCCTTCGAATGAAGCTGCAACTGTCGAGGTATCTTTAACTGAATCAAAATCTTTTGAGGTCGAAACAATGAACACCCTCTAAAATGTTCATTGTTCGAATTTAATCGAAACTGTTGATTGTACAAACTGGGCCCCTCGAACATCCTCGAAACTGTCTGGCCTTGAACATATATTCCAATTTGAAGACTTGTGCTCGAGCACAGCCATTCGAATAAAAAAAAAAGGATTTCCATATGGGGTCACATGAACACTTAAACAATAGTTAAAATAGTTAATCATGCTAATTAATAAGCACTCCACTCATGACCCATCTATTAGAAATTAAAAACAAATCAAAATGTCTGATATTTGGTGAACATGAGCCTTAATTTCGAAAAGGCAGAATGGCACTCGATATATATATGTCTGATATATATATATATATATATATGAAGTTGTTGTAATAGAGAGAAAGGGATTGAGAAAGTTGGAGATGCTATGTTTTCAAAGATGACGAATCTGCAAAGTAAAGCTGACAATATTGGGAACATGCTTGTCTCATGAGCATGGCACTCGAGAATGGATCCCATTATGTTTAATTTCGAGCATGTTTAATTTTGAGAATGGCAAGACCCCCACTATCTCAAGTATGTTTAATTTCGAGTACATGATTTTTCGAGCATATCTTATTTCGAGTTAATGATATTTCGAACATGTCTTATTTTGAGTACCTGATTTTTCGAGCATATCTTATTTCGATTTCGAGAATGTTCACCATTTTGACTCAGTTAAAAATAAGCGTAAAATTGTCGATGAGACTTCTTGCCCCCCAGTATTATTCGCAAAATGCTGTTCTTCGAGGGGTATCGGGCTCGAAGCTCTTCCGACTTCAAATGGACCATCTCAAGACTCGAGATTCTCGAGGATATCCTATAGGAGTTTCGTTTGAGTTAATTGTTCTCGGTACTGATCATCGAATTCTCTTCTCTGACTCTCTCGAGGACCTGCTAAAGTTCGCTTCATGACCCGAACGAACTGTTCGTACATCTTATCTGTTGTAGCCTTATGTTTCGAAATTGGCTGAGCGTCACAATCGTCACCCAAATCGTCTCTGAGCGATTCAAAATATTATACAAGAATTTTGTTTCTGAGAGATTTTCAGAAAGTCGATTATCGAAAGAAAAACATGGAAATTGGAAAGTCCCATTTATGCCATCATATGTATAGAGCAAAGTCCAACAATGCTGCTCAAAAGAAAAAAGGGTCTGACATACCCCACCTACTTTATGTTATTATAATTATATATATATATATCGAATATATTTATAGAGCAAAAGCCAAGCCACACTTGCTCGAAAAAAAAAGGTTTGATATGGCCCACCCACTTTATGCCATTATTATAACATTTATATGTATAGTAAAAAGAAGACATTTACATGTACAAAACTGCTCGAGTGAGTTCTCTTCATCTTCTTCGATTTTATAAAATTGAAAACTAATGGTACCCAGAATACACATTCTTCGAAATACAAATACTTTCTTCTTCGATTTCACAAAATCGAACACTAACTAACCCCAGATTTGAAAAGGGTCAAAGAATTGTCCCCCAATATTTCTTCCCATATGGGCATCGGGCGTAGCTTGCCCCCCTGCATATGGTACTTGAATATTATCAGGGAACGTAAGAATTCCTTGACTTATCATTACGTTCGAAAAGCCATTGTTTCAAGATCGTCATTCGGTTCTTCTCTAGAAGAGTCTTCTGACATCTTATAACAGGTTAATGGAAGTTAAATTCGACTATACTCCCACTGTGGTCGCCATTTATTTGTTTCGAAAATAAAAACAAATTAGAATAAGGAGGGATTTCGAGTAGACGATCCCTGCCTCGCGATAATCTCAACTTAGAATTATCTATCGACCCCTGCCTAAATAGGCTACCGGTGGTCCTACATCTTAAACGAAAAGTTGATTAGAAGTATTCGAACTTCTCTTCATCTTCTTCGAGTGGACCGCAATTGATGAAACTATTTATCGTTTTCGAATGAAATAATAACATAGTGAAGGAAAAATTCAAATCCAGATACAAATTACCTATCGATACTTAAATATGGATACGAGACAATTTATACCTCCGTGAAAGTCTTCATTTTGATAGAATACAAGCAGCGTTCAATACGCTATTTGGTGATTCCAGCCTTTAATTAAATGCTGATTATTGTGTTCGAATGCAAAATATAAACATATCTCAACAGCCCAAAAAGATATACTGAAATTCAAGCAATTAATTAACATTTAAAAGCTTAAATATATATATCTCCATGGATTCTTCGATCGTGAAGATTACAAGCAAATGCAGATACAATGCCTTGGGCAAATTTCATCGAGTTTTATACTAAATTACATTACGGCTACTCCTAATTTACGCTACGATCTACTCCTACATTACGCTAGAAACTACCCCTAAGGCTAGAGCTAATTCTAAGAGAATTGAAATGTAGAAGTTGATTCTGATGATCTTGTCATGTCGTCCTCTTTTTTTCTTTTCTCCGCGGCTCCTATATATCTTGTCTTCGGGAACCGTTTTCAACCCACGTTCTCCTTTTTTTGGGAACTGCCGTCAACTGCATCCAACCGTCTCTTTCAAAATCTTCAACTTGGCGCGTCTTCCTTGAATGCAGATTATTGGCTATTTGGACTTTATTTTATTTTTCAGATTCGATTCTTGGGTTTTATTAACTCAACCCCTTCTTTTCGAATTTCTACAATTTGGGTTATTTGGGTTCTGTATTTCGAAAGCCCATGTATTTTATGGTGTAAACACAGTCAAAAAACAGTAAATTCCAACAAAATTTCTACGAGAATTAAGATATATACCAAGAGAACCACTGAAGGCAACAAACAGTCACTGCCAGCATCTTCTGGCAACTTTAAATCCATGAGTCCTAGCATGTTGGAAGCAGGGCCAGACAACCCTTCTTGAGAAGAATAAGAATCCAGGAAGTTCTTTACCAGGTTCAGGTCCACGTCCACCGGGGTAAACTCGTCCATCTCTTCATTAACACTCCGAAGTTCCCTGCATATATGTGTGTATTTATATTTGAACTCTGGATATACGGGCAAGAACAGAATTGAAAACAGAACGAAGGTGTCTAAGTTTTTGAAGTCTAAATGAATAATATCAAAGGGTAATATCAAATATTAGCATTTGAGATTTTAGTAATATCAAATGTGTCAAAGAAACGAATATGATATATTAGTTTGAAGACTAAGCAGTTTGATTCATTTACTGTAGCGAAAAGTGAAATAAATTTGGGATAGACGGAGTATTCTCCGTAGACATTAACTCTTAGTCTGATCAATTTACATACCTCGTCATTCTTTTTAAAGGATTGTTCATGTGCATGAACAAATGTTTTATTCAGTGTAGGGGCTTTCAATTCCTACATCTGAATAAGCATGCATGAATGCATCCCCTACCTCTTTGATATCCTCTGAATTTTCACTGTCCTCCTCATAGTCATCTGCAAGTTTTCGTGCTATATCAGATCATGAGATTTAGCATGCTTACAAGCATATATATAAATGAGCACGTAAATTTTGTTTACGATATCATCATGATTACGAACTGCCCAACTTTATAGTTTAGTCAACAAGTACGGCCTCAAGTATACTTTTCATTCCAATTCTACATATTCACTTCAAAATCTCATCACCAAAGAACAAAACTCGTTGCACATCAACATTTACATCTTTTTTTTTTTTTTTTGAGGAAATCCATGGGAAATCTCTGCCAGACACCCAGCAGAGCAAACCTTCCCATACGCAATAGCCCGTAAATCACGTATGGGGGTAATCCGCCCTAGATTACCCATAAGCATGGTCTCAAATTTCGACTGAAACACCAAAATTTCGGATTTTAGGGGGGTTCCGAAGCGAAATCGAACTTCAATCCAATTTTGCAGAATATCTACCGAAATTTCGACCGAAACCCGAAATTTCGGCCGAAACCCGAAATTTCCCCGAAATTTAAATATTTTTGTCAAATATCCATCGAAATTTCGGCCGAAACCCAATATTTCCCGAAATATTTATCGAAACCAAAATTTCGATCGAATTTTTTTTTTATATTTTTTATTTTTTTAAAATATCATATAATTAGAAAATTATATTTATACACATAGTGGATACTCAGTGGATACAATGCTACACCAACCCTACTCATATCCTTTGCTACAGGTTTATGTTACTACTCCTGTTGAGTATGTTGTACCCATTGGGGTTTTTCAAAATTCAATACTAGAATGATATCATCATCATCATTATATGCAGTACTACCAACATTCCATATCATGGGCGGAATATTGTCAACATGTAACTAATAATTTTCACTTGCAATATGAAAGTAGAGGTAAGACAGATACTAGTGATAGCGATTTCGATTCTTCTAGAAACTCGATGTGGTATTGAGTATTAACTTTTACTTAAATTTTGGTACATTTTATTTTAATGAAGTTCCTATGAGATTTAGTTATTATCTTACTATCAAATTATATTTATTTCATATTTTTCGCAACAGTTTTTAGATATTATTTAACAAATTCATTATCCATATATTATATATAAAATATTGTTGATGTAAAAGATGCATAAGAATGATAATTAAAGTTACCCAAAATGTATTGCAAATTTCCAAATATTTTTATAAATTTCCATGATTTCTTTAAAATCGAAACTGAAATGTTGAATATCCACGAAATTTCCATCGAAATTTCTGTAAATTTACTATACCGATATCTATCCCGAAACCGATATTTAAGACCTTGCCCATAAGCGACGGACTCAATAAGTACAGGGCCCCCCAGAGGAGGATATAAGAGCAAACTCCCCTTTCCTTCTCCTGGGTTTCGAACCCGGGTTGATTCTCACGGCGAATGCTTTATGGACCACACTCTTTGACTTCATCATTTACATTTTCACTTATTTGTATTTCTCACTATTTTTTTAATAAAAACAATTCTAACGTAAATGTATTTCTCTGAAACATTTCCAGAGCTATTCTCACTCAGAAATACAGGATGACATAGTTGGGTAATAAAATAAACAGTGGTGCAGGAGATCAGGACAATCTCCTAAGTCGAGATCCACCTTTAGATAAAGGAAATTACTCAATCTCCTACGGCTATGTTTGGTTATGTTTTGGGCCTCTTTTGGCCCAAAATTTGGACCAATTAGCGTTTGGCAAGCAAATATTTGGCCAGAAAAAAGTTATAAATTTTGGCCAAAAATCACTTTTGAACAAATTCAACTTTCCACCTACTGTGTCCCCTCCTCTGTCAGAATTGTCTGCTCCCAGTTTGATGTTCTCTCTCCTCTGTACACCAGCATGGCAGCATACATGGTTGATTTTTTGGCGTCATGCGTGTAATTGTTTCATTGCCTTGAGCTTGAGAAGCTCTTGATGGAGTATGTGGGCCGGGGGTGTTGTGGCGTGAATATATATATATATATAGGGTATGGATCAAATACATCCCATTACATTAGGTAAGATATAAGACCCAATCTACACCATTGATACCATTTGATCACAAGGTCTGGATTTAACCCATTTTTCAGATTATATAATTTTTTTTAATGATGGCAGGGGTATTTTAGTCAAGGAACGAAAATACTGTTACAAAATCCATTTTGTCTCCCAAAATTCAGCCCTCACGCTCCTCAAATTTCTTGTTCAATCTCAGAATACGTAATTGAGATTTAACTGATTAAGATTATACCAATTCCAGAATACAATTCGCAATCCAAATCTCACCTTCCTTTTAAACACTCAACATCTTTCGTCTCTTGCCAACATTTCCTCTGTAAATATATACATATATATGTGTATATATATATATATATGTATCTATCTATGATGTGAGTACACACAGATACACACACATACACTTCCACATCCAAATAAACATATAAATGCCAGTTAACATACATAATTAGCATAATTAATTCACCAAATTGATCCCCTTTATTCCAATCTCGTACTTTGTTCAGGGGTCTTATTAAGTCTGAACATACATTTATTCTGATGCACCGGAGAAGAATTGTAACTAATCGCATACTTTTTTGTTTGATACAGAATATGAGCTCCCACCAGCTTATATATATGTATATATTTATATATATATTCTTGATTTAACGTTTTATTTATACAGTATAATGGCTTATAAAATATTGTAAAGTTTGTTATACCATACTGTATAATGTGTTATAATATATTGTATAATATGTTATAACATATTGTATAATGACTTATAAGATATTGTATAATTGAATATTTTTAATATGTTATAAACACATACTGTATAATGAGTTATAATATACTGTATAATGTGTCATAACACACTGTATAATGGCTTATAAGATACTGTATAATTAAATATTTTAATATGTTATAAACACATACTGTATAATGGGTTATAATATAATATGCTATAACATAATGTATAATGACTTATAAGATACTGTATAATTGAATATTTTTAATATGTTATAAACACATACTGTATAATGAGTTATAATATACTGTATAATGTGTCATAACACACTGTATAATGGCTTATAAGATACTGTATAATTGAATATTTTAATATGTTATAAATACATACGGTATAATAAGTTATAATATACTATATATGTGTTATAACACACTGTATAATATGTTATAACATTCTGTATAATGGCTCAACTGCAACAACATTAGCAGCAATAGTATTAGTCTGCCATACAACGGTGCCATCGATATCTGTCAACACTATAGTTCCGTCTCCCCTGATCGTTACTTTGGAGCCTTTGCTATTGACTGGACAGTCACGATTAGCCATCCAAGAGACGGTTTTGTCCCTGGAATTGGTGAACCAGATTGCAAACCAGTAGGCAATGGTTTCAGGGCTATAAAGTGAATGAATTATCAGGGGAAATGAGAAATTCTGATTTTTTTTTCCCTACAGATACGGAATCACCCCTTTTCAAACTAAAAAGTGAGATCTTGAACTTAATAGAGGGAAAGATGACAACAGGTTAAGTAAAATGAAAATATTAAGATATGTAAGAATGTGTCTTCTCATTTTGGAAAGAATTCCGTTTGTTGTTCAATTGAAAAAAAATGTGCCAGCCAGTGGATAACTGATATATATAATTTGAGTTCGATTTATAATTGAAAAAGAAAAAAAAGGGAAGAGAAGAGAAGCAGTGAAATACCAGAGAAGAAGAAGTGAGCATAGAAGACGATGAAAAAGATATTAAGTTTCTGAGAAGTGGGTTTGTGGGCTTTGAAAAATGACATCTTTTGACTGTTATACCCTTGATCCAATTGAAATCAATTTCCCCACTTGTTTTTTTTATTCTTTTTTGGACTGTTGGATTTAATGGATCCAATGGTGAAGATTGGGTTTTATATCTTATCTAATATAGAGTATATATTAGATCTTGATATATATATATATATTAGTCCATACTTTGTATCAATAGTGGGCCTAGCATCTTGATTTTTGTTTGTGGTATGTAAATGTTATATTTAATGCAAAGTAAACTAATACAATTCAAAAGATTGTCTTATCACTTGTGCACTTTTCACCGTTTTCATTATGTGCTTTTAATTTTTTCAATTGTGTTATATCATTATTTGTACAATATGGGTTGAATATCATGTAAGAGAGTAATGAAAGCAAAAAAAGGGATAAGATTAAGGGAAAATAAGTAGAAAATCCCTAATCCATATTGAAAGTTAAAAATCAGTCCCTAGCAATAGCATGATATATTATAAATGAACATACCATATGAAAGAATTTTATCTTCAAACGTAAGCCAAAATTTATAAACAGTTTTACGCAACTTCACGAGAAAGTTCAAAACTCACTGTACAATGGCCGGGATCCTATGAATTTTTTTTCTTTCAAAGAGAACACATAGACCTTTTTGAAAATGTTTGATACATTACCAAGAAATCGGTAGTATGAAACAGCTTTTCCTTCAAAAATAAGCTAAAATTTTCCTACAGTTTTGTGCGACATCACGAGAAATACCATAACGCAATATACGTTGCTCGGAATCATAAACCGCTTTTTTACTTTAAAGATAGGCACATAGAGTTTTCTAAACATGTATGACACATTATCAAAAAATATCTAATATAAAACAGTTTTTCCTTCAAACATAAGCTAAAATTTGTCAACTATTTTGCACGACTTCACGAGAAAGTACATAATACATTGTACGTCAATTGATATGTAGTCATACGTCAAATGCTGGGAACGATTACCTAATATTTCATAAGTGTTATATGTAATGTTGGGTATGAAAAGTATACAAATAATTATTATAATTAAAAATTATTTTCAACAAAATAAAAAAAAATATAAATTATTAAAGTCATTAAATAAAATAAAAATGTGTAATATCATTTTAATCTTTTAATTAAATTATTATAATAGCTTATAAAATAGTTTATATAATAAAAAAAATTATATTTTAAATTACCACTATGGAATTTACAAATAAACTTAAAATTGTATTTTAATAATTTTTAAAATAAATTACTTGTTAATATATTATTTTATAAATTAAATAAAAAAAAAAAAAAATAATAAAAAAAAGGAGGAGGGAGGGAGACTGTTTATCGTCTTCCCCACTCCCACCCCTCCCCCTACCACTCCCACCCCCCCTTTCTCCCCACACACACAGAGCAATACACACACACACGATCACACACGCAGAAACACACACACAATGACACACACACACACTATTACACGCACACACAAACACACACACACAGAAACACACATAGTCACACACACACACTGTTACACACACGCTCACACATTCACATTTACACACAAGCATAAAGATACATATATGCTTATAGATACATATATATATATATATATATATATATCTGAATATATATAAACTTTTCTTTTAAGTATATATATCAACTACTATTACTTATATATATACACACTACTATTACTTACATATATACATATATATTTATCTCTATAATAATTATTACAATCTCAATATATACTACTATTACCTACACATATACATATATATTTGTACATATATACATATATATTTATCTATATAATAATTATTACAATCTCAATATTATATTATAACTTTTAATTATTGACAGACAAAAACTTACATGATTTGACAGCTACAGTAATTTATGTTCCCTCTGAAAACAAAACCAAACACTATTTCACCAAAAAATCACTCAAAAACCAACTCCCAAAACATAACCAAACATAATCTCATTAAAATTGCACGTGTCCCCATAAATTTCTCACTAATAATTCTCATTAAAATATCATCCCAAAACATAATCAAACATAGCTTTAATGTCCCAGGCCCCATAAGAAGGTTCCCTGCTTCCGAAAGAAACTTACCATACTAAAGCAGGGGCAAAAAAGACATTTATCCTGACAATGACAACATAAACTAATCATCAATATGGGACCTAGATGGTCTGGGGTACAGGGGAAGGAGAGGGCCGAAATTGAAAATTTTGAGAGCTTAGGGAGCCTATTAGCATAAATATATGGTTCGGTAGAGTGGTTTAACTGATAAAAGCTTTTATAGTTACACTGTATTCAAGTCTACCAGACTCTGCATTCAATTTTATTTTAGAGGGAGGGGGGGACTTCAGCTTTGAGAAAAACAAAATTACCCCTAAAAAGTTTTGATATTTGAAATTTTTGACCCCCCACCAAAATAAACCTAACCATATTGGGATAAGTTGGGGCTGAAATGCAGGAAAACAACTTGGGCAGAGGTGACCACTGTTAGATTAGAGAAATTTTCGTAGGAAACTTGTATTATTGTGTAACATATTTATAGAGATACATGTACTTGGTAAACAAGAAACCCTAACTATAAGTTTATAAATAAGAAAAAGATAAATACTAGGAAATATATAGAAACCTAAACTAGCATAAATAGTAGAAAGATATGGAAAGATATTATATAATTTAACAACTACATGAGTGCAGAGGATTAGCATAGGGAAGACACAACTCAGTCGACTAAAACGTGCCCTCTTTGCTGCAATGATTTACTTTATTTGGATGGAAAGAAGCAGGAGGGTGTTTGGCCGTGATAGGAAAAATGCTAGTGATATTGTTGAGTTAATTTGGACAGTTATAAAATGTAAATTTGATATTTTGAGTTAGTCCAAATATGCCTCGTGTATGTGTACAGTTTGAGTTTAATACAAATCTTATTCTTCCAAAAAAAAAAAGTTGTGACGACTAAGATATTTTAATTAAAAAAAAAAAATTAGTCTACCAACTAGGTTCTCTTTGTCTGGGTTTATACGGGGCTGAGTGTGTGTGTGTGTGTGTTTTTTTTGGGAACAATCCTAGTTTGTTACTTTAAAAGGAAAAGAGAAGAGGTTTTGACTTTTCGATCGGCAAATATGTGTTTTCTTCTTATTTTTTGGGCTAGTTTTCTTCATTTTTTGGGCAAGTATTTTTTTTGTTGTTGTTTTTTGAGGGGACTTTGGGCTAGTTTTCTCAATATGCTTTTCTAGACTTCTCTTTTTCTGAACAGACAAGATCATCTATTTCGTGCTTTTCTGGATCAACTTCCTTTTTGGATTTATGCACTTTTATTTGGTGGTGGATACTCATTTTTCTTTTTTTCTGATAATGTGGTAGATACTCATTACTTTCAAGATTGTGACCTAGATGACATAATCATTCATACATGATCGGCGCTTTAGCGCTCCGAATTTGTTCTCGCGACTTAAGAATTTCACTCAATCACGCTTTTAAAATTCTTAATTCTCGCACTAAAATTTATATATGGACCACATTTGAAAAAATAACAACAATATTTCACTAATAGGTTATATTCATATACATTCGATGGAAATTCTTTAATTAGTTAAGATAAGTAAAAAGTGTTGTCCTTAAAACTAAAAAAAGTGGAACTACCAATATAGATTTTATAGAAATGTAAAAACTATAACTCTTGAATTTGAATCTTTCGTGTCATTTCTAGTCAAGAGTTGGGGCCTACGATTAAAATTATTTTAATAATCTTAATTTTTTCCATCTTGTCGTACTTAATATTATTTTAAGCTTGTCATTAAAAAGACAAGAATTGCATCATCTCATTTTTAAAATTGAGGCTAACAAATAATTATTTTAAGACGAGATAATTGTATCAAAATATATCTAAAGATTATTTAGTCGAACAATTAATAATATTATTACAAATTTATTTTATTAATACACGCTCTAAGGCGTTCCTATTTTCAAATAATTTCAGATTTTAACGCTCTTACGCTTTCGCTCTATGTGACTTCGATTGTGACTTGTGACAAACCCTTCTTCGCCTCAGTTCTTTCTTTCATTTTCTTTATTTTTTTTCCTTTTTTAGATCTTTAAGAAACGTGAATTTATTAAATTGGTCACTCATTGGGATACTGGGATTCACTGATTAATTTATTTTTTAAAGATAATCTATTGATTTTCCAACAACTCAGGACATTGCTACAGGGTTTGCAAGCGTACCTGTTATTTTTTTGGACTACTGGCTCTTCTCATCGTCCCTTTTAACTTTTGTATTGTAGCAAGAGAATTTCGAAAGATATAAAAGAACAATTAATGTTAGTGAATTGATGTTGTTTTATGTTTTATTTTGTTTTACTTTGTGTTTAATATTTAGATACCAATTTAGTTTTGCACTTTCTTATTTAGTTATGCATTTTTTTTAATTGGTGAAAATTGACCAAGACTCCCGAGAGTGTGACTAGTGGGCGGGACTTTTTTGCAATTCTATTCTAGCTAAGATCTGAGATTCGATTGTCTTCAGATAATTTATAAGTTTACGACACAATCAAGGACACCTAATATAGATTAAAAAAATCTCAAGATGATGTGGAATCACATTTTCAGAAAGAAGAATCAAATATAATATCATATAGCTTTCACCCCATTTTTATCTTATGTGCCTTCTTTCACATGATTTGGAGTTATTGCTTCATACCTGAATTTTACCAAATATGCCCACACTTCAAAAGGTACCTAAAGTTTAGGTTAATCCCGTCGTTGAAGTCTAATTTTACCGACAAAACTTATACTCAAAATATTAAAGATTTTGAATTCTACTCACACTCATAGCTTATAAATCGTTCTTTACTTTCATTGTAGTCCTTCGTTAATTGTAATAGTTGCTAGTTAATCGTAAATTATTTCTATCTAATATTCATAACTTGTATTATATAACCGATGTATTCCAATAAAAAATATTGGGTCGACCCAACCCTTGACCCGACTCGAGGTCTAAACACAGCACACATTTACTTTCCACTTTGTTAATTAAAGATGTTCAAAATTTCACTTGGAATTTCCAATTATTACTATAAATTTTCATAATTTCTCTAAAACCGAAATTAAGCTTTTGGATATTCCTGAAGTTTCGATTAATTTAATACTCCAGCCAAAATCTACATCGATACAAATATTTGGTACTTTGAACAGAACATATTGGAACTTGGAAGTGTATGTACAAAGCTCAGATGCAGCTGGGGCAGTCAAAAAACAGTAAATTCCACAGTACATCAAAAATTTTACGAGAATTAAGATATATACCGAAGTGAACCACTGAAGGGAACAAACAGTCATTTGCCTTTGCCAGCATCTTCAGGCAACTTTAAACCCATAAGTCCTAGCAGGTTGGAAGCAGGGCCAGACAACCCTTCTTGAGACGAATAAGAATCCAGGAAGTTCTTTACCAGGTTCAGGTCCACGTCCACCGGGGTAAACTCGTTCATCTCTTCATTAACACTCGAAGTTCCCTGCATATATGTGTATATTTATATTTAACTCTGAATATACGGGCAGGAACAGAATCGAAAAGAGAAAGAGAAAGAAGGTATCTAAGCTTTTGAGGTCTAATTGAATAATATCAAAGGGTAAAATACCAAATATTAATATTTGAGGTTTTAGTAATATCAAATTTGTCAACGAAACGAATATGATATATTAGTTTAAAGATTAAACAGTTTGACTAATTTACTGCAGCAAAAAATGCAATAATTTTGGGATAGAGGGAGTATTCTCCGTAGACATTAACTCTTAGTCTGATCAATTTAAGATTTTACATACCTCGTCGTTCTTTTTAGAGGATTGTTCATGTGCATGAACAAATGTTTTATTCAGTGTAGTGGCTTTCAATTCCTTGTTCAGGACATCTGAATAAGAATGCATGAATGCATCCCCTCCCTCTTCCATATCCTCTGAATTCTCACCATCTTCATAGTCATCTGCATGTTTTCGTGCTATATCAGATCATGACATTTAGCATGCTTACAAGCATATATATAAATGAGCACGTGAATTTTTTCTATGATATCATGATTACGAACCTCCCAACTTTAAAGTTTAGGCAATAGTACGGCCTCAAGTATACTTTTCATTCCAATTCTACATAATCACTCTAAAATCTCATCACCAAAGAAGTTACACATCGACATTTACATCTTTATATATTTGTATTTGCCACTAATTTTCTAATAAAAACAATTCTAATGCAAATGTATTTCTCTGAAACATTTCCAGAGCTTTATTCTCACTCAGAAATACAGGATGACATAGTTCGGTATAAAATAAACAGTGTTGCAGGAGATCAGGACAATCTCCTCCCTCTTATTAAGGGGTAGTTGTCAGTAGTAGACAATTTCCCCAAATTAATAGTGTACATCTGCAACAAACTTTAAGAATCAACACATAAGCAGTAGGGGAGCTGGGAAGGATTATTACCAAAATCAAGGTCCGATGACGATCCTTCTTCAACTTCAAGATCACTGTCATTATCTTTAGAACCACGGTGTCCCATTACTGTATCCATGTCTTTCATAAATTGATCCACGTCAAAATCCACATCTTTCAAGTTTCTGCAAATTGAAGAGTAAATTTACATTATAATTCAAGAGGCATGATGTTATATCGAGTTCTTTAAAATGACTCCATAAGACAGCTATGAACATGGAAAACTCAAACTCAGTCATATGATATAACAATAACAACAAATACTGTCAGCTGCTTGAGATCCACATTTAGATAAAGGAAATGACTCAACTTGTCATTAAAGAAGTAATGCCGCAGACCTCATAAGAAGGTTCCCCTGCTTCTGAAAGAAGCTTACCGTATTAAAGCCAAGACAAAAAAGACATTTATCCTGATAATGACAACATAAACTAGTCATCAATTTGGGACCTAAGTCACATAGAGACGGTCTGGGGGCAGGGGTAGGAGAGGGCCGAAATTGAAATTTTGATAGCTTAGGGAGCCTATTAATATAAATATCACTATTTTTTATTTCAATAATGGCTCGGTGGAGTGGTTTAACTGGTAAAGTTTTTATAGTTACAACAGTGTTCAAGTCTACCAGACTCTGCATTCAATTTTCTTTTACCCGTTGGCATATTAAAAAACTGAAAAAGGTGCTAAGAAACCCTAGTCTCTGAAGTTCTTCATGTAGGCTGCCGACACTTTTTTTGTTCCCGTTTTCTTCATCATTTCTCCTTCTTTTTCTGTTCTTACCAACTTATATACAGCAAATAACATCCATATACTTGACGCACTGAATAAATGGAAATGCTAGATTTTACCTAATAGATGATCAAAATGACACTAAATTTCAACTTTACCAAAAAAGGGGACATCAAATTTCACAAATAAGAAAGACAAGAAGGAACGCATGAACCTGTCATCAGGAACCTCAGCTCCTTCATAGCTTGACATTTTTTTAACGAATGCTTGCATAGATTTAGCGATCCCTCCAAGATCATACTCGTCAAAATCTTTGCCTGATGTTGAACCCCCATCCTCCTGCTCTTTTGACTTCTGTTTCTTCTTATGTTTCAAATCGTAAAGCTCCATCTCCTTTTGCCTCTCCTGAAGAGCAGTATTCAATTCATCTTCCCCACCATAAAGCCAAGAATCATCATCAGATGGAGGAAGTTCTTGATTCTTGAAATCATCAGCTGAATGAGGAAGTGCAAGAATCTCATCTATGCGTTTCACAGGTGTGCTCAAAACTTCACTGCAGTAGTAACAGCATGTTATCAGAAGTGCCAGGTTTTAAGTTTAATACAGCTAAAGCTAAAAATAAAACACTCCTATACATTTTAACTAATAAGATAAAGAAAAAAGTACAGGCCAATCCAATCTATATGTTCTGCACAAATAAACAGATGGCCAATAGCAGAACGCAAACAAAATCAAGCTTCAGACAAAAATCAAATCAAATTCACTTATACATATAGTCCCAGATCATCATAATATAATTCTTGTAAAGAAGTCAATGTTCATTAGGTTATCCACGTTCATAGCAATGAAGTACATAAAATTAGAACTCAACCTCTACCAAACAATCGGAGTCTAATGTTGGCGAGATAACCATAGCAGAACACAAACAAAATTCAAGCTTCAGAACTTCTTTCAATCAAATTCATATATACATTCAGTCCAAAACCATAATACAATTCTTGTAAAGAAGTCAATGTTCGTTAGATTATCCACGTTTACAGCAGTATAGAACATCAAATCAGAATTCACCCTCTACCAAAAAATCAAAATCTAAAACCTAATCAGTTTTAAAGCAACAACAAATGTACATATCAGCACCACATACCTGGCTCTAACATGCGACGAACTATTCTGATAATACCCTTCAGCATTCTGCATCAACCTGTTATATTCCTTTGATCCTGGCAACAACCCCTCAAAATACCCACTCCTCTCCATGCTCTCCCTAAAAGCCTCCCATGTGCTACCCTTCCCTTCCTCCCCTTGCTTCTTTCTCAACTGATACATCATCTCAAACCCACACGTGATCTTCATACCGAGTTCCGCCTCCATATACGTCCCCACATTGCCCCTCTCGGGCATCAGAAAGCAACTAGGCGCCTGAAACTTCTGTTGCACCAACTGCGCATACATCGCCCTGGACATCCTCACAACAACCTCCACCATCTCCTCCGCCTTTCCATTAGGTAAAAACTTCTCCATTCTAGCAGCATACTTCATACTATCTATATCCCTATCGTAAAATCCCTCAACTGCCAAAGACACTAAGCACGGCTCATGCTTCAACACCAATGCCACCGAAACCGGCACCCTAACCCTAACCCTATGCACATTCCTATAAGCACGCGCCGGAAACTCACCAATCTTCTTGCTCAAATGCAACTGCACAGCCTCCGGCGCTCGCGACACGGAATCGTCGTCTCTGCTCACCAAGTACCGCAAAGAATCCTCCAATTTCGGCGTGGAGGCGAAGGTCGACTTCGGGACGATGTGAACGAATCCGCGGCGGATGAAGACGCGATTGATGGACGTGTCTGGGTTGAGCCATTTAGGGAGGTGAAAAGCGGACTCGATTAACAGGAACTCGCCGTCGGAGTCCCAGACGCGGATGGATAGATTGGGGAAGGTTTTGGAGATTTGGAAGAGGAGGAAGACGACGAACCACTCGTCGTCGAGGTTGTCGCCGAAGCGGAGGTGGCCGGAGAGGTGGGGGAGGGGGGAGAGGGTTATGGAGAGGGAGAAAGGCTGGTGTTGCCAGATGTATGTGGCGGTGAGTGGGGAGATGTGGTGGAGGATTTGGAGGTGGAGGGATTGGAGTTCGGCGGAGGTGGTGGTGATGGAGGAGTCGGGGTAGATGGAGTAGAAAACGGTGTCGTCGGGTGGCCGGGAGTTGTTGAGGGCGAAGATTGATGAGGAAGAAGAAGATGAGTCTGCTGCTGCTGCCATGGTTGTGATCGGGGGGTTTTCTTCTTGAAGGTTTTGGAAATAATTTGATTGCAACCAAACGGCGCCGTATATGGGTTTATCTAGGTTTAACGTTTAAAGAATGTGAGTGTGGAAGGTTTTAGAGCCTGGTTGATGGGGAAGGAAGCAAAAAATTGAAATGCGTGAAAATTCTAGTAGCGAAGGGTTTAATTGGATGATGTATTTTCTCGGAAAAAAAAATTCAAATATTTTTAAGAATAAGCAATATGGTATTGATGTGATAAAAAAAAAAAAAAATTTGTGTGTGTGAAAAATTTGTTTAGATTGATATTTAGATATAATTTTTCATAAATATATTTAGTCAAACTCATCAATTTAGATATAAAAAAATTGGTAAAATAGAACTTATTTTGTATGTTGCGTTATTTTAGATTAGAACATGTGATTAATTTGACTCTCAATATTGGGAGATAGCCGAAAAAAATCTTTTTAATTGGTGAAATTATCAAATCATGAATAGTAAAAAATTACTCTCTCTTTTTTTCCAGGAATTTCTTCAAAATTAGCTACAATTTTTGAGATATTTTTCTTAAAGAAAATCTGATGATATGTCAACCAAATACGTTTTCAAAGACAAAAATCTCTAAAAAACTTTTTTTCATAGGAGAGGTGATCATCCAATTAAGGCTAAACTTATGCCAAACGGGTCTTTGGGTGTCCTCCGTAATATATTAAAACAAACAAGGGTAAGCATGTCAATCTCAAACAAGCTAAAAACAAGTCCTAACCCCATAACTAAGTTGGTTTCAGCTAGGGGTGTTCATCCGTCGGTTTTTGGACCGAACCGAACCGAAAGTTCGGTGTTTCGGTTCGGTTCGGTTTCGGTCCATCAGAATCTCTGCATAAAAAAAAGAAAAAATCTGCATCTTTTTTTATGCTTATGTTTTTCTGATATCAACACTCCAACAATCCATTAAGAAATACCAAAAATCAGCAAAACCCATTACTTTGTTTACACTTATCACAAGTTCACAACATCAAAATCCATTCAAAAATACTATACAAATTCATATTGTCATGCATAAAGGAAATAGACAAAGCAAGTTGACCTAATGTGAAGAAAATTGAAGCTGGCGGCGATGGAAGGATTGACGGCGCGTCGACATTCGGCTGTAAAACAGTAGAAGATTTCAAGAGAAGAAGGTGAGAAGTGCGATTTGAGCGTGCACAATAGAAGGCGAAAGGGTTTTTTTCTCTGCTTTGACTTGTGAGTGGAATTGTCTAACGGTTACGTGCTTCTTTTGTTCTATTTTAATTAAAAATAATATATTTATGTTAATTAAAAAAATCAGTTTTCAGTTCGATTAATCGAACCTGAAAACTGAAACCGAACGAAAAACCGAATCGAAATTTTCGATTCGATTCAAGTGGTTTAGCCAATACGTGAACACCCCTAATTTTAGGTATGTGTTAATTGGCCATGAGCAGCCATGGAAATATACGAGAGCAGAAAAGAGGGAAAATGGAAATCAAATTTCTGTTATTCTCATTAAAGAAGATAACTAATACTAACTAATCTAAACGCAATCTAACATTCCCCCTCATTGGAAGTTGTAATAGATTACAAATTCCTAACATGAACAACAAAAACTGTATCTATGGCTTTCTCAATGCCTTAGTAAACAAATCAGCCAACCGAAGCTTTGTAGGAACATGTCTTGGTGCAATCATCCCTGATTGTAACTTCTCTCTGACAAAGTGGCAGTCCAACTCAATATGCTTTGTTCTCTCATGGTATACTGGGTTGGATGCAATGTGAAGTGCAGCTTGGTTATCACAAGCCAAGGGCACATCAGTCAATTGTTCAACTCTTAACTCTTTCAACAAGTTCAGCAACCAAGTTAGCTCACAACACACAACTGCCATAGCTCTATATTCTGACTCTGCAGATGATCTAGATATTGTTTCTGTTTCTTGGTTTTCCAAGAAATCAAAGCTTCCCCCAGTCTTATACAATACCCAGTGATTGAACCCCTAGTAATAGGACATGCAGCCCAGTCAGCATCATAGAAAGTTTCCAATTTCATGGTTGATTTTGCTGGGAAAAACAATCCTCGACTTAAAGTCCCTTTCACATATCTCAACACCTTCAGTGCCATAAGTAAATGTGGTTCTCTAGGTTTTGACATGAACTGGCTCAAAATGTGAATTGGATAAGCTAAATCAGGTCTAGAGATGGTAAGGTAAATTAGTCTTCCTACTAACCTCTTGTACACTGATGTTCATAGATCTTGTAATTCATTCCCATCTTTATTATTCAACTTGTGGTTTTGTTCCATAGGTATGGAACCAGGCTTCGAGCATACTTCTTCTGGTTCAAATAAACTCCATCTTCATTCCTTAACACTTCAAGTCCGAGGAAATATCTTAGATATCCTAAGTCTTTTATTCTGAAAGTGGTATCCAGAGCGAAATTGATCAAATTCAACTGCAGATCTTCATCTTTTCAGCTTCGCGACAGTTTGATCCGTTTGATTTCTTTCTCCAGATCGATTCGAAACCCTAGTTTTTTAATTTAATTGGCTATGGTGAATAAATAGCCAGCGATTGCAGGACTTACTCAGCTATCTTTGCGTCTACAGAGCTTAGATATGCCACACATGGTTTTGGTGAATCAGGTGCTCGATGGCACATCAAATTACATCGCATGGAAGCGATCTATGGAGATCACATTTTCTTGCATGAACAAATTAAGCTTTGTCACTGGAGTAATGGTGAGGCCTCCTGAAGGTGATGCTACCCTACCTCAATGGGAGCAAGTAAATAACATGGTAATCTTCATGTAAATTGGCCATGAGCAGCCATGGAAATATACGAGAGCAGAAAAGAGGGAAAATGGAAATCAAATTTCTGTTATTCTCATTATAGAAGATAACTAATTGTACAAGCTATTTATAGTAACTCCATCTATGCTTGTTTACAGATTAATCCCTCAGCTTACTAACTCTATACTAACTAATCCAAATGCAATTCAACAGTATGCTATCAAGCTGATGCAGGACAAAAATATACTATATTCGAATTGGACAAAATTTCCTAGGTAGACGTGAAACGATAGTTTAAGTAGAATGTATGATTTTGCCATGCGTGTTGTCGTTTATAGCCGTGTGAGGTCGTTTAGGGTCTCAAATTATTGTTTTTGTGTTTCGCAAGGTGATTTTCATACAAATTACTGCCTTTGTGTTTTGCAAGGTCATTTTTATTATTTTTTGGATTTTCCTTGTTTTTTCTTTTACGTATTGTTATTTTCCTATTTGTTTGATTCAATAAAATATATTTTTTCTTTTAAGAAGTCTAGAGAATATAACTATTTTTTTGAGAAAATTCTTGGTAAAGTTTAGTCTTTATCTTGTATAATCTATTTGCGTCAAAAGCAATCTAATGGGTCAATGTGTTAGAGATATAAAACCTCGTAAGGAAAACTGTATTGCAACTCAACGTATAAATAGTTACAAGAGATTACAATAAAACCCTAACTTAACATACAAGAAAAGAGATACAAAAGATATGCAATATCTTTCCTATTTTAACACGCCCCCGCAGTCAGAGCAGGAGATTTGTGAATGCTCAGACTGGATCTAAAATCCAAAAACAGCTGTGACGGTAAGACTTTAGTAAAAATGTTGGTAAACTGATGTGCAGACAGAACATGCATCACACGAACTTCACCTAAAGCAACTTTTTCTCTTACAAAGTGAATGTCAATCTCTATATGTTTAGTACGATGGTGCTGTATGGGATTTGAAGCAAGGTAAACAGAGCTAATGTTATGACACGCTAAAAGCTAACGTGCTATGATAGCAAGTGCACTAGACGTGTGTAGTAATAAGTGGACAAAAAGTCCGGGTTGTCGAACCACAAGGACTTGAATTCTAGTTAATGATTTTCGATAAAAGATAAGACAATTAAAGTAAAGTGCAAGAAAAAGATTAAACAAACGAAGAACCAAAGAGAAACGTACTATAGATTTAATCTCACGTATGATAAAATGACTAAGGCACATGCTACAACCGAATCTACTTGTCAATATATATGAGCTACTCTTCGAATTATTAGACTCCTATTGCTTTGGTGGAAACTCCTAAATTAACTATTACCCGATGTCTCGGCACATAATAATCCTATGATTAATTGACGGTTCTCTAAATATGTCTATCCGAGAATCTAATCAAAAATCACGCATTAACGTTCTAGAGCTTTCCCGAATGAATCCGGCTAACAACACCCGGGAATCTTTACCTATTTCTAGGGCTATCCCTCATTTGTTTCGGATGATGTGTTAATTCTCTTGCACCCTAATCTATTTTCTCTCGAACAACTAGATTAGGCAAGATAGCAAGCATATGGTGATCAAACACATGATTGGAATAAAAGCATAGAATTAACACACAAAGCAATAGGAGAATTAATACAAAGAGCAACTTCACATATATTGATTCATAAATTTGACCTTCACATGGCCTTAGTTCTACAATATTAGCCTCTCATCAAAGCCTTAAGAAAATCTAATACAAACATATACATACTCATGGAAATAAACATGTAAATGCAAATAATTAAAACTCCCTCAATTGATTGATGATGGATCTTTGCTCTCTTGATCTTCAATCCTTAGCTCCTCTCTCTTTGTTCCCCTCCAAAAAGTGATGAAGAAATGATGAGTGAAAAGTGATGGCCAAAATGCCTCTCTCCCTCTCCTCCTCAAGATGTCTCGGTCAATTGTCCTCAAAAATCCTTAAGAAGACCACCACAAATCAGCTCCTCATGTGTATGTCCCCTCTAGTGTGTCCTCTACTACTCTTAAAGTGAGTAGTATAAAATTCCCTAAAGTAGATCTAGTAAGAAACATACTTATGACATCTCTCCCATACATGTGATGACCTCTTGGCTTTAAATGTTCCATTCCCCCATCAAATGATGATCTTTTGGCTGAAAGGAATCAAATCTCGGATGTGGCCACGCCTAGGCGCGGGAATTATGGCGCTCGGGCGCCCAAATCAGAATGTTGGGAGTATTTGCCTCTGTCTGGCGCAGTAATTGTATTTCCTTCATAACTCTCTCCACAAAACTCCAATTTGGATGATTCAAGTCCTCATTTGAAGCTAACACATATTTCTACAACTTTGTAGAAGGAAACTTCATCCAATTCGGTCTCTAAACATACGGAAAAAGCGCTCGAACGTGGAAAGTGGTGTAGATATGGCGCCCGGGCGTGGGCAAAATGGCGCCCAGGCGTAGGGGTGCATAGCAATTTGGCCTAAACTTGTTTTATACGTCATTTTTCATCCCGTTCTTTGATTGTATCCATTTAAGACCTGAAATCACTTAATGCACGAATTAAACGCACATGTGGCAAGAATCAAGCGATAAATGAACCTAAGACATAAACGCAAAGGGGCTTAAAAACACGTAAAAATGCCTCTTATGAACACCCCCACACTTATCAATTGATCGTCCTCGAGCAATAAGAGTTTTAAGATAAGGAAACATCATCAATCAAAGAGAGAAACAAAAAGAAAACTACCTAACTCACTTTCGTGGAGTAAACGGTTGCATTTAGCGAATGCAACAAGCCTTTGAACCTTTTAGTTACCTCAAAGGATGAGTTATAGTCTCGTGAGGGTTTGCAGACGATATACCCACAAAATCGAAAGATTTTCAACCCCGATCACTCAACGTAAATTACAATGATTAATAGCACACAATGGTATGAATTCATCTGTTTAAGCTCATATTACAAATATATACACATCACACATTTGCTCATGTTACGCCTTAACATTGAAAAGATCATCCTAAGGGTGTAGTGTAATAAATCTCAAGTATTATAGTCAAGTGGCATTCTTACCACTTTTCAAACATTAACCCCATATTTATCAACTTTTGATTATTCACATGGTACGAGAATTGAATACAACTTCATAGCCACTTAAAAATTTATCACTTCATTCCACTTTCGGATTTATCTTATGCACTTTCAACTCGAAACATTAGAGGCTAGACCATGTGCAATGTTTGATCCTCTTAGGCTTTCTATGACACCCGTGTAACGAGTTTTAGGCCAATAACTCCTAAACCAGATGGCTTTAGGGTATCAAATGTGGAGACATTCCTAAGGGCTTAATCGCTCGAGTGTCAAAGGCCACAAAATCAAACTAGGTCCTTATTCACTTAACACTTGCATTGGCTTGAGCTTAGCTCAAATTAGCAAAATAGTACAGTATTCTAGGCATGGTGCTCTTCGCCCCCAGTATCTATTAAGCCTGACTTTTTTTAGTCATACCAATTTTCAACCTCTTTTTATTATTATTAAGCACACGAAGTTAACGTTCTCAACTCATAACACATGTGAAAATTCTAAGTTGATATTTCCGGGATCAAGCCTTTAAGTGTTTCAAAATGATTGCCCACTCAACTCCTCTACCTTCGATTTAGGTGCATATGTGAATCATCTTAAGGTTAATCTAGTCTAGTTAGGATCCCATAAGCAAGGAACGATGTGTATAGCCATTAAAAACCAAATTGATAGAGAAAACATACCATGTATTCAAATTAACCATACTCAATGCCTCAAGTGAACGTTTGAAATTCTATCAAAAAAAAAATAAAATTAAAATTGCACACAATTCACATGTAGAGGTACAGCACCCCCCAAACTTGGACCGAAATATGTAAAACATGAATCAACATGACTATAATGGATCTAGTATACCCCCCACACTTATCATGAACATTGTCCCCAATGTTTGAAAAAGAGAAGGCAAAGTACACGTCACCATAGGGAAGCTGAAAAGCAAACCCGAGTCCACTTAAGGCAATCAAGTCCACGGATGGCAATCACGGTGTCGATCACTACATAGGTAAACAAATGCTAGCCATACAGAGCATCAAACATTGGATAGAATAGAATAAAACAAAACGAGACAAATAAAAAATGAGAAACATGCATGGAAAGAAAACATCAAGCATCCAAACATAAATCATAAAATATCCAACATCCCAACAAAAGATATCCAAAAACGAAAAGAAACATGCATGGAAATAAAACAAGATAAGCCTAATCGGTGGTGCCAAAACGGTCAATGTAATCCTCATCCTCTCCGCCGAGATCATCCAAATCAATCAACGGGCTACCCTCATCATTATGAGCCTCATCATCACCTCCTTCAGGAACGAGAGCACCTGACTCGTGCATATCTGCGGGCTGCTGAGGCGGGGGGTGCGGGTAAGGTGGAGGAGCAGAATAATCAAACGGCCCCCAACCGACAAACGCATCATGCTCTACAAAAAGCTGACAGAAATAAGCACAAGTGTCGGACATGACCACCCTCATCTCATCTCGCAACTCCTCCCTCAATTCATCCTTTAATTGTCTAATGGCGGCGGCATCCATAGGTGGAAACTGTGGGGAGCTAGTAGACCGGGATGAAGACGGGCGAGGCCTCTTGGAAGTAGCTGGTGGTGGAGGAGCCTGGGAGTCGTCATCTACCACGGTGAGATAAGAACCAGGAAGCTCAGTACGCTCCATAGGAAATGTGGGAACCTTAGCCGCCTTGCATAAAGCTGTGATCAGTGACGGGAGAATGATGGGAATCTTCCGAGTGGGACCTTCTCCCTTTTGCTTAGCCAATTCTTTGTTAATCAACGGCCCTAACTCATTCTTCAACTTCCTAAAGTGGTCCGTCAAAGACTTGTGGATTACCCGGGCAAAGTCCACAGCTTTCTTGGACATAATAGCGTAGATGAGGGTGGCCCGTTCCTTGTTTGCCTCTGATCGATTGGTACTCGGTATTAAATTGAATCGGATGAAGTCGAGCCAGAAAGCAGCCTCGGGTAATAGAGCCCTACGGGGGACATGAGCTTCTCCGGGTACCCATTCCCACCCTTCTCGGCCAATAACCTGCAAAATATCCGAAAGGCTAACTCGGAGGTGCCCTGCATTGTAAAGATTGGTGAACTCGCATGTCTGAGGGGTCGGGGTGCCTATGCTCTCCCTAATCTGTCTCAACTCATAATTGACATGTTTGCCCCGGACCAAAAGGGTAGTCCCCAGCCATCCTCGTGTCTCAATCTCATCAAAAACCCCGGAGCTGAAGAATTCCAGGACCCAAGGAAGATGAATGGCCTCGGGCTTTTGACAGAAAAACTGTAAGCGATGAAACTGTATCAATTCGTGCACAGAGGGCTGTCCCCGGGTGGTTAAATAGTGCTCCTTAATAAGGGTGCGGGGGGTGCTCAAACTCTGACACATAATTTGGACTTGGGGGTTTTCAAAACGGGTATTATCGGGAGTCTCGGGCTCATTAGAGGAACCCTCACCCATTTTTTTCTTACCCTTGGACGGTCTGTTGGTAGTTCTCGTCATTTGCAACAACAATTATCAACTTCTCAACTACTCAAATCAACCCAAATGCAACCAACCAAATACAACAATCGTCAACGCCTAACAACACACCAAAATCAGAGAGCAACCCACACTCTAGCAACAATCCACGGATTTAACCGATTCCTCAATTTTTAAGCAATAATCCACAGATTTAATCAACAATATAGCATCCAATTTCAACAACAACAACCCACAAATTCAATTTCAACCCACAAATCCAATAAAAGTCCTCAAATGCAATAACAACAAAAAATCAATCTACAATCGGACAATGCCCCAATTAATCCTCAAAATATAACGCAAGGCACCTACTCGTCGGCTATGAATCGGAAATGGAAGAAGGGTAAAGCCAAAACTCACCTTTTATCCCCAAAATTTTCGCACCGAGTCGATGTGAAAGAAGAGCCTCTTGTGCAACGAATTATGTTGATGGAAAGTGGCGGTGAAATACGGTGGAAATGGCCGGGAATGGTGAGAGAGTCGCCGGAAATCGCGTGGGAGAGGAGTTGTGAAGATTTTGGGAGAATTTTGACCGTTGTGACCTAAATATGTGTTTAAATCAGAATCGGGCGCCTAGGCGCGCGACACAACGTACCTGGATTTTTGAGTGGTAATGCCCGCGCCTAGGCGGGCGTTGTTCGGCGCTTGGGCGCCCCTTTCAGAATCGGGCGCCTAGGCGCCTGTTTTCTCGGCGCTTGGGCGCCCCTTTCAGAATCGGGCGCCTAGGCGCCTGTTTTCTCGGCGCTTGGGCGCCCCTTTCAGAATCGGGCGCCTAGGCGCCTGTTTTCTCAGCGCTTGGGCGCCCCTTTCGGAATAGTTTTGTAAAGAATTTCATTTCCTGTTTCAAAAGGGAAGAGACAAAACACTTAAAACACAAACTAACAAAGATGTAAGACTAGAAAATAAAGCAACAAACGGGATAATAAGGGAAAAAGAAAAGGAAACGAAAAGAAAACATGGGTTGCCTCCCAAGAAGCGCTAGTTTAGAGTCATTAGCTCGACTGAAAGCGAAGAATCACGAAGGGTCCGCGAGGATGAAGGACTCTTTGTCTCTTGGTCCATCCATCCCTAAGTAAGGTTTTAGACGTTGAGCGTTGACCAAGAAAGTATGTCCTTTATCTGTTGTAAGCTCAACGGCGCCGGATGGATAGACCTGGGAAATCAAAAATGGGCCCGACCATCGAGACTTAAGCTTCCTGGGGAAGAGTCGGAGTCGAGAGTTATATAGCAACACCCGCTCTCCCTTGTGGAATTCCCGGGGGAGAATATGTTTGTCATGCCACATTTTGGTCCGCTCCTTATAGAGTTTTGCGTTCTCATAGGCAAGATGACGCCATTCTTCGAGCTCGTTGAGTTGTAGCAAACGTTGTGTACCTATACTTTGAGAGTCAAAATTTAGAAACTTAATGGCCCAATAAGCACGATGCTCGAGTTCAACGGGCAAGTGACATGTTTTGCCAAAAACAAGACGATACGGGGACATGCCAATTGGGGTTTTATAGGCGGTCCGATAAGCCCAAAGAGCATCATCCAATTTAAGGGACCAATCCTTTCTTGATGCGTTGACAGTTTTTTCTAAAATACGCTTAATTTCCCCATTCGAGACCTCCACTTGGCCACTAGTTTGTGGGTGCTATGGGGTCGAAATTTTATGCTTCACCCCGTACTTGGTCAATAAAAGTTCAAACTGCCTGTTGCAGAAGTGGGTGCCCCCGTCACTAATGATGGCTCGGGGAGTTCCAAATCGAGTAAAAATATGTTTCTTCAGAAAACGAGTGACAACCCGAGCATCATTAGTAGGCAAGGCCACGGCTTCCACCCATTTGGAGACATAGTCTACCGCAACAAGGATATATTTATTTGAACAAGAACTGGGGAAAGGGCCCATGAAATCCACACCCCATACATCAAACAACTCACACTCTAACATGCTATTTAAGGGCGTTTCATGATGTTTAGAGATGTTCCCCATTCGTTGACAGCGATCACAAGATTTGACATAATGATGTGCATCTTTAACAAGAGTAGGCCAGAAGAAACCTGATTGGAGGATCTTAGCTACCGTTTTGGAAGGCCCAAAATGGCCACCTACCGCCATATCATGACAATGAGATAGGATAGCATGCACGTCCGTTTCGGGTATGCAACGTCGAATTAAACCATCTGCACAAACTTTGAATAAAAAGGGTTCGTCCCAAAGATATTGCTTTACATCAGATAGAAATTTCTTCTTTTGATGAAAAGTGATATCCGGGGGAAGACGGCCCGTAACAATGTAATTGGCAAAATTAGCATACCAAGGTGAAATTTTTTCAGAAATAGCAAGGAGGTGTTCATCTGGGAATTCCTCACGAATTGGTGTCTCATCTAACGGATCATTCACTAGCTCTAATCGTGAGAGGTGGTCGGCCACTACATTTTCGGTGCCTTTCTTGTCTTTTATCTCTAAATCAAATTCTTGGAGTAACAAAATCCATCTAAGAAGTCTTGGTTTAGCATCTTTCTTGGCAAGCAAATATTTTAAAGCCGAATGATCGGTGTAAACTATCACTTTGTTTAGCACGAGGTAAGAGTGGAATTTATCGAATGCAAAGACTATGGCGAGTAATTCTTTTTCCGTGGTGGCATAATTCAATTGTGCATCGTTAAGAGTTTTACTAGCATAGTAAATGGTTCGAAATACCTTTTCCTTCCTTTGGCCAAGGACCGCTCCAACCGCGGTGTCACTCGCATCACACATCAATTCGAATGGTAAGCTCCAATCGGGGGATGACATGATAGGGGCGGAAACTAAGCGTTCCTTCAAATCAAGAAAGACCTGCATACAAGAAGAATTGAAATCAAAAGGTGCATCTTTAACAAGCAAATTAGACAACGGTTTCGCAATTTTAGAGAAATTCAAGATGAATCGCCTATAGAAACCAGCATGCCCGAGGAAACTCCTAACAGCTTTTACCGATGTGGGCGGGGGAAGTTTTTCAATGACCTCAATCTTGGCTTGGTCCACTTCGATCCCTTTTTTAGAGATCTTGTGGCCAAGCACAATCCCCTCCCGGACCATTAAATGGCATTTTTCCCAATTCAAAACAAGGTTGGTTTCTTCACAACGTTTAAGCACAACATTTAGATGAGCAAGACAAATATCAAAAGTTGTTCCGAAAACAGAAAAGTCATCCATAAAAATTTCAAGGAAATCTTCAACCATATCATGACACTTCAAGGAAATCTTCAAAGGTTGGTTTCTTCACAACGTTTAAGCACAACATTTAGATGACACTTGCATGGATTTCATAAGATTCTGTTCGAGAGAATTTTCAATTGTATTGTCCTGTAAATACTCAACAATCAAATGGTCAAATGTATCAATTCGATAACACGAGTCATGATCAATAGGATGTTTAAGGACTTTGTAAACATCAAAGGTAACTTTGTCATCGCCCACATTCAAGGTAAGCTTACCATTAGCAATGTCAATTACCGCCTTACCCGTGGCTAGGAATGGTCTCCCTAGGATTAATGGTACCTCCACATCTTCTTCCATGTCGAGTACAACGAAATCAACGGGAAAATAAAACTTGTCGACTTGGACAATAACGTCTTAGATTATCCCCTTGGGCCTCTTGATCGATCGGTCGGCTAGTTGAAGGCTCATTGAGGTCGACTTGGGATTTCCAAGGCCTAGCTTTTTAAACAGTGAGTATGGAAGAAGATTGATGCTGGCCCCCGAGTCACATAACACCTTCTTGAATGATAGGGATCCAATTGTGCATGGGATTGTGAGACTCCCGGGATCTTGGAGCTTAGTTGGCAATTTATTGAGTAATACGGCGGAGCATTCTTCCGTGAGGCACACCGTCTCATTCTCTTCCCACTTCTGCTTGTTAGAGAGTATGTCCTTGAAGAACTTCACATAATTCGGCATTTGGAGAATGGCGTCAATAAACGGAATATTAATTCTCACTTCCCGAAGGATTGCCAAAATTCGAAGAAAGCTCGGATCGATCTCCTTTTTCTTCTTTTTGTGAGCATTTGGGAAGGGGAGACGAACTTCGATAGGGGGGGAAAGCGTTGGATTAGACGGATGAAAACCCACAGAAACAGTAGGCGGCGCCTGGGCGCGTATATCGGCGCCTAGGCGCGGATCTGTTGGCGCCTGGGCGTGCAGTTCTGGGCGCTCGGGCGCGGGATGCAGAACATATGCATCTGGCAGGTTTGTGGGTGGTGCCTGGGCGCGTATATTGGCGCCTAGGCGCGTATCTGTAGGCGCCTGGGCGTGCAGGTCGGGGCGCTCGAGCGCGGGATGCAGAGAGTTTTGTCCAGAACAGGTTAGATCAGGCGCTTGGGCGTGCATGTCTGGGCGCTCGGGCGCGGATGTACTGGCAGTGTCATTCTCCAATTGTTTGCCACTTCTCAAAGCTATGGCATTGCATTGGGCCTTTGGGTTCTTTTCCGTGTCGCTTGGGAGAGTCCCCGGGGCTCTACCGTTAACCGCATTAGAAAGTTGCCCTACTTGTGTTCGCAAATCCTTCATCTCCATACACATATCCTTTATCATACTCCGAAGTTCGTTGAAAGATGTATCGGACTTTTTCATGTGAGCATCCAGTTTCTCATCGATTGTGGGAGGTCGCATTTGCACTTGACCTTGACCTTGTCCATTGAAATTGCCTTGCCTCGGGGGTGGGTTATTGAAGGGTGGTCGTGGAGCTTGATAGATCCCCGGTTGATAAATCCCCGGTTGTGCGTTCTGTGCGGGGTTGGGCCTTTTTGGAAAATTCTCGGGTATATGAAAGTTCACCCGAGGTTTATTTTGATTCCCCACATAATTAACATTGCCAACCTCCGGTTCCAAGACTACTACTTCCTCAACTACTTCCTCAATACAAGCAACCTTTTTAGAGGATGAGGCCTCTTCATCGTCGGGGTAAAGCTCGTCTTCTCGGGCCAACTGTTCGACTTTGTCCCATACACTTTGACAGTCTAACACAAGGAGATCTCCTCCCGCACCCGCGTTGAGTCTATGTCGAATACGTGACCTAACCCCATCATAGAAATGGAGTACTTGTTCATTCAACCCAAAATTATGATCGGGACATTTACGGAGCATGCCCTTATATCTAGCCCAAGCCTCGGCTAAAGATTCATTGCTCCTTTGCCTAAACCCTTTTATATTACTCCGTAGCTCATTGATTTTTGAGGGTGGAAAGAATTTATTTAAAAAGGCATCGACCAACTCACTCCATGTTGTAATAGATTGTGGAGGTAAGGATTTGTACCATGTTGTCGCCCTATCCTTCAATGAGAAATGGAAGACTCTTAGACGAATCGCATCAAGATCTCGTGGGTGATATTGAATGGTCACAAGAGCCTCATCTATGGTTTCCAAATGAGCGTGTGGTGATTCGTGCAGTTCTCCATAGAAAGGATCTCCTTGCACCATATTAAAAATGTGAGCCGGAATGTGGTAGTTTGGTGTGAAGAAATTAGGCACGACTACGGGTCCCGGAATGGTATGGACCCTAGGTGGTAAGCTACCCCGAACCGACGGGAGTTGTGGAGGAGGTACCGCTTGCATGGCTTGTAGAACACCTTGTAACCACTCCCTAGTTTCCGGTGAGTTCATGTTCGGGAAATTTCCATTTGGGTTTTGGTTGAGATTATTGGCCATTTCTCTTGCTCGCCTACTAGTCCTAAGAACTCGTTCAATTTCGGGCTCCAACTCGTATAGAGGCTTGTTTGAGGAGCGGGTCATGCACCTCAAGAACCTAACAATTAAATACAAGAACAAAATTAGACTAATCACGAAAATAAAATAAAATCAAGAAATGAACGAAAACTAAGAATTATAAAAAATGTAAACGAAAATAAAAAAAAACTAAAATAAACAAGTCCCCGGCAACGGCGCCAAAAACTTGACACGCTAAAAGCTAACGTGCTATGATAGCAAGTGCACTAGACGTGTGTAGTAATAAGTGGACAAAAAGTCCGGGTTGTCGAACCACAAGGACTTGAATTCTAGTTAATGATTTTCGATAAAAGATAAGACAATTAAAGTAAAGTGCAAGAAAAAGATTAAACAAACGAAGAACCAAAGAGAAACGTACTATAGATTTAATCTCACGTATGATAAAATGACTAAGGCACATGCTACAACCGAATCTACTTGTCAATATATATGAGCTACTCTTCGAATTATTAGACTCCTATTGCTTTGGTGGAAACTCCTAAATTAACTATTACCCGATGTCTCGGCACATAATAATCCTATGATTAATTGACGGTTCTCTAAATATGTCTATCCGAGAATCTAATCAAAAATCACGCATTAACGTTCTAGAGCTTCCCCGAATGAATCCGGCTAACACACCCGGGAATCTTTACCTATTTCTAGGGCAATCCCTCATTTGTTTCGGATGATGTGTTAATTCTCTTGCACCCTAATCTATTTTCTCTCGAACAACTAGATTAGGCAAGATAGCAAGCATATGGTGATCAAACACATGATTGGAATAAAAATATAGAATTAACACACAAAGCAATAGGAGAATTAATACAAAGAGCAACTTCACATATATTGATTCATAAATTTGGCCTTCACATGGCCTTAGTTCTACAATATTAGCCTCTCATCAAAGCCTTAAGAAAATCTAATACAAACATATACATACTCATGGAAATAAACATGTAAATGCAAATAATTAAAACTCCCT
Organism: Buddleja alternifolia; assembly: GCA_019426215.1. Classification (NCBI taxonomy): domain Eukaryota; kingdom Viridiplantae; phylum Streptophyta; class Magnoliopsida; order Lamiales; family Scrophulariaceae; genus Buddleja; species Buddleja alternifolia. Next base: position 6,923,804 of record CM033400.1, read on the forward strand.
CAATTGATTGATGATGGATCTTTGCTCTCTTGATCTTCAATCCTTAGCTCCTCTCTCTTTGTTCCCCTCCAAAAAGTGATGAAGAAATGATGAGTGAAAAGTGATGGCCAAAATGCCTCTCTCCCTCTCCTCCTCAAGATGTCTCGGTCAATTGTCCTAAAAAATCCTTAAGAAGACCACCACAAATCAGCTCCTCATGTGTATGTCCCCCCTAGTGTGTCCTCTACTACTCTTAAAGTGAGTAGTATAAAATTCCCTAAAGTAGATCTAGTAAGAAACATACTTATGACATCTCTCCCATACATGTGATGACCTCTTGGCTTTAAATGTTCCATTCCCCCATCAAATGATGATCTTTTGGCTGAAAGGAATCAAATCTCGGATGTGGCCACGCCTAGGAGCGGGAATTATGGCGCTCGGGCGCCCAAATCAGAATATTGGGAGTATTTGCCTCTGTCTGGCGCAGTAATTGTATTTCCTTCATAACTCTCTCCACAAAACTCCAATTTGGATGATTCAAGTCCTCATTTGAAGCTAACACATAGTTCTACAACTTTGTAGAAGGAAACTTCATCCAATTCGGTCTCTAAACATACGGAAAAAGCGCTCGAACGTGGAAAGTGGTGTAGATATGGCGCCCGGGCGTGGGCAAAATGGCGCCCAGGCGTAGGGGTGCATAGCAATTTGGCCTAAACTTGTTTTATACGTCATTTTTCATCCCGTTCTTTGATTGTATCCATTTAAGACCTGAAATCACTTAATGCACGAATTAAACGCACATGTGGCAAGAATCAAGCGATAAATGAACCTAAGACATAAACGCAAAGGGGCTTAAAAACACGTAAAAATGCCTCTTATCATGTTATCACAAAAAACTATGGTGGCACGAGATAAAGGACAATGGAGTTCAAAAAGAATATTGCGAAGCCACGAAGCTTCAGCAATGACATTAGCAACACCGCGATACTCTGTCTCAACACTAGAATGAGAGACGACGGGCTAACATTTGGCAAACCAGGAAATGAGGTTATCACCTAGGAAAACACAATAATCGGATGTTGAACGACGGGTTTTCGGACAACCGGCCCAATCAGCATCAAAGTACGCAATAAGATGGTCAACAGAGGAAGGACGAAGACTCAGACCATGAGAAAGAGTTCCTTGGAGATAGCAAAGGATGCGCTTGAGAGCATGCATATGGGGCTCAAGAGGATCATGCATATAGAGACAGATTTGTTAGACAGCATATGAGATATCCGGGTGAGTGATGGTGAGGTATTGTAAGGCACCAACTAGACTACGATAGAGAGTGGGATCAGAAACGGGAGAGCTAGTGGAGAAAACTTTTGCTTTTGTGTTAACAAGAGTGACACACGAATTTCACGTGTTCATGCCGGCACGGTCAATAATCGCACGAGCAAACTTCGTTTGAGAGAGAAAGAGACCAGAGGAAGGACGAGTGACAAAAATGCCGAGGAAGTAATGAAGAGAACCAAGATTAGTCATAGCAAACTTAGAAGACAACAAACAGGTAATCGTAAGAAGAAGAGAAAAGGACGAGGCAGTGAGAACTATATCATCCACATAAAGAAGGAGATAAGCAGTGTCGAGACCACGGCAAAAGACAAAAAGAGAGGTGTCGGCTTTACTACCAATGAAACCTAAGGAAGAGAGAAAATGAGCAAAATATTGCTACCAAGCACGAGGCGCCTGTTTGAGGCCATAAAGTGCTTTCTTGAGACGACAGACATAATCAGGATATTGGGGGTTGACTTATCCGGGAGGTGTTTCATAAAAACTAACTCAGAGAGATGACCATGCAAAAATGCATTTTTGACATCCAATTGATGGAGAGGCCAAGAACGTGACAAGGCAAAGCTTAAAACAGTGCGAATGGTGGCGGGCTTGACCATGGGGCTAAAAGTCTCATCATAATCTAAACCCGGTTGCTGAGTGAAACTCTGAGTGATGAGACGGGCTTTGTACAGCTCAAGGCTACCATTGGAGTGAAACTTATGCCGAAAAATCCACTTGGAACCGACTAAATTCTCATTGGGAGGATAGGGAACAAGATCCCAAGTGGAATTGGCATGAAGCAAGGAAAGCTCGGCGTCCATGACAGCTTTCCAATTCGGGTCACCAATAGCTTGAGTATGAGACCGGGGAAGAGGAGAGCGTTCGGATATGGCAGAGAGATTGAGGATTTGACGAGGACGAAAGATGCCAGCTTTGGAGCTTGTGGTCATTGGATGAGCAGTTGTAGAGATAATAGTAGACTGGTCGGGGCTGGTAGGAGCCGTGGGAGAGTCCATAGTCGGAGATGTGTGCGTGGGCGCGGGGAAAGCGGTTGCAGATGGACCAAGGAGAACAGAGTGATGAAGAAGAGAAGGAGGGTCAATGTCAGGAGAAAAGAGAAAACTGTAATCCTCGTCGGTAGTTGGAGAAGGGTAAGACGTAAATGGGAAAACATTTTCATCGAAAGTGACATGACGGGAAATGATAATCTTGTTAGTAGTGAGATCAAGACAACAGAAACCATGATGATTGGAGGGATAGCCTAAGAAAACACATGCAGAAGACCTAGGGGCAAGTTTATGACTAGCCGTGGCAGTGAGATTGGGATAACAAAGACAACTGAAAACTCGGAGGTGATCATAGGTAGGAAAAAGATTGTACAAAAGTTCAAAGGGAGTGCGATAGGATAGAGTAGTGGTGGGTAGAAGGTTGAGAAGATGGACAGACATATAGAGCGCCTCGACCCAAAAAGAAGATGGTAAGTGAGCTTGAAAGTGTTAGGAATCCCGTACAGGAAAACAGAGAATTGCAGCGGAAGATTTGAGGATTCCTACCGGTAGATCACAAAAATAGATCTGATGATTTTTCTGGGTTTCGCGAAATTTAGAACGAATAAACATACCCTTTTGATTCGTTTATTGATTCTGCAGAACAGTAATCCTCCAAGGGCTCCTGTCTCTAAAGCTTCACGCGAAACGAGCCTTCCAAAGATCCCGAGACTCCTCCTTCTTTACAGTAGTGGACGGCTAGAGAGGAGAGAGGGGAGAGAGTTCTTTTCTTTTTGTGTTGTGTAATGTTATCTTGTTACTTAGGGTTTGTTCCACTATAGGAGTCCTTTTAAACTCAATTAACTTGTGGAACAAGTTGGAGGCTACTCCAAAAATCCCTAAGTGGCCGCCCCTACTGCCTTGGACTGGGTTGGCTTTTAATTTGCTTGTCTAATTTCTAGCCCATCTGTATATATTTAAATTTAAATCCAATTTAAACATAATATATACTATTAATTAATTCCAATTAATTAATGTACTAATCAAATAATTGAATTTAATCCAATTAAATTAAATATTTAATTAATTGATTTAATCTAATTAAATCAATCAATCCATTTAATTCTTTCTAAAAGATTTACACAAAAAGATACATCCCGCTCGTTTCTTATAGCGCGACTCTTTAGGTTCGTCTCAATTGGCAAATGGAGGAATTACCTAAGGATGTGAGTGTCACCTAGCCAGTCCCGTGGACTCACATCGTAACCCAATTGAGTACGAAATGAACGAATCATTTTACGAACCTCTTGATCATAAATGTAGTATGAGTATAAGCCCTTCACTGACGTATCCCGATCAAGTGAGAGTCATGGAAAATGTCAAACTCACTAAACTTGATACTGTGCATTAGATTATAGCATAATGAAATTACTAAACTACCCTCAGTGTCCCACATGAGTTAGTTGTTATGCTTTGGCCAAAGACTTATAATTTCATTAGCCTATAATTGCACAAGATACTTTCTTGTTTACTATCGAGACAGTGAATCCCATCTTGGCGATCATTGATCAACTGCCACTTTTCTCATTGATATCGCACTTCGAGGTCGACCCCACCGACGGGTGATATGGGCCTAACTACTCTGGTAACAGATCCAATAATGCAAGCACATTGATCATGAACCCTCAGGTCTAAGGCTCACGCATACTATTACGATTAGTAATCCAATCATTGACAGTCACTGAGTAAATACCCATGTGATCGGATTACTACGAGCCGTGTTCTAATATGTCAATTCCATTGACATATCTATGATACTTGCTCCCACTATCCCTATAGTGTTCGACTGGCACTCATCGTCAGAGCATGTGTCATACAAGTCGAATCTTAATGCCCAATTAAGATTCTTTGACTTGCGAACCCTTTTAAGTGATAAGGTGTAAGACTCTTCCCATGCCACGTCTTTATTCCATAAAGGGTAAAGAGTCAAACCTTTATTCACATGGACTATATGTTCAATACTTATTTAGATGCCATAAAGATTTGTATGAACAAAATGTAGATGCCTTTATTAATATCGTTCTAATAGTTTGTACAACATAATAAGATACCCTAATCTAACTATTTGTCCTCATTGGCATCTAGGACATATACCTAACAATCTCCCACTTGCACTTAGTGCCAATCGCTTTGGTATCTTATACCCATCTTCTCAAGATGTTGCTCTAGCACTGCCTGGGCTAATGGCTTAGTGAGTGGGTCAGCTACGTTATTCGCTGAGGCTATTTTCTGCACGGCGATGTCGCCTCTTCCAACAATTTCTCAAATTATGTGATATCTCCTCTCTATGTGTTGGGATTTGTTGTGAGACCTTGGTTCTTTTGCTTGCCCGATGGCTCCGTTGCTGTCACACTATAGTGGCAACGGAAGCTCCATGCTAGGAACAACTTGAAGTTCAGTAATGAACTTCTTTATCTAAACAGCCTCCTTGGCTGTCTCCGAGGCTGCCACATATTTAGCTTCGGTGGTCGAATCGGCAGTTGTGCTTTGCTTGGAACTTTTCCAAAACACTGCTCCACCGTTCAAAGTGAATATGAACCCAGAAGTGGATTTTCGGTCATCGATGTCAGATTGGAAATCTGAATCAGTATAACCATCCACTTTCATTTCTCCATTGCCATATGTGAGGATCATATCTTTAGTTCTTCTCAAGTACTTTAAGATTGATTTCACGGCCATCCAATGTTCTTTGCCTGGGTTAGCTTGAAACCTACTTACTACGCTCACAGCGTATGCAAGATCTGGTCTCGTACATAACATAGCGTACATGAGACTTCCCACTGCTGATGCATAGGGGATGGTATTCATTTCTCTTCGATCTTCCTCACTTTGAGGACTCATCTTTTTGGAGAGATGAATTCCATGTCTCATGGGCAAAAGACGTCTTTTAGAATTTTCCATCCCAAATCGCTTCAGGACCTTTTCTAAGTAGAGGGCTTGGGAGAGACCTATTGTCTTATTCGATCTATCCCTGTAGATTCGAATTCCTAGGACATAGGTGGCTTCTCCTAAGTCTTTCATGGAGAATGTGCTTGAAAGCCATGTCTTAACCGAAGTTAGCAAACCTGTATCATTCCTTATAAGTATAATGTAGTCCACGTATAGTACCAGGAATGATATCTTGCTCCCACTGACCTTTTTATAGACACATGGTTCATCCTCGTTTTTAATAAAGCCGTTGTTTCGTACTTCTTCATCAAAACGAAGGTTCCAACTGCGAGAGGCCTGCTTTAGTCCATAAATGGACCTATTTAACTTGCAGACCTTATGAGAATCGGCATTGGATAGAAAACCTTTGGGCTGCTCCATATAGATATCCTCCTCGAGGAATCCATTTAGGAAGATGGTTTTCACATCCATTTGGCAAATCTCATAATCCAGGTATGCAGCTATTGAAAGTAGAATTCTAATGGATTTGATCATAGCTACTGGTGAAAAGGTTTCCTCATAGTCAATGCCCTCCTTCTGACTATACCCTTTGGCCACTAGTCTGGCCTTATAGGTATCACCTTGCCATCCGGACCTATCTTTCTCTTGTAGATCCATTTGCATCCAATAGGTACAATACCTTTGGGAGGATCTACTAGATTCCAGACTTGGTTCAAATACATCGAATCCATTTCCACTTTCATAGCTTCATGCCATTTTACAGAATCCATATCCATCATTGCCTGGTCATAACTAGAGGGATCATCTCCATGGTTTCCTTCTGCTACTGCATACAAATTATGCTCTCCTAGTAGCAGAGAAACATATCTCGCAGGCGGTTGAGATACTCTAGTAGACCTGCGCACTGATGGTTGTGTCATTTCTGGGTCGGGTTGGGTCTCTTGAACAGTGTCTTCCACAGGGGATTCATTTTGTTCTTGTAGAACAATGCTTCTACCAGCTCCTCCTTCTTGAATGAATTCTTCTTCGAGAAAGATTGCCTGTAAGGCAACAATGATTCTCTGATCATCGGGAAGGTAGAAAAGGTATCCCATGGAATCCTCGGGATATCCAACGAATCGCCCTTTCATGGACCTAGCCTCCAATTTCTCTGCCTTGGTCTTTTTCACGTAAGCTGGGCAACCCCATATTCTTATGTGTTTGAGATTAGGCTTCCTTCCACGCCATATCTGATATGGTGTTTTAGGAACAGATTTGGAGGGACATCTATTCAGAATGTGAGTTGCTGTAAGCAGCGCGTGCCCCCATAGTGAAATAGGGAAATCTGTGTAGCTGAGCATGGATCTAACCATGTCCAACAGTGTTCGATTCCTTCGTTCTGCTACGCCATTTAATTGTGGAGTTGCTGGAGGAGTAAGCTGTAACAGTATGCCATGTTCCCGAAGGAACTGGTCAAACTCCGCATTCATATACTCGCCACCGTGGTCAGACCGAAGTGTCTTGATATGATGCCCGGTTTGGTTTTCGACTAAAGTCTTGAATTCAATGAATTTCTCTAATGATTCTGACTTGTACTTCATTAAATACACGTAGCCATACCTAGAATGGTCATCGGTAAATGTGATGAAGTATTGAAAACCATCGCGAGCCATATTTCCAAATGGTCCGCACACATCAGTATGAACTAGACCTAAGACTTCTGTGGCTCTTTCAAAATTCCCTGTGAAGGGGGACTTGGTCATTTTGCCTTGGATACAAGACTCACAAGTGGGACAGGGATCTGATCCCAATGAGTCTATGACTCCATCTTTTTCTAACTCGTGTAGTCTTTGGTCCCCGACATGACCTAGTCTCAAGTGCCATAGCTGTCTCAAGTTTGTCTCATACATTCTGCGTTTTCTTGTTACAACATTAACATTACTATCATTTTGGACATTAATATAATATAAACCATTTATTAAAGACGCATTGCCAACACATTCATTTCTAAAATAAATGTCACAAGAATTGTTCATAAAGGAAAATAAATAACCTTTCCTGACTAAAACAGGAATTGAAACAATATTCTTAAGCCCGTTGGGCAAAACAAGGCAACTGTCTAAATATAATAAATGTGCAGATGATAAACTAAGGAAAGTGGTGCCAATGTGTGAGGCTGCTACACTATGACCGCTGCCAACGTTGATCATCACTTCGCCATGCTCCAGTTTCTTATTTCTTTCCAGCTCCTGATTCATAACACATATGTGAGCACTAGCCCCAGAGTCTAGAATCCAGGAAGTCGAAAATATGGTAACAGAAAAATTTGGTTCTAAAACATTAAGTTCCATGCCTGAAGTAATTTTCGCTTCCTTGTCCACCTCTTGGCAATGAACACATGTTGTTGCAATCCTTGGGCGCTTCTTTCCCCTTCTATGGTTATCAGAAGTAATTCTTATGCCGAGCAGTCCATTTATAGGTAAATCATCCTCCAATTCCCTCCTCATGAGAGCTTGTATGTGAACAAGTCTGTCTTTAAGATCCATTAAAGAACCTCCCAGGTCATCAACTTCAAAGTCAGTGACAAAGGCAGAAAAGGATTTGGGAAGAGATTGAAGAATAAAGTTTACTTGTAGATGAAAATCCATGAAACTTCCCAGAGTCTGGAGTCTTCCAATCATGGACATCATGTTCATAACATGACTTGCCACTTCATCATTTTCTCCCATTCTTGCTTGGAAAAGTTCCTTCGATAAATAATACCGAATTGATTTTCCATGTTCCCCGAACATTTCCTCCAAATAAAGCATGATGGATTTAGGACTATCCATTTCCAAATGAATATATCTCAATTCCTTGCTCATTGACTTCAACATGTAACTGGTGACCTTTTGAGCATCAGAATTCCATTTCTTGTTAATTTTGAGAACAGATGTTCCATTTTCAGCCCCAGGGAAAGTTGGACCATCTTGTTCTAAAACATGCTCAAGTGATTTCTTTCTGAGACCAGCTCTTAGCCTCTTGACCCAGTTACCGTAGTTTGGTCCAGTGAGGACATTTTTCTCAAGCATTTTTAACAACGAGTTATTAACCATTTTGAGAGAGATAATATAACTGCAGAAAATGACCAAGATTCAATTAGATAATTATGTTGTACTCAAGTAAAAACTAGGACTTTAATTTTTGACTTGGCTCCTACTACATTTTTCGAACCATTGCACTCCCACTGCAATGAACGGAAATCTGGTTGGAAAGATTTCATAGTGAGTGATTGAATTCTTCAAAAATTTCAATGAGTTGCAATCTGTAACGATGTATGGCTCATTGGAACTTTTGAAGTGACATGCCATGTCAACCAGTCTTACTGATGATTAATCTACCTTTGGCTCATGGATCACTCAACCTCAGCCTGTAACGAAATATTGGTGGTGATCCATCTAAGTACTTCTCATCAATTCCTATCGATCTAACAGTTGAATCTTATCTTGCAACCTGTAACGGTGTATGGGATAAGATTTGCTTTGACCGATGGCATCAAATGCACTTGAAGAGATATGGATTATGAATAAATGCATAACCCCCATTAGTCGGGACGACGCCATGCATAACTCATAATCCCATCTTTTCCAAGTGTGATGGAGAGCCAGGATATCCAATATCCCCTACTTACTTAGTATTTAAAGTGGGAGAATTTTTGTAAAATTAAGGTCTCACTTTGCACATTAATTTATTACGCGCATAGATGGATTATAATTATGCATACATAGAAAAACCTAGTTATTCTAACAACATGCATTTCCATGGACATTCTAGATTGATCCAAGCCAATATATCAATCAGGGGATAGGGGTCTATTACAAATCTAATTTCTAATAGATCTTCGGGCTTCAAGCTTGAAAAGGTCCTACCTCTAATATACACAACTCAGAAAGCACCTTATACATCATACTACCAAAATTAAAAGTACAAACTGGGGGGCAATTGCCCAATACAACCCAGATAATACTAAAGCGGTAAAACCCTAAGTCCATGGAAGCATCCACCACAACATACATCAAAGCATATAAGAAAACTATTTAAGTTTATGTTGGTTTTTGAGTTTAAAATCGAAAAGAAATTCAAAACCGTTAAATCTAATTTAATTAGAAAAGATGAATTTTGATTTCAATTTTAAAAGGAAATAAATCCAATTTATTATTTAGGGAATAAGTCAAACTTATTCCTAATTTATTTTGAAAAAATATAATCAACCTAAAATAAATCCTATTTATTTAGTCGTCGCAAATCATAAATAAAAATCTAATTTAATTTATGATATTATTAAATCCAATTTAATATTAAGAAAAACACTTTAGGAAAAAGGGCTTTTTGACAAATCACAGGTCGAATTTGTCTATTAGGGTCAAACCCTAATATTTATTAATTTATATATATATTTAAATATTAAAAATATAAATATATATATATATATATATTAATATACTGGGCCAAGCCCAGCGACCGTTAGGGCGCACGGCTAAGCCGCCCTAGTCTTACACCGTGGTGGTACCCCACCTCTTTTTTTTGTTTTTCAAATTACACGAGCAGCGGTGGTCCTCGCGTGTGCTTCAAAAACACATGGTGGTTCCACCCCGATTTGCCGTTCCTGGCGGCGAAAAAACAAGTAATCGCGCGACGATTTCAAGGCGATGAATATTTTCAAAATTTCAGATTTAACATCGAATATTAAACATATAAAATCAAATTTTAAAAATCCAATTTTAACCAACATAATCTTAAACGCAAAAATCATTAGATCTGTTTAAGTCGACTCTGATACCACGCGAAACAAGCCTTCCAAAGACCCCGAGACTCCTCCTTCTTTACAGTAGTGGACGGCTAGAGAGAAGAGAGGGGAGAGAGTTCTTTTCTTTTTGTGTTGTGTAATGTTATCTTGTTACTTAGGGTTTGTTCCACTATAGGAGTCCTTTTAAACTCAACTGACTTGTGGAACAAGTTGGAGGCTACTCCAAAAAACCCTAAGTGGCCGCCCCTACTAGGGTTGCCTTGGACTGGGTGGGCTTTTAATTTGCTTGTCTAATTTTTAGCCCATCTGTATATATTTAAATTTAAATCCAATTTAAACAGAATATATACTATTAATTAATTCTAATTAATTAATGTACTAATCAAAGAATTGAATTTAATCCAATTAAATTAAATATTTAATTAATTGATTTAATCTAATTAAATCAATCAATCCATTTAATTCTTTCTAAAAGATTTACACAAAAAGATACATCCCGCTCGTTTCTTATAGCGCGACTCTTTAGGTTCGTCTCAATTGGCAAAGGGAGAAATTACCTAAGGATGTGAGTGTCACCTAGCCAGTCCCGTGGACTCACATTGTAACCCAATTGATAAGAAGTGTTTTTACGTGTTTTTAAGCCCGTAATTCTTATGATTTGGATTCACTTATTGCCTAAATCATGTCACATTTGCATTTAATAGGTGTGTTAAGTGAATACAGGTAATAAATGAGAGTACATGAAGAAAAGGGAAGAAAAACGATGTACAAAACAAGTTCAAACATGTTTTTCAACACCTAGGCGGTTTATGCATCTCCTATCACATTCGAGCGATATTTCCGTACATTTTGAGACCGAATTAGACAAAGTTTCCTTCTACAAAATTTTATATGTATGTCTTAGCTTCAAATGGGAACTTGAAACATCCAAATCACAGGTCTATAGAGAGAATTGTGAAGGAAATACGATTGCTGCGCATAACAGAGAAGTACATGTGCCAGGATACGCCCCAGCGCCCTCCTAGTCATGCCTAGGCATGGATAGTCCGAATGTTACTCCTTTTCAGCCTAAATTCCAGCATTATATGATGGGTAAGAATCACTTTTGGCCATAATTCAGCACATGTATTGAGGGGTTGTCATAAGTGTGTTTCTTGGCAGATTTACTTTATGGGCGCCAAATCAGAAACAACCTCCATGTTGAAACGTAATTTAGGTATACCTAGAAATCGAATTGGACAAAATGTCCTTCTGGAAAGTTGTAGATATATGTTTTATCTGTACATGGGGACTTGAATCATCCAATTTGGAGATCTGTGGAGAAGGTTATGAGGGAAATACTATGACTGCGCTGGAAAGCAAGAAAATGGCAGCATGCATGTGTTTTGTTGAAGTTTTCACATGGTTATGCTTGGTGGAATGCTTAAGGGCCGAAAGTTCAGTATTTTTTAGCTGGTTGGAATCTTAAAAGCCAAACTTTAAGCATCACCTTAGGTGGAATTCTCATTGGAGAACTTTAATGGGAATTCTTAATGCATACTTTAGTGGAATTTTGGCTATTCTTGGAGGAGAGGGGGGCAGCCCCTAATCTGATTTCTCCACCATTCTTCATCACTCTTGGAGGGGAAAACTAGAGGAAGGAAAAGAGCTTGGGGATTGAAGGCTCAACTTCAAGATCCATCATCATTCACCATTTAGGGAGTTTTTAAGAGTTTTTCGTTTCATTTATGTCTATGAATATTCCTCTTATGTCTTTTATGCTTTCAATTATGAACTAAATTCGTAAGACTAGGGCCATGTAAGGCCAAATTGTGATATATGCTTACAATAGATGATTGTTGAGGTTGTTCTTATATTGTTATGTGATGTGAATTGTGTTTTTTGTCTATCTTGCATATACTTGATCACTATATGTTAGAATCTTATGCCTAGGTTAATATTTCGGGAGAAAATTGACTTAGGGTGTAAGAAATTCACATCATGACCCGCAACTAATGAGGAATTGCCCTAGACATAGGTAAAGATTCCCGGGTGAAGTCGTTCGATTCAAATCGAGTGAACTCTAGTACATTAATGCATGTTTAGTGGTTAGATTTCCGGATAGGGATATTTGGGAAATCACGATCTAAGTATAGGAGTTTATACGCGAGGCATCAGTTATTCTCTACCTTAGGAGTTTTCACCATAACAATATAAGAGTAATTCTACAACAAGAGCCTTTATAAGTATATTTGATCAATTTGGACCTAGCATGTGCCTTAGTCTCCCTTTATAATTGGTTTTAATTCATTTGCATAACCTTGTTCTTATTGTACACGTTTTTACATTTAAGTTACTTTTATTGTAGTTGTTTTTTGTATAAAATCATAAACTAGAATTCAAGTCTCCGTGGTTCGACAACCCGGACTTTTCGTCCACACTTATTACTACACACGACTAGTGAACTTGCTATCATAGCACGTTAGCTTTTAGCGTGTCAAGTTTTTGAGGGGAGGAAGTGACCGATCCATAGAGAAGAAAAGAGGGGAGTGAGAAGGATTCTTGATTCATCATCATCATTGGAGAAGGAAGATTCAATTGAAGTTCCATCATTATTCACTTTTGAGGGAGTTTTTATAGCTTTTCATTTCAATTATGTCTATGAACATGTGTATTAATTCATTTATGTTTTTCATATTATCCATTATGAACTAAATTCATAAGACTAGGGCCATGTAAGGCCAAATTGTGATATATGCTTATAATAGATGATTGTTGAGGTTGTTCTTATATTGTTATGTGATGTGAATTTGTGTTTTTGCCTATCTTGCATATACTTGATCACTATATGTTAGAATCTTATGCCTAGGTTAATATTTCGGGAGAAAATTGACTTAGGGTGCAAGAAATTCACATCATGACCCGCAACTAATGAGGAATTGCCCTAGACATAGGTAAAGATTCCCTGATGAAGTTGTTCGATTCAAATCGAGTGAACTCTAGTACGTTAATGCATGTTTAGTGGTTAGATTTCTGGATAGGAATATTTAGGAAATCACGATCTAAGCATAGGAGTTTATACGCGAGACATCGGTTATTCTCTACCCTCGGAGTTCTCACCATAACAATATAAGCATAATCCTTCAACTAGAATCTTTATAAGTATAATTGATCAATTTGAACCTAGCATGTGCCTTAGTCTCCCTTTATACTTTGTGTAAAATCAATTGTGTAATCTTGTTCTTATTGTATGCATTTTACCTATAATTTACTTTAATTATATTTGTTCTTTTCTCGTTAAAATCATAAACTAAAATTCAAGTCTTCGTGGTTCGACAACCCGGACTTTTAGTCCACTTATTACTACACACGACTAGTGCAGTTGTTACAATAGCACGTTAGCTTTTAGCGTGTCAAGTTTTTGGCGCCGTTGCTGGGGACTTGTTTAATTTTAGTTTTTTATTTTATTGCAAGTTTTATGTATTTATTTTTTGTCTATTTTTTTTTCGCACGATTACCTCGCAATGGCTAGCAATTTTCTAGATATGACCCTTCTGGAGAATCAATTATGGCTGCAAAACATCATTCAATTTGCAAAGGATAGCAATTTCCCAGATATGACACTACCAGAGAATCAATTATGGCTGCAAAGCGTCGTTGAAGCATGTTATGCACAAGGGTTCTTTCCACAACATTACCAAGAAAGAATTCCTATGCTGGAGGAACAACGTGATAACTCCATTGGAGAGCTATGCCTTATGATGAAGGACGCATTGCGGGAAATGAAGGAGATGAATCATCAACTCAAGCAACTAACGAGCGACATATCTGAGAAAGTACCATGGGCATTGCTTGGTACCACTGAGATAGATCAAAAGGAGGAATGCAACACCGTGACACTTAATGAAAGGAAGTTGGAAAATTCGAAAGCAAATTCCTCCAATGATGAGCATTTGACTCCTATCCTTTCTAAGGTTGTTGACATTCCTTTACCATCTCCCCTAACCACAAGTGAATCGGTATTTGATGCCGATGATGGTAAGTTATCCTTTAGTGTAGGAGATGACATGGTTATTTGTGATAGCTATGAGGTTTTTGAGCATCCACTTGATTTTGATTTGTATTTACACATTGATGCTTTTGATCCTTTTAGTGTTGAGCACTTTCAGGAAAAACGAACCAATCATCTTCTACATCCCTACATCATGGACTCCGCATATGTCAAAGTGATGGGTGAAGAAAGTTCACACCATCACCCAACGCACGGGGAAGAAAGAGTAATTGAGGTGTTGAGGGACCATACAAAAATGCGGGAGTGGATGATTGCTTGGTCCCAACCTATGGTATGTAGCACAAATGATGGGCCAACCTTCACTACCAATGGCCATAAGTTGAAGCAATACCCGAGAGTGAATTGGAGAATGAACAAGGCATTCATTCGGAAACTGCCTTAAAATAAGTCGGTAAAGTCAAGCTAATGACTTTAAAAGAGCGCTTCTTGGGAGGTAACCCAAGTTTGTAAGTTTTGTTTTCTTTTTCCTTTCGTTTTTGTTTTGTTTAGTTTGTTTCTTTTTGTTGTATTCAAGCATGCACTTTTGGCATGTATGTTTTCTTATGCTTGATGGTTTGAAAAGTTGAAGTGTTAGATATGATGCACATTTGGACCCCATGTTTAGAGATGCTTATTTTACTCGAGAGGAGGAGAAGCTTTGTAAGGATGCATTGGAAGTTTAAGGATGTTTTTCAACATTCTTGGGTGTAAGTGTTCTTGTACCGTTGTGTATGCTTGTCATAACAACATTAGGGACAATGTTCGATTTAAGTTTGGGGGTAGAAGAGTACTTATCATGACCCGCAACTAATGAGGAATTGCCCTAGACATAGGTAAAGATTCCCGGGTGAAGTCGTTCGATTCAAATCGAGTGAACTCTAGTACATTAATGCATGTTTAGTGGTTAGATTTCCGGATAGGGATATTTGGGAAATCACGATCTAAGTATAGGAGTTTATACGCGAGACATCGGTTATTCTCTACCTTAGGAGTTTTCACCATAACAATATAAGAGCAATTCTACAACAAGAGCCTTTATAAGTATATTTGATCAATTTGGACCTAGCATGTGCCTTAGTCTCCCTTTATAATTGGTTTTAATTCATTTGCATAACCTTGTTCTTATTGTACACGTTTTTACATTTAAGTTACTTTTATTGTAGTTATTTTTTTGTATAAAATCATAAACTAGAATTCAAGTCTCCGTGGTTCGACAACCCGAACTTTTCGTCCACACTTATTACTACACACGACTAGTGCACTTACTATCATAGCACGTTAGCTTTTAGCGTGTCAAGTTTTTGTATAGAAGAGTACTTATTTTGAACTTTGATGATGCAATCCTAATTTGTAGCTTGAGTTTGGGGGAAAGTTGTTTGCTATCATATTTATATGCTTCTTTGTTGAGAAAATCAAGTATTAAAAAAAAAAAAAATTTAGTCCTTCCAATTGATGCACTGAAATTGATTGACTTGGAAAAATGGCAGGATCTCTTGAAATAATTTGAATTTAATGGAATATATATATCTTTGAAATTGCTCGTGGAGACACTAGACTAGGATTGATTTCCTTAGATGATTCACAATGCACATAAATCGAGGGTAGAGGAGTTGAGAGGATAACCATCTTGAGACACTTAAGGAATTTTTCCCAGAAATATTAACTTAGATTTCTCATAAGGTTATAAGTTAAGTAGTAATTTTATATGCTAAACAATGAATTGAAAAGGATGAATTTTGGTATGACCAAAAGTGGTCAGGCTAATACGTACCGGAGGTGAAACGTTTCATGTCTACATACTGTACTATTATGCCAATTTGAGCTTTGCTCAAGCCAAAAAGAAGTGAATTGTTTAAAAGATCTAGTTTTATTTCGTAGCCTTTGACACTCGAGTGATTAAACCCTTAGGAGTGTCTCTACACTTAATGCCCCAAAACTATCTAGTTTGGGAGTCATTGGTCTAAAGCTTGCTACCTGGGTGTCATAGAAAGCCTAATGGAATAAAACATTGCACATGATCTAGCCTTAATGAAGTTTAGATGGAAATTTCATATGAATTGAAAGTTGAATGTTTGAGATAATGAAATTTAAATGGCTATGAGATTTTCTATAATTCTTGTGCTTTGCGTTTGATCGAAAGTTGATAGATATGGGATTAATGTCCAAAATTTGGTAAGGATGCCTCTCGACTATAATACCTTAGATTTATTTTTCACTACACCCTAGAGAGTCTTTTCAAGTATTGGTGTCACATGAGCAAAAGTAGTTGATATGTATATATATTTGTGAACTTTAAAAGGTTGATTTTATGCCATTCATTCTTGTTGATCATATTGAGATGTGTTGATTTGGTTGGGATTGAAAATTTGTTAGATTTTGTGGGTATATCGTATGAAAACCCTCATGAGACTATAACTCGTCCTTTGAGGTAACTCAAAGGTTTAAAGGCTTGTTGCATCTGCTAAGTGCAATCGTTTACTCCACGAAAGTGAGTTAGTTATTTGTTTTGTTTTCTACCATTGAATGATGTTGATTTTGCCTTATAGCTCTTATTGCTCGAGGTCGAGCAATTGATAAGTTTGGGGGTGTTGATAAGAAGTGTTTTTACGTGTTTTTAAGCCCGTAATTCTTATGATTTGGATTCACTTATTGCCTAAATCATGTCACATTTGCATTTAATAGGTGTGTTAAGTGAATACAGGTAATAAATGAGAGTACATGAAGAAAAGGGAAGAAAAACGATGTACAAAACAAGTTCAAACATGTTTTTCAACACCTAGGCGGTTTATGCATCTCCTATCACATTCGAGCGATATTTCCGTACATTTTGAGACCGAATTAGACAAAGTTTCCTTCTACAAAATTTTAGATGTATGTCTTAGCTTCAAATGGGAACTTGAAACATCCAAATCGAAGGTCTATAGAGAGAATTGTGAAGGAAATACGATTGCTGCGCATAACAGAGAAGTACATGTGCCAGGATAGGCCCCAGCGCCCTCCTAGTCATGCCTAGGCATGGATAGTCCGAATGTTACTCCTTTTCAGCCTAAATTCCAGCATTATATGATGGGTAAGAATCACTTTTGGCCATAATTCAGCACATGTGTTGAGGGGTTGTCATAAGTGTGTTTCTTGGTAGATTTACTTTATGGGCACCAAATCAGAAACAACCTCCATGTTGAAACGTAATTTAGGTATACTTAGAAACCGAATTGGACAAAATGTCCTTCTGGAAAGTTGTAGAACTATGTTTTATCTGCACATGGGGACTCGAATCATCCAATTCGGAGATCTGTGGAGAAGGTTATGAGGGAAATACTAAGACTGCGCTGGTAAGCAAGAAAATGGCAGCATGCATGTGTTTTGTTGAAGTTTTCACATGGTTATGCTTGGTGGAATGCTTAAGGGCCAAAAGTTCAGTATTTTTTAGCTGGTTGGAATCTTAAAAGCCAAACTTTAAGCATCACCTTAGGTGGAATTCTCATTGGAGAACTTTAATGGGAATTCTTAATGCATACTTTAGTGGAATTTTGGCTATAAAAGGAGGGGGAACCCATACTCTTCATTATTCACTATCAATTTCAGATTCTTGGAGGAGAGGGGGGCAGCCCCTAATCTGATTTCTCCACCATTCATCACCATTCTTCATCACTCTTGGAGGGGAAAACTAGAGGAAGGAAAAGAGCTTGGGGATTGAAGGCTCAACTTCAAGATCCATCATCATTCACCATTTAGGGAGTTTTTAAGAGTTTTTCATTTCATTTATGTCTATGAATATTCCTCTTATGTCTTTTATGCTTTCAATTATGAACTAAATTCGTAAGACTAGGGTCATGTAAGGCCAAATTGTGATATATGCTTACAATAGATGATTGTTGAGGTTGTTCTTATATTGTTATGTGATGTGAATTGTGTTTTTGTCTATCTTGCATATACTTGATCACTATATGTTAGAATCTTATGCCTAGGTTAATATTTCGGGAGAAAATTGACTTAGGGTGCAAGAAATTCACATCATGACCCGCAACTAATGAGGAATTGCCCTAGACATAGGTAAAGATTCCCGGGTGAAGTCGTTCGATTCAAATCGAGTGAACTCTAGTACATTAATGCATGTTTAGTGGTTAGATTTCCGGATAGGGATATTTGGGAAATCACGATCTAAGTATAGGAGTTTATACGCGAGACATCGGTTATTCTCTACCTTAGGAGTTTTCACCATAACAATATAAGAGTAATTCTACAACAAGAGCCTTTATAAGTATATTTGATCAATTTGGACCTAGCATGTGCCTTAGTCTCCCTTTATAATTTGTTTTAATTCATTTGCATAACCTTGTTCTTATTGTACACGTTTTTACATTTAAGTTACTTTTATTGTAGTTGTTTTTTTTGTATAAAATCATAAACTAGAATTCAAGTCTTCGTGGTTCGACAACCCGGACTTTTCGTCCACACTTATTACTACACACGACTAGTGCACTTGCTATCATAGCACGTTAGCTTTTAGCGTGTCAAGTTTTTGGCGCCGTTGCCGGGGACTTTTTCATTTTAGTTTTTGATTTTTTTTGTTTAAATTTTCATAATTCTTAGCTTTTCGTTTATTTCTAACCTTTTTTTTATTTTATTATTCTAATTTTTTTTTCTTGTGGTTATTTGTTAGGTGTAATTTGTGGTGCATGACCCGCTCTTCTAACGAGCCCCTATACAATTTTGAGCCTGAGATAGAGCGTGTTCTTCGATCTAGTAGACAAGCTCGAGAAATGGCCGATAATCTAAATCCAAATGGGAATTTTCCCGACATAAATCTTCCGGAAAATAGGGAATTGCTGCAAAATCTTTTCCAAGCTATGCAACCGGTACCTCCTCAAAGACTTCCATCGGTCCGGGAAAGTCTACCTCCAAGGGTCCACACCATACCGGGACCCGTGATCTTTCCAAATTTCTATGCACGAAATTATCACATTCCGTCACACATCTTTAGCATGGTGCAAAGCGAACCCTTCTATGGAGAGCCCTATGAATCACCTCATGAGCATTTGGAGACTTTAGACAACACTCTCATGACTACCCAATTTCATCCACGGGATTTTGATGCAATTCGTCTAAGAGTCTTCCACTTCTCATTAAAGGAAAGGGCGACCATGTGGTACAAATCTCTACCACCCCAATCCATCACAACATGGGGACAATTGGTCGAAGCCTTTTTGAGTAAATTCTTTCCACCCTCAAAAATCAACGAGCTAAGGAGCAACATTAAGGAGTTTAAGCAGGGGAATCATGAGTCCTTAGCCGAGGCATGGGCTAGATATAAAAACATGCTCCGAAAATGTCCGGATCACAACCTAAGATTGAGCGAGCAAGTATTACGTTTCCATGATGGAGTCCGTTCGCGCATCCGAAATAGGCTCAATGCCGGCGCCGGTGGTGATCTCCTTGGGCTCGATTGCCAAAGTGTGTGGGATAAGATTGAGCAATTAGCCTGGGAAGATGAGCTCTATCCCGATGATGAAGAGATCACACCCACTAAAAAAATTGCTCGTGTTCAAGAGTTGGAAAAAGAAGTCGTTTTGGAAACAATGGTTGGCAATGTAAACTATGTTGGAAATGCCAATCAACCTCAATTGAACTTCCATGTGCCCGAAAATTTTCCAAGGAGGCCCAATCCGGCACAAAACGCCCATATCGATATCTATCAAGCACCAAGGCCTCCATTCATCAACAATCAAGCTCAAAGGCAAGGTAATCCTCATGTACAAAGGCAAGTTAGGCCTCTTACAACCGATGAACATCTTGATGAGGAAATAAAGAAATCGGATTCAGCAATCAACGAACTCCGTACTATGATGAAGGATTTAATGATGGATATGAAGGATTTGAAGACACAAATGGGTCAAATGGCAAAGACAATCAGCGAGAGAGCCCCGGGAACTTTACCAAGTGACACGAAAAAGAACCCGAAAGAGCAATGCTATGCAATTACCTTGAGAAGTGGCAAACATGTAGCAAATGATGCTGTTCGCACATCGGCGCCCGAGCGCCCAGACAGCCACGCCTAGGCGCCTACGCTGCCACGCCCAGGCGCCAATTGCTGCGCCCAGGTGCCACATCCTGGTTCTTCCGAATTCGGCTCTTCGACTCCAACGCATCCACCCATCGAGGTACGCCTCCCCTTTCCCAATGGATATAAAAAGAAACAGAAGGAGATGGATCCGGGTTTTCCCCGAATCTTGCCTATATTGCTCAACACATTGCCAACAAAGCTTCAAGATCCCGGGAGTCTTACGATTCCTTGCACTATTGGGCCCTTATCATTCGACAAGGTTATTTGTGATTCGGGAGCTAGCATCAACCTCCTTCCGTATTCTCTTTTCAGGAAGTTGGGCCTTGGTAATCCTAAACCAACTGCAATGAGCCTCCAACTCGCGGATAGATCAATCAAGAGGCCAAAGGGGATAATTGAAGATGTTATTGTCCAAGTTGACAAATTCCATTTCCCGGTCGATTTTGTGGTTCTCGAGATGGATAACGACATTGATGTTCCCTTGATCCTAGGAAGACCTTTCCTAGCCACTAGCAATGCCAAGATTGACGTGGGAAAAGGTAAGTTGACATTGAGGGTAAGAGATGAAAAGGTGATATTCGATGCTTATACAAACATGAAACCATCCATGGATGATCTTACTTGTTTAAATGTCAATGCTATTAACACTTTACTTGATGAAAAATGTGCAAGTGGCAAAACTAAGGGCACTCTTGAGTTGGAGAATGAGGTCCCCAATGAGAACCAAGAAAAGGTGAGAGAGGAGGATTTATGCATGAAGTACATTCCACCACATAAACGTGTTCATGAGATCGATAAGACAAATCCGGCACGGAGGGCTAATCTCAAAACACCGAGTTATGAGTGGACGCGAGTGAAACATGAGAAAGAAAGGAGAAATGACAAGGATATTGTCATTTTAAATGGCCCACCTATTTGAACCTCAAGGAGCGTAAAGTCAAGCTAATGACTATAAACAAGCGCTTCTTGGGAGGCAACCCAAGTTTGTAACTTTTCTTTTCTTCTTGCTTTCATTTTTGTCTTGTTTAGTTTGTTTCTTTTTGTTATGTTCAAGTATGCACTTTTGGCATACTTCTCTTTGAATCTTGATAGTTTGTATTGTGAGTACATGACATGTAGTAGCCGAGTTTTTCTTTGGAAGATCTTTTGTTACGAATTTGAGCTTGGAAATGGATTCCACGTGAGTAAGGTTTGCTTTTTAGCACCCTTGTTGTAAGTACTCTCGTTTACCCCCTTTTGAGTATGTATGATTGAGTCAACATCGAGGGCAATGTTGAGTTTAAGTTTGGGGGTGGTATGAGTAGTGCTTATTGATTTTATTTGTCATGTGATCTTGTTTTTAGCTCAAGTTTGGGGGAATCGTTGCTATTGCATGTGTTTTGTGCTAACTTTTTGAGAAAAATCAAGCATATGTATATAAAAAAAAATTATATGTATTTTCTTTCCAATTGATGCATTGAAATTGATTAACTTGGAAAAATGGCATGAATTCTTGAAATAATTTGAATTTAATGGAATATATATATATCTTTGAAATTGCTCGTGGAGACACTAGACTAGGATTGATTCTTTAGATGATTCACATTGCACAATGAATCGAGGGTAGAGGAGTTGAGAGGATAACCATCTTGAGACACTTAAGGAGTTTTTCCCGGAAATATTAACTTAGATTTCTCATAAGGTTATAAGTTAAGTAGTAATTTTATATGCTAAACAATGAATTGAAAAGGATGAATTTTGGTATGACCAAAAGTGGTCAGGCTAATACGTACCGGAGGTGAAACGTTTCATGCCTACATACTGTACTATTATGTCAATTTGAGCTTTGCTCAAGCCAAAAAGAATTGAACTGGTTAAAAGATCTAGTTTTATTTCGTGGCCTTTGACACTCGAGTGATTAAACCCTTAGGAGTGTCTCTACACTTAATGCCCCAAAACTATCTAGTTTGGGAGTCATTGGTCTAAAGCTTGCTACATGGGTGTCATAGAAAGCCTAATGGAATAAAACATTGCACATGATCTAGCCTTAATGAAGTTTAAATGGAAATTTCATATGAATTGAAAGTTGAATGTTTGAGATAATGAAATTTAAATGGCTATGAGATTTTCTATAATTCTTATGCTTTGCGTTTGATCGAAAGTTGATAGATATGGGATTAATGTCCAAAATTTGGTAAGGATGCCTCTCGACTATAATACCCTAGATTTATTTTTCACTACACCCTAGGGAGTCATTTCAAGTATTGGTGTCACATGAGCAAAAGTAGTTGATATGTATATATATATTTGTGAACTTTAAAAGGTTGATTTTATGCCATTCATTTTTGTTGATCATATTGAGATGTGTTGATTTGGTTGGGATTGAAAATTTGTTAGATTTTGTGGGTATATCGTATGCAAACCCTCACGAGACTATAACTCGTCCTTTGAGGTAACTCAAGGGTTTAAAGGCTTGTTGCACCCGCTAAGTGCAATCGTTTACTCCACGAAAGTGAGTTAGTTAGTTGTTTTGTTTTCTCCCTTTGAATGATGTTGATCTTGTCTTAAAGCTCTCATTGCTCGAGGACGATCAATGGGTAAGTTTGGGGGTGTTGATAGGGTGTGAATTTACATGTTTTAGAGCCTCATATTTATTGCATTTATATTGGTTTATGCCTGATTTATACCACATTTGCGTTTAATTTGTGTGCTTATCGAGTAAAGGTGGAAAATCACTACAATAGAGGAATAATGCACGCAAATACAGAATTTATGCATATTTCGAGTTCGAATTTGAGGATGTCTCCTTCAACAACTTTGTTTATCTCTGTGTTAGCTTCACTTGGCAACTTGAATTATCCAAATCGGAGGTCTGTGGAGAGAGTTATGAAGGAAATACAATTGTTGCGCCGAACAGAAAAGTACATGTGCCAGGATACGCCCCAGCGCCCTCCTAGTCATGCCTAGGCGTGGATAGTCCAAATGTTACTCCTTTTCAGCCTACATTCCAACATTATATGATGGGTAAGAATCACTTTTGGCCATAATTCAGCACATGTGTTGAGGGGTTGTCATAAGTGTGTTTCTTGGTAGATGTACTTTATGGGCGCCAAATCAGAAACAACCTCCATGTTGAAACGTAATTTAGGTATACTTAGCGACCGAATTGGACAAAATGTCCTTCTAGAAAGTTGTAGATCTATGTTTATCTGCACATGGGGACTTGAATCATCCAATTTGGAGATCTGTGGATAATTTTATGAGGAAAATACTAAGACTGCGCTGGAAAGCAAGAAAATGGCAGCATGCATGTGTTTTGTTGAAGTTTTCACATGGTTATGCTTGGTGGAATTCTTAAGGGCCGAAAGTTCAGCATTTTTTTTAGCTGGTTGGAATCTTAAAAGCCAAACTTTAAGCATCACCTTAGGTGGAATTCTCATTGGGGAACTTTAATGGGAATTCTTAATGCATACTTTAGTGGAATTTTGGCTATAAAAGGATGGGAAACCCATACTCTTCATCATTCACTATCAATTTCAGATTCTTGGAGAAGAGGGGGAGGAAGTGACCGATCCATAGAGAAGAAAAGAGGGGAGAGAGAAGGATTCTTGATTCATCATCATCATTGGAGAAGGAAGATTCAATTGAAGTTCCATCATTATTCACTTTTGAGGGAGTTTTTATAGCTTTTCATTTCAATTATGTCTATGAACATGTGTATTAATTCATTTATGTTTTTCATATTATCCATTATGAACTAAATTCATAAGACTAGGGCCATGTAAGGCCAAATTGTGATATATGCTTATAATAGATGATTGTTGAGGTTGTTCTTATATTGTTATGTGATGTGAATTTGTGTTTTTGCCTATCTTGCATATACTTGATCACTATATGTTAGAATCTTATGCCTAGGTTAATATTTCGGGAGAAAATTGACTTAGGGTGCAAGAAATTCACATCATGACCCGCAACTAATGAGGAATTGCCCTAGACATAGGTAAAGATTCCCGGGTGAAGTTATTCGATTCAAATCGAGTGAACTCTAGTACGTTAATGCATGTTTAGTGGTTAGATTTCTGGATAGGAATATTTGGGAAATCACGATCTAAGCATAGGAGTTTATACGCGAGACATCGGTTATTCTCTACCCTCGGAGTTCTCACCATAACAATATAAGCGTAATCCTTCAACTAGAATCTTTATAAGTATAATTGATCAATTTGAACCTAGCATGTGCCTTAGTCTCCCTTTATACTTTGTGTAAAATCAATTGTGTAATCTTGTTCTTATTGTATGCATTTTACCTATAATTTACTTTAATTATATTTGTTCTTTTCTCGTTAAAATCATAAACTAAAATTCAAGTCTTCGTGGTTCGACAACCCGGACTTTTAGTCCACTTATTACTACACACGACTAGTGCACTTGCTACAATAGCACGTTAGCTTTTAGCGTGTCACCAATTGAGTACGAAATGAACGAATCATTTTACGAACCTCTTGATCATAAATGTCGTATGAGTATAGGCCCTTCACTGACGTATCCCGATCAAGTGAGAGTCATGGAAAATCTCAAACTCACTAAACTTGATACTGTGCATTAGATTATAGCATAATGAAATTACTAAACTACCCTCAGTGTCCCACATGAGTTAGTTGTTATACTTTGACCAAAGACTTATAATTTCATTAGCCTATAATCGCACATGATACTTTCTCGTTTACTATCGAGATAGTGAATCCCATCTTGGCTATCACTGATCAACTGCTACTTGTCTCATTGATATCGCACTTCGAGGTCGACCCCACCGACGAGTGATATGGGCCTAACTACTCTGGTAACAGATCCAATAATACAAGCACATTGATCATGAACCCTCGGGTCTAAGGCTCACGCATACTATTATGATCAGTAATCCAATCATTGACAGTCACTGAGTAAATACCCATGTAATCGGATTACTACGAGCCGTGTTCGAATATGTCAATTCCATTGACATATCTATGATACTTGCTCCCACTATCCCTATAATGTTTGACTGGCACTCATTGTCAGAGCATGTGTCATATAAGTCGAATCTTAATACCCAATTAAGATTTTTTGACTTGCGAACCCTTTTAAGTGATAAGGTGTAAGATTCTTCCCATGCCACGTCTTTATTCCATAAAGGGCAAAGAGTCAAACCTTTATTCACTTGGACTATATGTTCAATACTTATTTAGATGCCATAAAGATTTATATGAACAAAATGTAGATGTCTTTATTAATATCGTTCTAATAGTTTGTACAACATAATAAGATACCCTAATCTAACTATTTGTCCTCATTGGCATCTAGGGCATATACCTAACAGAGAGAGCAAAGAACAAATAATATTATTAATAGTTTGAATAGTACGTTCATTTTTACCATTTTGTTGAGAAGTATAGGGGCAAGAAAAATGAAAAACTATACCGTGAGAGTTAAAAAAATTATGGAAATTTGCATTATCAAATTCACGACCATGGTCGCATTGGAAAACCTTTATTTCAGAGTTAAATTGGTTTTTAACATAAGCACGAAAAGTAGAAAAAAAAATACTAAAAACCTCAGATTTATTGCGAAGGGGAAAAACCCATAGAAAATGAGAAAAATCATCTAAAAATAAAACATAATATCTGAAACCTTTCGAACTAACAACAGACGAGGTCCATAAATCAAAATGAATAATATCAAAAATACGAGTAGTTTTATTAGCCGAACTAGTAAACGAAAAACGACGATGCTTGCCTAATTGACAAGCATGACATAAAGACAAAAAAGATCCTTGAGATTTAATAAAGTTCCTAGATGGTAAAAATTTAAAAATAGAGTTGCCCGGGTGGCCGAGGCTGCGGTGCCAAGTAATCGGAGAGACAGCAGCGAGACTGACAGCGGAGGAAGATGAAGGAACACTGGTGGAGTGGAAGGGATATAAGTCACCAATGCTGTCACTACGATATATTTGAGTGCCGAAATTAAGGTCCTTCATAGAGAAACCAAAAGGATCAAATTCTATTGAACAGGAGTTATCACGAGTAAATTGATGGACGAAAATAAGTTTTTTAACAATATTAGGGGCCACTAGAATGTTACAAAGATGAAAGGTTGAAGAAGAGTGAGGAATAGAAACATGACCAATAGAAGAAACGGGAATAACAGCACCATTACCAACTAAAATGGATTTTGAAAATTCACAAGGTGTAATTGAAGAAAGTGTACCTTTTTGTGAGGTTATGTGAGCAGATGAGCCTGAGTCCATGTACCACCCGTCATCAGGTTGATTAACAGTCATAGTTGAGAAAAGGGACTCAAGATCCGTGGGTTGCTGGAGCGATGGAGTGGGCTGCTGAAAATAGGAGTTGGGCGCTGCTGGAGTGGAGGAATAATGCTGTTGAAAAGCAAAATTGGGCTGCTGGAGGGAAGGCCCATTATGCGTTGAAGAGTAACCTGTTGGAATAGCCTGGGCATTGTAGTGGTCCGAGTGGTGGGGTGCTGGACCAAGGAGCCCAGGCGCTGAAGATTGGAGCAGCTGGACCAAAGTGAAATGAGGGTGATTTGTGTAATGGTCCTGTGGAGGCGGGCCAGGGGCTGGACCTGCAAAAAAATTAGGGAGAGGGGGATTGTTATAGCCCATAGGAAGGGTTGGGCTATGCTGGAAGCTGTTAGTATTTGTAAGATTCCAAGAATTGTGAGGGGCTGAATGTTGCTAGTAATTTCGAGTGCCATGCCCATTATTCTAACCAGAACCCCGACCAAAATTCTTGCCCCTACCTCGACCTCTGCTTTTACCGTTATCATGGCGGGAAGGTGTTTGAGAATAAAGAATAAGGGGGGAATCGGGTGAGGGGGCAGAAGGGTGATTTTGAGATTCACGAGCCTCGTGTAAAACCAACATATTACGAGCATGAGTAAAAGAGGGAAAGGGATTTTGATTGGTGATAACATCGATGATGTTATTGTAGGAATCTGGTAAATTATTAAGAATTTGAAGAACCAGTTCCTGATCAGGAATTGGAGAATCAACATCCTTCAGATTATCAGCTAGGCGTTTCATATCACGACAAAATTCAGAGATAGACAGGGTTCCTTTTTTGAAATTACAAAAGCGATCTTGTAAATGAAGAGAACGAGATGGTTTATTATTATGAAAGAAGGATTAAAGATTATCCCATATTTGTTTTGAAGTAAAACCATCACCACTAACACTATTGAGAAGATTGGCATCGACAAAATTATACATCCGCGTTTTAATTTTTGAATCGAGCGAATAGCAATCTTCATCCTTATCATCTTTGGGCAAAGAGGACCCATCGATGTGATTGAGAACACGGTAACTACGACAAATATCAGAAAATATCGTTTTCCTAAGTTTGAAACGAAGGTCTTCTTCACATAATTTAAAATTGAAAAGGTGAAAAACAGTTTAACGGAATACGCGGGATGAGTGGGGTGAGATGTATGTGTGGCAGCTTCAAAGGTTTTGGAATCAGTGGGGTCTGCAGCCATGCTAACTAGAAAAAGAAACAAAGGTAGAAATAGAGGAACAAGAAAAAATAGCCAAGGAACTTACCAAAATAATGAATGCGACAGTGAAGGCTGTATAGATGAGAGAATTGTGCGTCGCGGGTTCGACGGCTCAGAGGGTGGGAAGTAGACGGATCGATGGAGAAGGAGAAATTTCGTGTTTAGGCTGATACCATGTTAGAGATATAAAACTCCGTAGGAAAAACTGTATTGCAACTCAACGTATAAATAGTTACGAGAGATTACAATAAAACCATAACTTAATATACAAGAAAAGAGATACAAAAGATATACAACATCTTTCCTATTTTAACACAATGCAATAAATACAATAGAAAGACTATTGAGTTAATTATTCTTAAAAAAATAAAAAATGATAAGAGTTTGTTGTGGAGGTAAGATGGTAGAAAGATGTTCCCACTCCCATAAATGGTAAAGTTCAAGAACGTGATAGATTTCCGTGGTATGCCCGGAAATGTGGATTTTGATAAAGTGGTACAATTAAAATCACGATATCTTTTATGAGATTTTTTAATTTGACGTGAGATTTTTAATTTGATGTGCCTAATGCAAAAGATTGAAATTCATAAATATGATGCGCCTAATGCAAAATGCGCCTGATTGCATTTTGACCTTATATTATTAATGATAAATATATTAAATTCATAAAGTATTACTTCCACCAATATAACAAATTCTTTTTTTAAGTGTCATCATTACTCATAAGAATATGAAATGATTTATGAGTTATAGTTACTGTCATTCCCAAGAGAAGTGTAAACATGGAAAATACTTGGGTGCACCCAGTGTGATCCCATTTGAGTGCACCCACACACATAAAAATATAATAAAATATCATATAACTTATTATTATATTAAATATATTATTTTATTATATTTTTTATATGTGTGGGTGCACCCAAGTGTTTTCCAGTAAACTTCTAAGTTGCTGCCAAATTGGTCTTTGGGTGTGGGAAATTTTAGGATGAATTTGGTCCAATGGAGTCGGCCCATAAAAAATTATTTGATACAGGTAATTTTAGTGCATTTTATTGTTCTATCCCAGCATCCAAAGGTGTTAAACAGTAGAAATTAATACTCAAGCGTATTTATCAACTACTGAATATACACATGTTGATATCATAAACTGAAATAACTACGTATAACCACCTCTTTATATATAATCCAACAGTTTAAAACTCACTTGAACACACACCCACTTAAATAACATAAAATGATTGAAACTCACTTGAAAACATACTCACTTCTTGAGTAGCATAGAATTTCCCATTAAACGGACCGCCTCCAATTGACCCGATTTGACTTAGAATCAGCCCTTTGGGTGGTCCTCAGTATCTTGTTTAAACAAGCTAGGGTAATCTTGTCAATCTCATCAAAGCTAAAACAAGTCATCATAACTCATAAGCTGATTTCAGTTTCACCCCAGCCATAAATCAAGGTACCACTCTCACAATACAAGGCACAAGTCGAAGAAGCCAACACCTCAGTCATGTGCTACGGCGGCGATCGATTGCCGGCGAAGGACGACGTCATCGAAATACGACCGGCGGAGAATGAAAACATTGCAGCGGCGGAGAATTTGATAGGCCGGCTAGCCGAAACGGAGGTGCGGCTGGAGCGAGCCAGGGCAAGGGAAGCCGAGCTGAGCCGCCAACTCGACGAGATGAAGAAGTTCGTCGTCGTGATGGAAATCGTCGAAACCTATCTCCGGCGCCGGTACAGAGAGCAGCAAGATCACCTTGTTCGCCTCTACTCTTCTCCTTCTTCGCTTTTGGTATCCTCAAAATAATATTCTGATCGATTTTTCTTTCTTTCTTTTATTCGCTGTTTAATGATATGATTAGCTGCGGTTGTAGTGTTTTAATTGGTGTAGTATATCTGTGTATGATGATGAATTGAGGATAAACTTGGAGGATGAGAAATCGATGAATTCGTGTGTTATATTGAATACAAATGCATATATGTTTGAATTTCGGATATTGATTTTGAATTTTGATTTAGTTTGAATATTGAAATTGTATCGATTGTGAAAGCAATTCCGGTGTGAGTTATTTATATTATTTGATTAGAGTAAAAGATTAATTTGTGAGAGTTGGTACATAGTATATTGCAAGGTGATGGTGTTAATACGTTCTGTTGTGAAGAATTTGTGTGGTTTTAGCAGATAAAATTTCTAATGTCTTTTAAGTTGCAAGGAGAAAAATGACGGATTAGATTTTGTCATCTTAGATGAGTTTTGTCAAAGTATATTTAAACGAAGATTGGATAATGGATGTAGGCCTTTTTCCTTGCTACCTATTTTCCATGATTGAAGAGAGGAAGAAAAAATGCTGGCACAAGCTGGGAACGTCTTTCTTTCCCCGCCAGTTTAGATTTTGGTTTTCCCACTTGACAGAGACTTTGAGCATTCTGAGTGGTCTTTAGCTATGAGGCAATATTCTATAACTCAGTGCTTGGTGCAAGATTTGGATAACGTCTTGTGATTCAGGTAGCTCATCATTTTGTTTGAGGATAAGTTTATTGTTGACAAACAATGACAAGGTTGTAGCTTGTCAAGGATGAATTGAGAAAGTAAGACCCATATTCGTTACAGTATTCTTCTAGTCCACGTGTCAAGGACTTTTGTAATAGAGACTCCATACAGTCTATTCAGTTCCAAAATTAACAATGTCAAATGAGGGTTGCATCAGTTGATGCGCGACATAACTCAACACCATACAACACGAAATGAGGCAACCATACTCATGTGATCAGCGTTGCTACACATTGGCCTAAACCTTGAGAGGAGAAAATTCTTGATTAGATAAAAATAGCCTGAGAAACGCTTAAGTTTATCTGATGCCATGACATGCCAAACTCTGGTTCAGGGTTTCTTTAAATGAGATTGGTTTAGATACGAGATATGGATAAGCCATTCTTTCTTTTCCTCGAGTTTCAAATCAAGTGTCTCCTTTGGACTGTTAGCGGCTGCATTGAGTTTTGATCAGCTTTTTCGAGTGTTTGACCCTTAGTGGACCAGATATTTTCTGTGCCCGTGCTTGCGTAGAAAAACTTATGAACAACAATGGTTTGTTCTATATTTGTGCATGTGTGGTGCTCAAGTGTACATGATTTGGGCTTATCACATGTATGGTTTGTAGACACCTATGAGTGCTCATTCAAGCTGCTTTATATTCCGGTTTTTCTTTTCTGTGTCATCCTAACTTGTAGTTTTCAGCTCTTTGGCATAAAAATAAGAGCGTGTAACTATATAATTGTTTGAATGAAACGAGAAGAGCGTTATGAATAGAATTAGAGTTCTTTGGTTTCTATCCCATCCTGCATAATCACATTCTTTTCTGCTTAAAGGGTGTGAAACGTTCACTTTGTATTAATATCTGCTGTGATACCTTCAGTATCACACCAGATATTAATATCTCATGTGCCTTTCAGTATGCCATCTAATTGTTTGTTTGGCTTACTCAAAGCCAAGTACGGGTAAAAGGAGGAAAATTCTTGGACAATCAGTTTTAGTGGTACACACAACTGTTTGGCTGACGATACATCGGCAGTATAGCACCATCCACACCGTTTGGTGTAGGCAAAATCCGATGCATATGATAATTTCTTTGAAAGGATGCGTATTGTTTTGTTACAGATGTTTGCATTAGTTTATTTTACTCCCAAGGAAACTTTGTGTAGGTCATCTGAGTGGTCTACCACACAACTGGCCTTACAATGCAGTTTATTGGTTTTCACATATTTGTGTACACACTGTTAGTCTACAATGTCGCTGAGAGTACTTTAGTACTCAATCTATTAATTTTGTCATTCGAACCCATTTTTTGTCAATTGTGGCACTTCAATTAATTTGGCCGTCGCTTGCGGAATCTTTTGGACTATTCTGACAAAGTGCACATATTATGTAATGAATGAGAGCGGGAGTGCACAAATGTTATATGACAGGGTGCAAAATACACAATTTTGGGCAAATTTGGACGAAACATTCCAAAAGATCTCGCCGGCGATGGTCAAATGGACTAAAGTGTCACAGCGACAAAGATTGGGTAGTTGGGTGTCAAAATAATAGGTTGAGAACTAAGTGCTCCCAATGACAGGTTTGAGCCGAAAATGTTTTTTACCATACTTCAAATATACCGAGATAGTGAAATATTTGTCTTCATTGGCTCACTATATATTTAATAATTGTCAAATTACACTAATCAACCTTCTTAAATTGTAATTACGGTTCAGTCGACTTATTTTGGGCACATAACAAATGCCCCCTTCTTATAATAATATCTTGACACCCTCCG
This sequence comes from Buddleja alternifolia, assembly GCA_019426215.1. NCBI lineage: Eukaryota > Viridiplantae > Streptophyta > Magnoliopsida > Lamiales > Scrophulariaceae > Buddleja > Buddleja alternifolia. The sequence continues at coordinate 6,955,737 of CM033400.1, forward strand.
ACTAATGATTGTTGGTCAAGCCTCGTAGAAAGTGTAAAATGACAATCTTACTCTCGTTTGAAAACAATAATTAAAATAAGGTTAATAACACTAACTACTCTCCTTAGTTAGTGTAATTATAGTTCAATTTACTTATTTTGAGCATATAACAAACAACTCCATATTATAATATAACATTGCATTCACCCTCCTTGACTCATTGTCTTTATTTCTTTTATGTTTATATTTTTTGATTGCATATTTTTTATTTCTTTTTTTATTATAATTTTATATATATTTATTTTCTATCAACTTATTTAATTTTACTAATTGGTTTATATTTTCTGGTAACCTACTAATTTGGCTTTATCTATATTGAGTTGTGATGTTGCTCTTAAATCAATCAAAATTCAATATTTGTTTAATTTTATAAATAGTTTGGTATTCAATTCAATAAGCATTGAGAATCGTGCTGTATTGGAGCAGATATGATGTTTTATTTTTATATAATTTCATAAATATTTTTATTTTTTAATAAAATGTGAGTCCTTATCTTATTTATTATTTTAGAAAAATTATTTATTTATACATAATCTAGTGGAATCAAAATACTCAACAAGGTATACAATCTGCTATTTATGCTCATATTTGGTACAACTTCATCGAGTGTATTCCTTTAATTGCTTAATTAAACTCATCTAAATTGTCTTAGATTGGTATAAATCCGAATTTGCACTTCATCATCAAGATATTAACAAGTTTCTTATAAATCATATATTTATATAGTTAATGGTTGAAAGTCACAATTACACATGTCTTATTTTGAAAAATTACATTCACCCCCTCAGAGGCTTTTTGGTCAAAGAAAGTTGACTGGGAGAAGGGCAAACTATAAGCTCTGGAAAATATTTTTTTGAAGATGTTTGCAAATTCGATTAGTTTTCTATATGAAGGGGTTATTGTAAGATTTCATTGTAAGGAGACAATTGTACCATATTGGACCAAATACAATGTCTTATATATATATATATATATATATATAATTTTCACTGGTATTTTATTTTTTTTAATAAATTTGACTCTTATCTTAATTCTTTTCTTTTATTTTTTAGAAAAATTATTTATTTATAAACAGTCTAGTTGAATCAAAATATCCAATAAGGTATTCAATATGCGATTTTGGTTCACATTTGGTACAACTTCATCGAGTATATTCCCTTAATTGTTTAGGTTTTTTTTTATAATTCCCTGAGTTGCTTAGTTAAATTCACCTAAATTGTCTCAACTTGGTGTAAATTCAAATTTGCACTTCATTGTCAAGATATTAACAAGTTTCTTATGAAATTATATATTTAAAGGTTGAAAAATACAATTACACACTCCTTATTTTGAAAAACTACATTCACCTTCTCAGAGGTTTTTTGGTCAAAAAAAGTAAACTAAGAGAAGGACAAAATAGGAAAATTATTTTTTGATGGCATTAGTAAATTTGGTTGGTTTTTTAACGGAAGAGGCGATTGTAAGGTCCATTATAATAATGTGGTATCTGTTTTGTGTTCAAAATAAGTGAGTTGGACTGTAATTACACTAAATAAGAAGGAAAATTAGAACAATTAACTCTTAATAATATATTATAACATACAAAATAATTTTTCCATAAATCGAGGATAAGGCACTATAATATAAAAAAAGATATTTAAATAATTAATCTCTATCCTCGAAGGCCAAAACTATTTCATTTCAATTAGTCGTGAGATGTAACATTACATATGATGTAGGTGGAAATTAGATACTGGGCCAAACTGACAAACTCAATGCTTTGCGGATCTGGTTTCTTCTAGAAGGCTGCCGACCCGACCCAGCACCTCAGGAAGAGCTAACTGATCTAGACCTGTCTACATATGACAAGGCTGGAGACATCAATAAAGTCAAAGACTTTCCATAGCAAGACGAGGAGATCAAAACCAAAATCTCTGATTAATTATGATTAATTAGGCCTAATCTCTTAATTAGATCTAACCCAATTAAGAAGATCCTAATTAGAAGTAATTACATTATATAATTAAGGAAGGAAAACCAAGCATTTATTTATCTACCATATTGAAGATTCTCTACAACTTGTATAAATACTCATCATAAAGATAAATAAAGGAGAAGATATCCATTGTAAAATAAATATAAACTATAGAGAAATAAATCAGACGAACTTTACACCCCGTGGATGTAGGTCATATTCTACCGAACCACGTTATCTTTTATGTTCATTTACATTTTGTGCTTTATATTATCATATATTACTCAATTATCCCTATATTATTATATAAATATTATTGCTGTACACACACCAATATATTTAAATATTACCCACCTTGTAATTTTTAGTCGATTCTTTTCTTGTACTTTTAATAAAAATTATGATATTGTTAAATATTGAAGTTTTCTCACCTTATATTTAGAAAGTGTTTTGTTAAATTACTAATAATATTTTATTAGCTCTTACCTTTTTATTAGATGGACTCGAGAGAAAAGTTAGAGAACATAGCGTAGTGCAGTAAACGAGTTGAGTTGGGTCGGGAAGTTGTTGTTCAAATTTGTTTGAAATATTCTCGAATTTCAGAATTTGTATTTGAATTTGGTTTGAGTGTTAATCAAGTCGAATACGAGTCGATCTCGAGTAACTTGATTTTTTTACACATATTTTTATCATTATTTACTAATTGAGTAGAGTTTGAGCCAAACTTTAAGGGTATCGAACACACAAAATATTGTTCAATCTTGGATTGATATGTTAATAAACTGAATTCAAACAAGCTTTTAGCAAACGATCTCAAATATCTGGTAGCTTGATTTGATTTTCAGCTCCAATGGTGGTAAGCAAACACCCTTTTTAACTATAGACACGATTTTCGTTATAGCAATGATCATAATCATGATAAATATAGTGGGTTAGAATTTTTAGGAATATTTAGGAACGGTGTGGCCCTGTGGGTTGGGCATTCTTGCTAGTTTTTCACGATCTTAGCCTAAATCTGATCTAACAAGTATCAAACTCGCCCTTTGCGGGTTGGAATGGACTGTGCGATCTTTAAAAATAGAAATTAAAATATAAATGCAAAAATTATAGAGCCCCAAATAAGCATATTAATCGAGTAATATAATGCTACAATATCTGTTTACACTAAAAATAAAAATGGGTTTTACGAACTAAAAAACCCAAATGGCCCAACACTGACTAATGGGCCCAGAAATAAAAAGATTAAGCCCATTATAACAACAACAATATGCGGAGTGATCTAAAATGGAATGGGCCCAACGCCAATCTAAATTTGGCAGGATAACAAGGCGGGTCCAAATATGTCAAGTCCAAGGCAGGGTCAAAGAGTCGGGAATTCAATAAGAAAAGTAACCCGCCAAAACGAGAGAATTTTGAAAAAGAAGTTAGAGGCAGTTCCCGACGGTTGATAACGTGGGATCACGAAATGGAGATTAAAACGAAAGAGGAAAGAGAAAGGAAAGAAAAAAGGATCAGAATCATAAACAACTTATTTACTCTTTTCTTAGGAGTAGGTGTAATTAGAAGTACTCCGTAGCATAGATTAGCAGTGGTCGTAAAGTAGTAATAGTTCACCGAGAATTGCTAGATCCGGCCTTCAGGGTTGTACTGGCATTCAATCAATTGTAATTTCCTCGAATTGAAGACTTTCATGGAGGTATGAATTATCTATTTTCAGATTTCAGTATTTGATAGGCGATTCGTATCTTGATTTAAGTTTTCTGTTCATCATTATCGTATTCAAAAGAAAAGATTCTCACGTAGGTATAAGATTATCTTTTAGTCAGATTTAAGTATCTGAGAGATAATTTTTATCTGAACTTGAATCTTATCTTTTATCTTATTATTGCATTCGAAGACAATAAATATCCTCTAAAATTAAGACTTGAACCACCGAAATAGCGTGTCGAACGCGGGGGTTGAAAGATAATCTCAAGATATAGATTATCGCGGGGCTCGGAACATGATATTGGATCCACCCTAGTCTAGTTTGTTTTTTAAACGAAACAAGTTTTTGGCGACCACAGTGGGAGTCGGTTTTGATAACTGACGTTGTAAAATCTTTTAAAAACAAAATTTTTGTATAATGTCTGAGGATTCACTCAGAGATGATTTGGCTGACGACTGTGATACTCAGCCAATTGCGAGACAAAAGGTTAGAGCGGACAAAATGTACGAACAATTTGTCCGGGTTATGAAACAGACCTTAGCGGGTGCTCGCGAAGATCAGAGAAGAGAATTCGATGATCAGTACCGAGCATTAGCGCAAGAGTCGGCCCGAATATTTACTGCAATCGTGCAAGACATTGCAGTGAACGCTCGAGAGGTGACTCGAGTAATCACCGAATTAGGAGAAATCTTTAATCAAACATGTGATGTTTTCTCGAATATGATAAATACTCAGGTAGCCTTAGCACTCGAACCCTTAATTAGCAGGCATAACACTCTAGTAGAAAAAGTATCTCAATTAATATCAATTGAACCTAGGATTCGAACCAGGACAGTCAATCCAAATGAAGTTCCCCTCGGATATCCTCGAGATGCTCGAACTCGAGAAGAAAGATTCGAGATTGGCCAATCTTCGAATCAAGTTCCGCTTCCCTCGAATCAGGTTCCATTTGAGGAGCAGCGTTTCTCGAATCCATAAAATGCTGGGGGGCATCCACGTGTGAGTCAAGTGACTGCCTATACGAGTCAATTTATTCCTCAGCCAGCAAGGCCAAATGTCTCCGTACCACCGAATGGTCCAGAACAAATGCCTGCTGGTTATCCACTGAATGTTAATCTTGGGAATCCTGAGCCAAATATTGGTTATACCCAAGGGTACTATAGTGGGGTTCAAAACATGTCTCAAGGGCCACCTGGATCTTTGAATATGGGAAATCAAGGCTTGCCTAATTATCAGGCAAACCATAATTTCCCTTATATGGCTAATAATTTCCAACACCCATATACTGGGGGGCATTATATGCCTAACAATTATATGGGCGGAAATTTAGGGCCACAAATACTTGATCCTCCGCAGAATCAAGTAGAGATGGCTATCGAAAGAATATACGGGCCTGGTTTTCGAAGAAACCACCGGCTGATTCAGGGAAAACCTTACCCTGATTGGGTAGATAGGAATTTTTCTTTCCCAAGAACCTATAAAATCCCTAACTTTACTCTGTTTTCCGGGGACGACCATGTGTCAGCCTTAGAACACCTATCTCGATTCACGTGCCAATGTTGAGAAGCTGCTGACCAGGAATACCTTAAACTAAGATTGTTCCCCAGTTCTTTAACCGGATCTGCCTTCAACTGGTCTACGAATTTATCTCCTAATTCGATACATACTTGGGATGAAATGCAGTTCCAGTTTCAGAATCATTTTGCTCGAACCGAACCGAGCATGACTATGAGTGACTTAGCCAAAATTAGGTAGAGTACTGGAGAGTCAATAGAGGAATTCTTAGCCCGATTTAAGAAAGCTAGAATCAAGTGTCATTTGAACCTCCCCGAGTCCGAATTTGTACAGTTGGCCCAGCAAAACATGGCCTTCGAATATAGGGTGAAATTTGACGATATGATATTTTCTGACTTCCGAAGCCTAGCAGAAAGTGCAATGAGATACGAAAATATGCTAAAAGAGGAAAGCCAGAGAAAACATCAAGGATTCAATACCTTTGAAGTGGGTATTCCATGGGCATTCGAAGATGCCTATGAAATAGATCTGGCAGAATTTACCAAAGGACCCCCATTTCAGTGTGGGGCCCTCGAAAGAAAAGACTGTGTAGCTACAGGTTCTTTACAAACAAAAAAAGAAAAAGAGTATAATTTCGACATAACAAAAACAGAGCGAATATTCGATTGGCTCCTGGCAAATAAAAAACTTAAATTAAAAGGAAAACATCGAATACCATCAAAGGCAGAAACTAAAGGAAAATCATACTGTAAATGGCATAATGCTTTTTCACATGAAACGAACGAGTGCATTATGTTTAGGAATTTAATACAAGAAAAATTAGACTCGAAAGATATTATTTTTCCAGACACTCGAAAAATGAATATTGACGAAGATCCATTTCCTGTTTTAAATTTTGAAATAAATACTGTGGATGTTAACGATTCTGAGTTTTTTGACTTGCAGGTGCGAAAGGAAGCCAAGTTGGCAAATCGATTGTTCAACAGGTTGATAGATGAGGGAGTGTTGACATTCCCGAAGGTAAAAGATGAAGGTTTGGAGGGCATGTGCAGATGGCACATGAATACTATGCACACCACTGACCAGTGCCAGATTTTCAGGCGTTTCGTTGCAAAACAGTATGAGAGAGGTACGATATGCCTATCAAGAATCGATAAGAGAATTTTGGAATTCAATCAAGATGGAAGGCCGAAAGACAAAGAGGCGATCGTCGAAACTAAATCATCCGCTCAAGGAAAAGAGGAAAAATCGTATAAGGAGGTACTCGAAACCCCTGTACGTGAAATTGTGTATCAGACGCCTGCTAAGGTGGTGAAGAATTTAACCCAGATGCAGAAGGTATTATGCAATCAGTGCGCAGATACTTTGCATTATGAGTTGGTAAGGCTATAAGTTATCCCGAATAATCCGGACTGGGTTCCCGCATATCAAAGGGAATGGAATAAGAGACAAAGGCGTGATACGAACGACCAATTCCTAGGACCAACAACCTACAATAGGCATTTTCGAGGAAAAGGAGGAAGAGGATATGGGAGATTTGCACAGGCTGGCAGGAGTTCACCCTTTCTCAACCACTTCGAGAAGAAGAGAGATGACCACCCGAAGGTTCTCGCTCAACAAGTGGCCTATTCGCAAGCCGCAGTGGCTTTAGAGATGCAACAGGAGGCAGTGATTGCCAATCTGAGAGTTGAGGAAGAAGCGTTATCGAAAGGGATTTTGAAATCGAAGATAGTCAAGAATTCGAGCCAAGATGATCTCGAGAAAGACGTTGATCAACTGAGGGATCAGTTAAAAGATGCGAACTTGAAAGGAAAATGAGTCATGATCGAGGATGATGAGAAGTTGGGAGACTTCGAATCTGGGGATGACATGGACATTTTACTAGGAGACACGCCATATGAGGAATCAGCAAACGAAGCTGACTTAAAGGTAAAGGAAGCTTCGTTGGAAAGAATTCTGAAGCTCGAAGAAGATAGGGACATAGATATGGTAACTGTGCTGCCAGCTGGGTTTGCAGCCAAAGAAAATACGGATGAGGAAGAAAATATGCTCGAAATCGCGATTGACACGGAGAAAGGTAACCCATCCTGTTTTCAAATTACTAATGGTAAATCACTCGAAGATAATAAACATAAAATGGAAAATTTAGCTAAACTGTTATTTTCGAAAGAAGAAATAAATAATAACCACATGAAACCCTTGTTCATAAAAGCCAAAATCGAAGGCATTCCCATTAGTAAAGTATTAGTCGACAATGGGGCCACTGTTAACATTTTGCCCGAAAAAATGTTAACAAGACTGGGCAAAAGCTCGAAAGACTTAGTAGCTGCTGATGTAGCAGTCTACGGATTCTTGGGTTAAGCTACCAAAGTCTTAGGAGTTTTGCCCTGTCGAATCAAAATAGGAACCCAAAGTTCCTACTCAGCATTTTTCGTAGTCGAAACAAACTCACCATCATTTAATGCCTTGTTGGGGAGAGATTGGATACATCAAAACTATTGTATCCCTTCGACCTTACATCAAGTGTTAATTTGTTGGAACGGACACCAATTCGAGTTGGTCAAAGCAGAGAGAAATAATTATTTCATCGATACACAAATTGTCAATGCCAGGTATGAAGCGGGAAAGCTCGAAGGAAATGGCCGTTTAAGATTCACGGGAAAAGCCATCGAAGAGGCTACAGAAGACGAAGGAAAAGAAGTACAAGAGGAGTCTATACTCGAGATGGGCTCTAAGTTAGCCGAAATCGAAATAGGGCAAGTTTAGGTTTTGTATATGTTATGAAGAAAGCAATTGTAACTAAGGATAGCTTTGTTTCAAAAGTTTTTCGAAGACTAAGTATTGAACGAGTAGAATCGAAATTATATGATTATGATCTTGATTATATTAGTCATGATAAGTTTAATTCGAAATATTGTCATAATGAAATATGTAAGGCAAATTCTCGAGAGACAATCTCTCGAGATTCAGCATGTATGGCAGACCATCGAGAAATGGCTTTTCGAAATAATACATGTAAGGTAGGTTCTCAGACAACCACCTCTCGAGATGAGGCATGTTTGACAGATCCTCGAAAAGAGGGTACTCATGAAGAGGATTCTCGAAATAAGGAACGTAGGATAGAATACCAAAATGAAAAGAATGTAACAAACTCTCGAGCTGAAAATACCGAACAAAGGATCCTAGAACCAGACGAAAATATTAGAAAAATTGTTCAAGATCATTTAGAAGAGGTTAATCTAGGAACCATCGAAAACCCTCAAATAACATATGTAAGTTCGAAGATAAACCAGACAGAAAAGAAAGGGTTAATCGAAATGTTGCATCAGTTTGAAGATTGTTTCGCTTGGGCACATCATGAAATCCCTGGAATTGACACAAATATAGCTCGACATGAGTTACCCATTAAGCCAGCCTTTAAACCTGTGATACAAGCACCGAGACGCTTATCCCCAGATCTAATGGGAGCCATCAAAGAAGAAATAGAGAAATTGGTCGAAGCCAAGTTCATTAGATAGACTCGGTATGTTGAATGGTTGGCAAATATAGTACCGGTAATTAAGAAGAATGGTAAAATACGAATATGCATTGACTTTAGAGATTTAAATAAGGCTACACCGAAAGACGAATACCCAATGCCAATGGCAGATGTACTGATTGATGCAGCTGCTAGGCATAAGGTGATGTCCTTTATGGATGGATATTCTGGATACTATCAGTTGAAAATAGCCGAAGCAGATCGGCATAAAATAGCTTTTAGATGTCCAGGTTCCATAGGAACTTTTGAATGGAGATTCATGCCTTTCGGTTTGAAAAACGCCGGGGCAACTTATCAGAGGACCATGAATTATATTTTTCACGATCTAATCGGAAATTCCGTGGAAATATACATCGATGATGTAGTCGTTAAAGCTCAAAATCATGAAGAGCACATGCAATCTTTGATAAAGGCTTTCCAACGAATGAGGCTTTTTAATCTAAAAATGAACCCCTTGAAATGTGCTTTCGGTGTAGAAGCTGGAAATTTTTTAAGATTCTTGATCCATAATTGGTGGTCCCAAGTGGCATACGAAAGGGTCTAGAAGGGGGGGTTGAATAGACCCTGAAATCTTTTTCGACTTCAAAAATTCGTATCACTTTTAAAAATTTAAACGCTTAGAAAGCTGAGCGCTTGGGTCAGGCGCTTCAGTAAAGATAACTTAGACTTAGTGATTTTAGCAATTTACCAAAGTAGGGTAATGCTTAGATCGCTTAATCAGGGTTAGCACAGCGGAAATGATCTTTAGCGTTCGATTGGTTAATTAATCGCTTTGCAATTTTACTTGTCTTTTTCAGAAAGAATGATGTAATATGAAAACAAGACAATAAAATATAAATGACACAAGATATATAAGGTTCACTGGGTGATGTAATCCCAGTTACGTCCTTCTTCTCCTTTTTCACTTGGAGGAATTTACTAGGATGATTATCAAAGAATCACACAGAATCTTCTACAAGATAGTAAAGGATGAAAAAGATCTCGGGCTCCTTGATCACACATATTTCAGCACCAATGAAGACCGTCTTCTACAAGCTTCTCTCACTCAAAAATACTGCCTGCAAGGGGTTTCAACAACTTTCTCACTCAGATGAAAGGTTGAAGGTTTGTCACAAGGTTTTGTTTATTTTTGGGAAGATCAAACAACTTGGAATATCTCAATAGGAATTTAGGTTTCTTCTTTGGAAGAGGTTTGAGATATTTGTGACTGTCTGGAATGTAGATAAAAAGCTTGAAGGAATTTTAGCTATGGAGTTTCTAAGCTTTTTCTATGCAAGTTTTTCTTGTGCCTGTATGTAATTTTCTCTTGTAATATTATGTACCGTACTTTTGGGGTTTGCTGAAGGTAAGGTATTTATAGGCAATTCTTGGGATCTGTCCGTTGGACACATGTAGGAGAGTGCCTCTCACGCGGCGCGTGATTCTACCTAAAATCTGACATTCCTGAAAATCTGCTGGCACCGATTGGATGGGAGCAGCTATAAACTCTGAAGTTCTGACAGTCTGGTAAAAAAGGTGGCTTGTCCACAAGTCACAGTGGCTTATCACATTTAATGCTCTTATCAAGCATTTAATGCATTTTGAATTTATTTCCCGTTGGAAATAAATGTCCGTTGAATGATTGCATTTAAGTCCTTCATGACTTGGGGATTTATTTCAAGTGAATCTGACATCGGTCGCTTAAGTGCTTTGAGCGCTTGATCCATAAATCCTGAAAATAGGTCCTTTAGCGTTTGACGGACGCTAAGAAACAAATCTTCATCTCTGGTTGGCTTCAGACGCTGATCTTCAACTTCTTCTCTAATAGACTCACCTAGAATTCTATTAGCGATTCAGTATCTAATACTTAGTCTAAAATCTACAAAGATAAAAATTACAAGCCTAAACAAAATAACAATTACAAACTTTCAAATGCTTAAACAATGATCTATGAAAACATAAACTTACATTTTATTTGAGGTCTAACATTGAATCCTATCTTATCATCATCAAAACATCTATCATGAAATTTCCTAACAATTTCCCCCTTTTTGATGATGTCAAGACTTTTAACTCTTATAACTCTTTTATAATTTAAGAGTTACTTAAAAGAAAAGTCCAAACGAATATAAGTTAGCGTTTAAAAAGTTAGTAAAGTTAGCTAAAGTTAGATTAGCTTCAACAAGTTGTTTCAGCGATAAATCATTCATATATTGAAAGAATAAGCATACATGATTTATACTGAAAGTAATATAAATGAAAGCGACAACAGAAATATATATATAAAAAAATTCATTCACTTTTTCTGTCGCTTTGCTCTTTCTTCGCCTTGGAGAACTTCTAGCGCTAAGTCCATCAGGAGACGATCAATGTCGATCATTGTCGTATATTGAACTTCATCGTAATCATGCCTACGAAGTCTAGCGCTTTCATTAAGTTCTAACAACCTTTCCATCCATTCTCTTGGAGAAATTCCAAGTTCACGAACTAAATCGTGATAGATATCTTTTCTTAGATTTTTTGACGGTTTCCAATTGATAGGTCGTCTTAGTGGTCCGGCATAGGGCTGAAATTTCATACTTTTCAAGAAACCGACGTCCAATACCGGAAGCAGATATCTTCCTAGATAATACCTTGGCTTTCTCTTTTTAGTTAACATCTTCTTGATGCTCACTAGTTCTTCAAACATTGATCGCCAATTTTTATTATCTGTCTTTGATATTGCTTTGGACGCTTGATGCTTTTCTGTATTTTCCCCCTTCTTGGCATCATCAAGAGAGGTTTTCAACTCAGCGACTTCTCTTCGCAAGAGTCGAACTTCGTCAACTAAGAGAGCAACTTGTTGAGTGATGCTCTGAGTAGCGGCATCGGTCGAAATATGTCTTTCAACATCAGCCGAAGCGCTCTGAGGTAAGTAATGGTTGAATTCGGATGAGAGTTCAACGATGAGCGGTGATATGCTTTTCATGATTGTAACAGTGCTTTTATTTGCAGCGTTTGTAATATCATGACTTCGCGTATCAGATACTATTCAGATATCTCTATCAGCAGCCTAAAAAATCTTGGAGCAGGAACCCTCAATGTTGGTGAGCGAGTTCCGTACTGCCTATCTGAAATATCTAGCTTCTGAATCACTCTCAGAATCCAAATCGGAAGAAGGACGCTCAGGAGACGGAATGAGTCCGTAAGAGCTAGAAACTGTAGCCTTGCCTTTGGATTTATCTCTGATAGATGGCTCTTCAGGCTCTTGAGCAATTTCAGCGTGCACTTCTTCAATCGCTTGATCCATTGAAGGATCTTCTATCGTTGGGGGCTCGACTACAAGGGCGCTAGAAGAATCTGGCAAAGAAGCCTCAGAAATTGGAGCGACTTCCTCAGTAGGAGCACTTTCTTCTTCAATTATTTGGATTGGGGGAGAAGGATTTTCAATAGCAATGACCCAGAGTGGACCAAGTGCTTCCATAACATGCCTTGGACTAATCAGGCTTGATTGCGGAATAAAGAATATAGCATCTTCGCGCTCTTCTGTACAAAGTGCAAGTTGCACACCTTCAGGCAATTCTATTCCTGAAGTATAACACTTGAAAAAGTCCAGAATAAGAGGCATCAGCGCTTGAGCTGATGTTTGATCCACTGGCCTAATTAGCGAAATCATCTTGGCCACTTGAATGTTGTGTTGACTGAAGAGCACAGGGTGTAGATTGTATCCTCTGAAATTTCTTAACCCTGAGTAATGATTAAAAGAGATGTCCAGCGCTTGGGCATTTTCTATCACTGCTCTCATTTCTCTGTGGAAGACAGCAAACTCAGCATGCTCATTTGAAACATCAACACGAATTTGACTTTGACCAGGAAGAAGCGGTTGTTTGCTGGATGAGGCTTCTTCGTTGAGGTAAGGAAAGACACGTTGAACAAATGCTTGACGAGGATGCAAGATGTAGCGTCCACCTTGGCTGAATAAGGCTAGCTGCTGGAGAATGTAGGTTTTTATTGGTTGCCTGTAGCGTGGTAAGTCGCTGACATTGCCTGTAATGTGCTGACGCTGTTGAAGTAAAAAGGTCGCGAATCCTCGGCGTCTGTATTCAATTCCAAATTCAAACAAAAATGGATATCTCACGAGTTTTTCAAGAGTATAGAAATGTAGAACGAACTCTTCAGCCCATCTGGCTGTATTCATCATCCATCTTTTTCCAAGCTTATTAGCTTTCTTTTGTTCTTTTCTAGTGGCAAGGTATTTCTCGAAGCGCTCGATCTCTTCATCATAATCCTCTGCCCATAATTTGGCAAGATATTCTCGGGCTTTATCTTCTATCCACGAATTCACTGCATTGGGACGCTCAGCAACAAGTGGTCCTTTGCCTTTCCATAACTTGAGTGGAGTAGGAGAGAGAGCATTCTGAGGAGAGTTGACTACTTTAGGGAGAGCCGAATATCCTATTTTATTTAGATCTTCCTCATCAGGATTTTTGTTCCAATCGCCCATGTGGGGATTCTTGAAGACAATCTTGCTGGCTCGAAGAGGTTAGAAAGACTCGTCTGAGCGACCGTTGAAATTAAATCGTGCTTGGTCAAAATCTGCTCTATTGAACACTGGTCGACGAATATACTCAAAGCGAGATTGGAGTCACTCCAAGTTGTAGAGTCCTAAATCGGCAAGACGCTCAAAGAATTCAAACTTTTGGGTGTTGGAAAGATCAGGCCGATGGAGAGTTGTTTGAAAAGTGATTTCTTGCTCTGCAAGCATCTGGGTGTCTCGTTCTCTAGTGGCATAGTAAAATTCAAGATCAGGAGTATATCTGCGAGGAAAGAAATCGATGACACGAGGAGGAGGTCCTGTTGGAGTAGGAATAATGGCAATCGTTTATGTTGGAATGAGGGCCACTTCTATCGACCTCTCAGCATGTAAAGTCGATTCAATAGCTGAAGATGTTTCAGCGTCTGGAAGGGCTTGAGATGCTTCTTTTGCAATATCCACAACAGTTGCCATATCCACATCTACTTCAACTGGAATCTTGGAGAGTGGAGGAGCATCAGCGGTTGGTGCATCTTAAGCTGATACATGTAAGCGGTTGAGAAAAGCAAGCAAAATTTCTTCTAAGTGGAAATTACAAGGAGAAGACTAAAATGCTTACCCTGAGGAATATCATCGACTGACTTAGTCGCTTGATCTATTTCTATATTAGGGACAGGTTCCTCAGGCTCCGGGACTTCTTCTTCTGGTTCTAGATGGAGAAAAGAAGTTACTGGATCAGCATGAATGGGAATACGTAATTCTTCAAGAGTGTTGAGAACATATTCAAAACTCGTTTCACATTATGCTGAAAGAGATTTTATCCTATGTGTAGAGACTTAGAAACTAACGAGGAAAGGATAGACTAATTTGCTTAGCAAATACTTACCCTGAACACTAGAAAGCCTCTCAGATTGAGTAGCGGCTTGAGGATCTGAGCTAATTTTGAGAACAGCGTCAGAGAGAGGAACGCTCCCTGACTCGCTAAGCGCTGGATTCGCTGAAACGCTTGTAGACGCAGCTGGAGTAGAGAGAGGAGTACGCCTTCGAGCAAGCGGTACTTCTTTTTCTACTGCTTCCTTTTCTTCAGGAACTGAGAAGATAAACGCTGGAGGAGGAGAGGGTGATTTTGGAGAAGGAGAAGGAGATTGTTGTTTCTTCTTGGGCTCCGGCTTCTGCTTCTTCTTTGCGGGCTTCGTTTTCTACTTTTTGGCTGACTTGGCTGGCTCAGCGACTTTGAGAACGATTTTTCTTTTTGGTCGCTTAACCACCACTTCTCTTCAGACAAGGACGATGATGAAGAGGAAGACGCCTGCTCTTCATCATCGCTGCGAACAACTCCTTCGGCTTGAAGTCGCTCACGCTCTTCTTTGGGAACCGCTGCACCACCATGTTTTCGAGGTTTGGGCATCCCGCTGATCATCTTCTTACCATAGAATTTTAACGCTGGGACCTTCTTTCCAGCGGAGTTTGTAAAACCGCAAGCGCTGAGAATTCTACTTAACACAATCCCATAAGGCTTGGGATTAACCGACTTGGCCATCGCTGCCTTAAAGCGATTAAAAACATAGAAACACCAATTAATCTTCAATTTGGTTAGAATGGCCACCAACATCTTGTACTGAATATTTGTAACTTTATCGAATGTCCCTTTTCTGCATTCGATCATCTTGGCGCAAATATCCGCGAGAATGACATATTCACCCTTCATGTCGTTCTTCTTGAAGTTTGGCTCATAAGCAGCTTTGACTTCATCTTTCTTGATCAACTCCCAGACTTTAGTCGCATCACCGAGAGTAACATGTTCTACTTCACCACCATCATTGGGTAAGTTCAACATGGAAGATATCAGTGAAGGAGTGAGAACAAAGGTCTCACGAGCAAAAGGGAAGACGCAGGAAATAGAGTTTTCGTCGTCAGAAATTTTAGCATTGTTGAAAAAATAGAGAGATTCTTCTCCAAAGTAGTTAAAAACAGTGGTAATCATATCTCTCAAACCAGATTCTTGAACGAGTGGAAGAACCGTTCGGAGAGGGAAGTTCTGGTTATCAAACAGGTAGTCCCAGTTAACAAGAAATCCGGCGTTAACCGTGACCGGTTTTTCAGCGCGGGAAGCTTTTTCGGTAGCAGATTTGGAAGATTTTGAAGCTTTGGGTGCCATTGCTGAAAGTTTGAAGCTTTTGAAGAAATGAGAGAAGTTTTTGCCTTGAAAGAGATGAAGATTTTACAGCAGAGAGAGTTTTTGGAAGTGATAAAGTTTGACTGTAGAAACCTTGAAGAATATATATAGAGGCAAAAATAATTCCTCAGTTGCTTAGATGATTGCCACGTGTGACGTCATTGAATTTTGAAAAATTGAAATATTTGAATCTGAACCGTTTATTCGACGGTACGGATGTCAAATAGTGCGGAAAAATAGGTTAACTGTTACAAAATAGAGAATTTTTGAGATCCGCAGTTACCCATTTAATTGAAAGACGTTTGAAAAATTTTGAAATTTTCAGCGTGAAATACACGCGCCTGATAGTACACTGACACGTACTCAAACTCATGCAGTCACTGAACCGCCTAGGTTTAGATAGGAATCATTAACCGTCAGTTTGATTTGATAGGCACGTGTGGGTAGTTATCAAATCTAATCTTTTGGACTTATCCACACGTTACTTTTAGCAATGAAAACTATGCATGATTTTTAAAGTAATCTTCTTAGCGTTAACGTGGGAACCTTTTTAACGCTTAAGTCTTTTTGAGAACAAAATTTAATTTCTTAAAGTTTGAGATAAAATCAATCGCTTGAATTAATAAATGACATTTTCATTTAGAGATTAACTTTGTCATGCATAAAGATAAGCGCTAGTGATCAATGCATAAAATTTTTAAAAGTCATTTTTTATCACAGTCGCTTTATATATTGAGACAAGTACAATTTTAAAGTTTCCCTTAAAATTGATGACTTATTTCAGATTTTTGTCAAACGCTTTAGATATAAACATAAGGTGGATTCCCCCTAAATTGTATGCCTATAAATATAATGCTTTATGATTTAAGCGTTTAAATCAATCATACCTAATTCACTTCTCAAAGTGAGAAAGTTGAGCGCTTTGGTGAAGATATCTGTCAATTGTTTGTCAGTTCCAATGAAGTGCATGGAGATATCTTTCTTTTGAACATGGTCACGCAAGAAATGGTATCTAATGTCAATATGTTTGGTTCTAGAATGAAGGACAGAATTTTGGGTCATAGCTAAAGCGCTTTGATTATCACAATGGATTGGGGTAAGACCTAAGATTGTTCCATAATCTCTAAGTTGTTGCCTCATCCAAAGGATTTGTGCACAACAGCTCCCAGCGGCTACATACTCTGCTTCAGCGGTAGAGGTAGCTATGGACTGTTGTTTCTTACTATGCCACGAAACTAGTCTATCACCTAGAAATTGACATGTACCACTAGTACTTTTTCTATTTATTTTGCATCCTACAAAATCTGCGTCTGAATAACCAATTAGTTCAAAAGGAGAGTCCCGTGGATACCATAAGCCCACATTTTGTGTGCCTTTTAGGTATTTAAGGATTCTCTTGGTAGCATTTAAGTGTGATTCTCTAGGATCAGCTTGAAAGCGTGCACACATGCATACCGAAAACATATTATTAAGTCTACTAGCGGTAAGATAAAGAAGTGATCCAATGATACCTCTATAGTTAGTGATATCAATTTTCTTCCCACTTTCATCTTTATCTAACTTAAGCGTTTGGCTCATTGGAATTTTTGAAGATGATGCATTTTCCATACCGAATTTCTTAATCATATCTTTTGTATATTTAGCTTAGTTTATAAATATTCCATTAGGGAGTTGTTTAACTTGTAATCCTAAGAAGAAAGTTAATTCACCCATCATGCTCATTTCAAATTGATCTTGCATCATTTTTGAAAATTTCTCACACAATCGCTTATTTGTAGAACCAAATATAATATCATCAACATAAATTTGGACTAAGAGAATATCTTCATTATGGGTAATTTTAAATAACGTTGTGTCAACGCTGCCTTTTGAAAAACCTTTACCTATAAGGAAGATAGAGAGAGAGTCATACGCTTTAGGATCAAAAGTCTTTAGGCTGTGGGATCCATTGTTATGAATGAAACATTTTGAACCAAATACATGAAAATACAAAACGTTAGGCTTACGTCCCTTCCACAACTCATATGGAGTCTTCTCATGTTGCTTGTTGATCATACATCGGTTCTGAGTGTAGCAAGCGGTATTGATGGCTTCGGCCCAAAACCTTTGAGGCAGCTTAGACTCTACAAGCATCGTCCTAGCAGCTTCTTTAAGCATTCTGTTCCGTCGCTCAGCAACTCCATTCTGTTGAGGTGTTCTAGGAGCAGAATACTCATGAAGTATTCCAAGATCTATACAAAACTTCTCAACAAATTGGTTAGTAAATTCAGTTCCTCTATCGCTTCTAATTCTCGTCACCTTTAGATCTTTTGAAGTTTGCAATTGACGGATTAGCGCTGTGAGCTTGACACTAGTTTCATCTTTGGTCGCTAGAAATTCTACCCATGTATAGCGAGAGAAATCATCAACTATTACTAGCGAGTACTTTTTACCACTAACACTCATGATTTGAATAAGACCAAACAAATCTAGATGCAATAGTTCAAGAACTCTAGAAGTAGATAGACATGGTTTCTTCTTAAAAGATGATTTAACTTGTTTACCCATTTGACATGCATCACATAAGCGATTCTTTTGAAAGGAACCCTTAGGTAATCCCTCTACTAGATTTAGTGATATTAACTGAGAGATTGCCTTAAAGTTGAGGTGATTCATTTTTCTATGTCATAACCAACCCAATTCATTTTGACTTTTAGCAACAAAGCATGTGGGGTTGTTATCAAATGTAAAATCCCAATCTACTAAATACACATTGTTTGTTCTTTTTCCTCTTAGTTTAGTAGACTTAGTCTTAGCGTCATTGACATAGCAAAAGTCGCTTGAAAATTTTACATCAAAGCCTTTATCACAAAATTGACTAATGCTTAACAAATTATGCGTAAGACCCTCAACGTAATATACATCACTAATCATGATGTTCCCCCTATGCATGATACCTATACCTTTGGTTTTACCTTTGGAGTTATCACTAAATATAACTTAAGGACCATTGGTAGCTCGATAGTTGACTAGAAGATCTTTTGATCCAGTCATGTGCCTTGATGACCCGCTATCGAAATACCAAACTGAAGTATCGGTGCTGGCTCTAGGTACCTGCATTAAGGATAGTTCTAATTCTTCTTAGGTACCCATGTTTTCTTGGGTCCTTCAATGTTAGTAACTTTGGTTTGAATTAAAACTTTAGGAACCCATATTTGCCTAGTCTTCATTGTAGGAATACTGGCCTCTTTGGGTTTCACATTGTGTTGTGTGTGCTTTTTGTTCACCTTCTTTTGGGTGTGCTTTTTGGGTGTATAGTAATATCCTCGATTATAGTAGTAATCATAATCATAATTATAATCATAATCATCATAGTATCGATAATATGATCTTGACTGCCTTGGATATTGACGTTGGTATTTCCTTGGCGCTGGCTTGGGTTGTACTTTTGGTGCTTGACGCTTAGCGCTTGATTCACAGTGTTCAGGCTTACCTTTAGCCTTTTGAGCGTTTGGATGAACCCGTCTTTGTGAATCATTTGCTTTAGCCTTACCCTTGCCTGAGTCAGCTTTGGCTTTCTCATTTAGCCTCGTACCATTGTCACTAGGTTCATTTAGCGTTTGGCTTTGTGAACTTTTCTCAACAAAGGTAACACCCTTTCCTTTGTTGTTCGCCGTAACATTAGATTTATTAGGTTGTTTACCGAATTTATTGCATCCTAAACCGGTCTTTTCACCAAATAATCTAGTTACCTTAGTCACATTATCTAACTTTCTAGAAGCTTTTGATAATGATGAGACGAGTTGCTCTGATTTAGCAAGTCTAGCGATCAGATCAGCTTCTCTCTTGACTATTATATCAAGATCGCTTTTCAATTGAGTAATTTCACTTTCAAGCAATTGGTTCTTCTCAATGCATTGTTGCTGAACTTGCAACTCTGCTTTGAGTGTTACTTTATCACTTGTGAGCGATGAAATAATGGCAAAGTTATTTTGATATACTTTGGCGGCCTCTTGACAATCTTTATAATATTCATTAACTTTGTCAAGTAATTCATCATAAGAGAGAGGATGAGATAATTCATTGGTTACCTCTGGTAGCGATTCGTCAGACGCTTCATCATCTCTTGCCATGAGACAAATCAACAATGAGTCGCTTATAGGCTCATCATCACTGCTTTCATCTAATGATTCCAAATCCTGTTCAGGTGCGGAGAATGGTTCAGATTCCGCTAGCAAACCTTGTTGGCGAAGGTTGCTCCTGAATTGGTTTCTATCCGCATAGTCTTGCCTTGTGGGCTTAGGCATATTTGGATAAGGGCAATTTACCTGGTAGTGCCATGGTTTCCTGCAATTATAACACAAATTAGTTTTCATTTTCTGTTCAGTGGTTAATCGCTTTGATCCAACTGGCACTGAGAGATTCTGAGTAGGCGATGGAGGCACTTGGTAAGGAACTGACGCTAATGGTTGAGGTGTAGAATATACTGGCGCTTGATACTGAGGCGCTGGTGCTGGGGGAGGAGTTTGAAATGAAGTTTGTCCAATAGGATTTCTCTTTTCATATCTTAGAAATTTCTTGAATTTCTTGACTAATAAGGCCATTTCCTTTTCTTCATTTGATTCCATAGATTTAACCTCACTAACCGCTTTACCCTTATTTTTTGTGGTAGCGATTAATGCTCCTGATTCAGTTACTGAAGTTGCTATGTCGCTGACTTCACCTAACTCGAATTCAAATGCCTTTAACTCTGAAAACACATGTTCTGGAGTAAGAGTCTCCAAGGTCTGTGATTCTCTCATAGCAACAGTCTTAATCAAGTATTTACTTGGAAGACTTCTGAAAATCTTATTGACCATTTCCTTGTTGGTCAATTCCTTATCTAATGACGCTAATTGTTCTAGCGTCTCATTGGGCTGCATTTTTAAATGCTTGAATCTTTGCATGGCTATGGAGAGCTTGTTCTCCTTCATTTGTGCTGAACCTTCACATACTATAGCCAGCTTATCCCATATTTCTTTGGAAGTCTTACATTGCTTGATCTTGTTGAACAATGCATCATTATCTCCTAACGCTGAGTAGAGTGCACTTCGTCCAACATTATCCAGATTTGCTCTTTTTTTATCCTCGGACGTCCATTCTAACTTAGGTTTCTCGACATAACCATCTAGAGTAGCCTCGGTTGCTCCAGGGGCTCGAGTTACAACTTTTATAATCTGAATGGGGCCATCTGTAATCACATCACACATTTCATTATCGCAAGAGCAAAAATAAGCAAATGCTCTAAGTTTCCAAAAGTCATAGTTTGATTCTACCAACTTAGGCATTTTGTTAAAAGCCATAATGAGATGTTTAAGAAAAATAGAAGCGATTAGGTTTTAGAAAAATGGATCTAAACAAGCAGTTACGCTCGGAAACACTTAGGTTTCTACTTCAACCACTCTGATACCACTTGGTGGTCCCAAGTGGCATACAAAAGGGTTTAGAAGGGGGGGTTGAATAGACCCTGAAGTCTTTTTCGACTTCAAAAATTCGTATCACTTTTAAAAATTTGAACGCTTAGAAAGCTAAGCACTTAGGTCAGGCGCTTCAGTAAAGATAACTTAGACTTAGTGATTTTAGCAATTTACCAAAGTAGGGTAACGCTTAGATCGCTTAATCAGGGTTAGCACAACGGAAATGATTTTTAGCGTTCGATTGGTTAATTAATCGCTTTGCAATTTTACTTGTCTTTTTCAGAAAGAATGATGTAACATGAAAACAAGACAATAAAATATAAATGAAACAAGATATATAAGGTTCACTGGGTGATGTAATCCCAGTTACATCCTTCTTCTCCTTTTTCACTTGAAGGAATTTACTAGGATGATTATCAAAGAATCACACAGAATCTTCTACAAGATAGTAAAGGATGAAAAAGATCTTGGGCTCCTTGATCACACAGATTTCAGCACCAATGAAGATCGTCTTCTACAAGCTTCTCTCACTCAGAAATACTGCCTGTAAGGGGTTTCAACAACATTCTCACTCAGATGAAAGGTTGAAGGTTTGTCAAAATGTTTTGTTTGTTTTTGAGAAGATCAAACAACTTGGAATATCTCAATAGGAATTTAGGTTTTTTCTTTGGAAGAGGTTTGAGATATTTGTGACTGTCTGGAATGTAGATAAAAAGCTTGAAGGAATTTTAGCTATGGAGTTTCTAAGTTTTTTCTAAGCAAGTTTTTCTTGTGCCTGTACGTAATTTTCTCTTGTAATATTCTGTACCGTACTTTTGGGGTTTGCTGAAGGTAAGGTATTTATTGGCAATATTTGGGATCTGTCCGTTGGACACATGTAGGAGAGTACCTCTCACACGGCGCGTGATTCTACCTAAATCCTGACATTCCTGAAAATCTGATGGCACCGATTGGATGGAAGCAGCTATAAACTCTGAAGTTCTGACAGTCTAGTAAAAAAGGTGGCTTGTCCACAAGTCATAGTGGCTTATCACATTTAATGCTCTTATCAAGCATTTAATACATTTTGAATTTATTTCCCGTTGGAAATAAATGTCCGTTGAATGATTGCATTTAAGTCCTTCATGACTTGAGGATTTATTTCAGGTGAATCTGACATCGGTCGCTTAAGTGCTTTGAGCGCTTGATCCATAAATCCTGAAAAGTGGTCCTTTAGCGTTTGACGGACGCTAAGAAATAAATCTTCATCTCTGTTGACTTCAGACGCTGATCTTCAACTGCTTCTCTAATAAACTCACCTAGAATTCTATTAGCGATTCAGTATCCAATACTTAGTCTAAAATCTACAAAGATAAAAATTACAAGCCTAAACAAAATAACAATTACAAAATTTCAAACGCTTAAACAATGATCTATGAAAACATAAACTTACATTTTATTTGGGGTCTAACATTGAATCCTATCTTATCATCATCAAAATATCTAACATGAAATTTCCTAACAATAATCGAGGCATTGAGGTGGACCGAAATAAAGCCAAAGCTATTATAGAAGCTAAGCCTCCGAGCAATAAAAAAGAACTACAACGTTTCTTAGGGCAAGTGAATTTCCTGCGAAGATTCATATCCAACCTAGCCGGGAAAACAGAAGCTTTCTCCCCGTTACTACGAATAAAAGACGAGGATGAATTTGTATGGGGTGATGAACAAAGAGGAGCATTTGACACTATAAAGAAATATTTAGTTCAGCCTCCGGTGTTAATTCCTCCTCGAAAAGGAAAAAAGCTAAGATTATATATATCGGCGGCAGAAGTATCAATAGGCTGCCTATTAGCGCAGGAAAATGATAGGGGCTATGAACAAGCTGTGTTTTACTTGAGCAGACTTCTAAACGATGCAGAAAAAAGGTATACCTCGATAGAAAAATGGTGCCTCAGTCTATATTTTGCTTCTATAAAATTAAGGCATTATTTTGCTGCATATTCTATCGAAGTAGTATCCCCAACGGGCATCATTAAATTGATGATCAATCAACCTTTGATTAAAGGTCGATTGAGTAAATGGAGCCTTAGCTTGCTCCAATTTGACTTGATATATGTGTCACAAAAAGCGGTAAAAGGTCAGGACTTGGCCGATTTTTTAGCCGATCAACCATTGATAAGAGGCATTTTTACGTGTTTTTAAGCCCCTTTGCGTTTATGTTTTAGGTTCATTTATCGCTTAATTCTTGCTACATGTGCGTTTAATTCGTGCATTAAGTGATTTCAGGTCTTAAATGGATACAATCGAAGAACGGGATGAAAAACGACGTATAAAACAAGTTCAGGCCAATTTGCTTCTGTTGTCCACGCCCAGGCGCCAGTATTACCACGCCTAGGCGCCGGAAAAGATGCAAATAACGTCAACATTCTGCTTTCCGCGCCTAGGCGCCGTTCTGTCCACGCCTGGGCGCCGTATCTGCACCAATTTCCACGTTCGAGCGATATTTTCTTATTTTTAGAGACCGAATTGGATGAAGTTTCCTTCTACAAAGTTGTAGAAATATGTGTTAGCTTCAAATGAGGACTTGAATCATCCAAATCGGAGTTTTGTGGAGAGAGTTATGAAGGAAATACAATTACTGCGCCAGACAGAGGCAAATACTCCCAACATTCTGATTTGGGCGCCCGAGCGCCATAATTCCCGCGCCTAGGCGTGGCCACATCCAAGATTTGATTCCTTTCAGCCAAAAGATCATCATTTGATGGGGGAATGGAACATTTAAAGCCAAGAGGTCATCACATGTATGGGAGGGATGTCATAAGTATGTTTCTTACTAGATCTACTTTAGGGAATTTTATACTACTCACTTTAAGAGTAGTGGAGGAGACACTAGGGGGGACATACACATGAGGAGCTGATTTGTGGTGGTCTTCTTAAGGATATTTCAGCACAATTGACCGATCATCTTGAGGAGGAGAGAGAGAGAGGCATTTTGGCCATCACTTTTCACTCATCATCATTCATCACCATTTTCTTCATCACTTTTGGAGGGGAACAAAGGGAGAGGAGCTAAGGATTGAAGATCAAGAGCAAAGATCCATCATCAATCAATTGAGGGAGTTTTAATTATTTGCATTTACATGTTTATTTCCATGAGTATGTATATGTTTGTATTAGATTTTCTTAAGGCTTTGATGAGAGGCTAATATTGTAGAACTAAGGCCATGTGAAGGCCAAATTTATGAATCAATATATGTGAAGTTGCTCTTTGTATTAATTCTCCTATTGCTTTGTGTGTTAATTCTATGCTTTTATTCCAATCATGTGTTTGATCACCATATGCTTGCTATCTTGCCTAATCTAGTTGTTCGAGAGAAAATAGATTAGGGTGCAAGAGAATTAACACATCATCCGAAACAAATGAGGGATTGCCCTAGAAATAGGTAAAGATTCCCGGGTGTTGTTAGCCGGATTCGTTCGGGGAAGCTCTAGAACGTTAATGCGTGATTTTTGATTAGATTCTCGGATAGACATATTTAGAGAACCGTCAATTAATCATAGGATTATTATGTGCCGAGACATCGGGTAATAGTTAATTTAGGAGTTTCCACCAAAGCAATAGGAGTCTAATAATTCGAAGAGTAGCTCATATATATTAACGAGTAGATTCGGTTGTAGCATGTGCCTTAGTCATTTTATCATACGTGAGATTAAATCTATAGTACGTTTCTCTTTGGTTCTTCGTTTGTTTAATCTTTTTCTTGCACTTTACTTTAATTATCTTATCTTTTATCGAAAATCATTAACTAGAATTCAAGTCCTTGTGGTTCGACAACCCGGACTTTTTGTCCACTTATTACTAAACACGTCTAGTGCACTTGCTATCATAGCACGTTAGTTTTTAGCGTGTCAACCATCTATCGACAGGGAAACTATGGGACATTTCAAAATTGATGTCATTAACACCGCTCCTTGGATCCTCTATTTCGATGGTTCGAGTACTCGAGATAGTGCAGGGATCGGGATATATATCATATCCCCATCTAAATTAATCACCAAAATATATGCGAAAATCGAAGGTGACTGCACCAACAATAGGGCAGAATACGAAGCCCTTATTTTGGGATTAGAGGTGCTAAGAGATATGAAAGCAAAGAATATAAAGATAAAAGGGGACTCACAGTTGATAGTAAATCAGGTAAAGAGAATATTTAAATGTGTGAGCCCTGTAGCAATATCCTCTTTTGCTCGAATAAATGAGTTGTTCAAACATTTTGAAACAGTCGAAGTCTCATATATACCACGAGAAAAGAATCAAATATCTAATGATTTAGCTCAACTAGCGTCTGGATATAAAATTGATTCAGACATGGTCGAATCAACTATCCAACTCAAACCAAGAACAATAATACCTTTCGAACAAAGGGTAACTCGAATTCACAAAATCGATATTCTTAAAGAAGAACGAGATTGGCGTTTAGAAATCATCGAATACCTCCAAAGCCCAGCTAGAAGAGGCTTCTCGAATAAATTAAAATTGATGGCCCATCACTATTTTTACGATGGACAAGAATTATATAGAAAAGATCCTCAAGGGGTTTTGCTGAAATGCCTCGATCTAGAGGATGCACTAATTATAATAGCAGAAACCCACGAAGGGGTGTGCGGAGCCCAACAGTCAGGACAGAAAATGAGATGGCTAATACAAAGATATGGATTCTACTGGCCAACTATCTTACGAGATTGTATAAGTTATGCTAAAGGATGTAAGCAGTGTCAGAAACATGGAAAAATAATGAGGCAGCCGACTGTCAGTTTAAACTCCATAATAAAACCCTGGCCATTTCGAGGTTGGGCCATGGACATAATCGGAGAAATTAAGCCAGCTTCATCTAAGAAGCATAGGTATATCTTGGTGGCCACTGATTATTTTACCAAATGGATAGAGGCTAAAGCTTTCGAAAATATAAGTTCAAAACAAGTGGTCGAGTTCATTAAAGAGTATATCATCACGAGATTTGGTATCCCAGAAACCATAACCTTCGATCAGGCTAGAGTATTTAATAGCGTAGAAGTGCTCGAATTTCTAGAACAATTCGGTATAAAATTGATAAATTCGACACCTTATTATGCCCAAGCAAATGGCCAAGCTGAATCATCGAACAAGCTTATTAAAGGTTGTATTTCAAAAATGATAGGCCAAAACCCAAGAAATTGGCACGAATTGCTAATTAATGCAATTTGGGCACTAAGGACAATCAAGAAAGACAGTCTAGGAATATCCCCTTTCCAATTAGTATATGGCCACGAGGCAGTAATTCCTTTGGAAATCAATATTAAGTCTAGACGAATTCTCGAACAAGCATAACTTTCAATCGAAGAATATATGGAAAATATGAATATCAAAAAACTAGACCATGAAATATTGCAAGTTCAAGCATTGCAACAAATAGAACTTCAAAAGAATAGAATCGAAAGAAGTTATAATAAAAAAGTAAAGACAAGATCCTTCGAAGTAGGGATTTAGTTTGGAAAATGATTTTACCTGAAGGTTCAAAAGATAACTTTTATGGGAAATGGTCATCTAAATGGGAAGGACCATTTTTAATTTCGACTAAATTATCTGGGAATGCTTTCGAACTCCAACGGATAAATGGAGACAAGTATGGTAAAACATTAAATGCAAGATATCTAAAGAAATATACACCAAGTATATGGAAAGAAAACGAAACCATTATATTCGAAAGGTTACCCGCAATTGGCCAAAACTTCTTACAATCAGAGTAAAAATATTAAAGGAGTATTACTCGACATTGTTTAAGATTTAAGAAAATACAAGGAACTAGCTAATATATCTAAAGCAGAATCAAAGGTATCTCTCTCGAGCAGAGCAGGTTTAACTACTTCTTCGAGTTCGTGGGTTAACTCTGCTATTTGATCATTCAAAGCCGACAAGTTATCTTCGACTTGATCAACTGATTGGGCCAAACGGTCCCGCTCAAGTTGGAGGTCGGCAATCTGGGCATCAAGAGCAGCAATTCGAGCTAAACAGTTAGCTCGAGAATCCTCTAGCACATTAATCTGACTGTGAAGCTGGCCCATTCGTTGAGAGTGGCTGGAAGAAGCTTCTTCCTCGAAAGGATTGATGCCTTGATCCATGAAAGAATGAAGACTAGCTAGGCTACTCTCAAAAGTTTCACGAGCGGTTTGGAACATTGGTAGCCATGTTTCGGCCATCTTTGAGGCCGCTTCATCGAGGAGAAAACGAAGTTCCTTCAGCAAATTGAGGTCATTGAGCCTATGCCTTATATCATGGAGAGCTTCATTTAGGGAAACTCGGGAAAACATGACGGGTGTTGTATTGCCTAAAAAGGGAAATTCCGAAATTAAAACACAAAGCATTTAAAGCTAGCGAAAAATCATACATGAAGTAAAACAGGCACATATCTTCATACGGGGTAGCAAGGGCCATAGTAGAGCTCGAAGGGCCAGGGGCCAAGACCGGCCCGGAAAGATTGGTCGAATGAGGGATATCCTCAATTTCTTCTATTCGAGCTGAGGAAGAAATAAGAGAAGGGTCAAGAGCAGGCCGGATTTGGGACCCCAGGTTAAGATTCGGGTTAATATCGTGAAAGATGGATGAGTCCACAATGATAGTGGATACTCCTGTCGCAGTGACGAAAGAGAACCGCACTGAAGATGGCAAGCTAGGTATTCTCAAATTTTCGAGCAAAGAGGGGCCTGAAAAGGGGTTGTTCACGAATATGTATATATAAAAAAAAACATGGAAATTCCCCTAAAAATATAATCATACAAATGATACAAAATACTTACCTGATAAAGAGAATCTCGAAAGATCAGGTGCATTGCCGGTAATAATTTCTGAACCAGTGTCTGCTCGAGTTGAACTCCTTTGAATGGGAGAAAAAGATGAAAGGTCCGGAGTAACTGCAGCAAAGATATACCAATCTCTATATTACACAGAGACCTTGAAGTAATTGTCCTAAAAGGACTATAAAAACTAAGGGATACATGGGATATTGCTCGTGGCAATGTCTTCTTCTATCAAAACCGGCTGAGTCTTAAGTTCAGGCAAAATCTCCTCAGGGATGGTCTCTGGATCATTCGCAGTATCAGCTGAGGTTCCAATTTCGAAAGCAACAGCCCCATCCGAGGAGCCTATGTGGAATACATAAATATGAATAAGTCTCGAGTGATAGAGCGAATCTCGAAGAAAAACTATAAGTCAATAAAATAGAAACGATCAAACACTTACTCGAGGCTCCAGTAAACCCTTGCACACGAAGGCGTTTCTTGGATCTTGGCTGAAGAGCATATTGGGCTGCATCGTCTTCATCATTCTCTTCTTCACCAAGTGTTCAAGGGGGCTCTTCTTGAGGATTTGAGGTTGGGGGGTCCCGGATGGTAAGCGCACTTCAGTTTTGAGTAACATGGACAGGGATGGAAGATAATCCAGTCGGAGCAGAGGAATCTGGAAGGGCTTGAGATAGTGCCACAACCTCTCGAACTTGGGGGTTATCTCACTCGAATCTCCACCCCAAGGTTGATTCATACGGAATGATGTAATCATCATCCTATAAGAAAGAAAATAAAGTTGAGTCTCAAGAAACATTTTGATTAAAGTTATACTAACACGCGAAAGTTACCTCAGTCGATAAAAGACTCGAGAGTTGAGTCACATTCACCGTGCCGGCACACAGCCTAGTAATGTCTGTGAATTACTTGAGGATAATCTGTCTGGAATAACTACGCCTCAAGACTTTATTCCAGAAATCCACGAAACATCTCTCGACTCGGAGGATTCTGCAAAAAATGGGAACAAAGCATGGGGGAATTTGGCAGGAAGCTTGGTTCCGAATAAGAGCTTCGACTTTGGCCCTTTGATGGTTCGCAATATGAAATTGCCAGCTCGACCAAGGGCGATTCATGGTACCCAGAAATGGCAAAGAGAAGCACTGGGTTATACCAAATTGTCGCGAACAGAGCTACAAAATAAAAACAGGGATAAGTTGACGAAACTCGAAATAAGACACGCTCGAAATACAATGTGTTCGAAACAAGGCCCATTCAAAATGCTACATGCTCGAAATGAGGCATGTTCGAAATAACTATGCACTTGAAAAAACATCACATGCTCGAGAATGTAACTATTCGAAATCCATAAACTCAAAGTTTATCATATTCCAGAGATACAAATCTACACACTTAAAACATGTTGGAATTACCTGTGGGTTGTAAACTTCGACTCCGGGGATATTGTCAGCAAATAGAAGGTCTCGAGATGATAAAATAGACCTCCAATATGGGTGGTCATCTATGGAGGAATCAAGCGAATCAATCACTCGCATCCAGTCGGGTAAAGCAGTATGAGACCAATGAGTCCGTGCTTGATCATGTCTTGCTTCGAAAAAGGGACACCAGGTGGACACATAGAGCGGATTATAAACAGCGCCCAAGACCACGAGGTACAATTCCTTCTCGAGGGGAATCAACAAATTAATACTAGCTTCCCCGTAACAAACCCAATTCGAAACAGGCTCGAATCGAAAATTGGAAGACTTTTTCGTGGACCGTCGTTCTTCGTTTCGAATCGAAGCTTCGAGGGATTAGCTAGTCCTAATATTTAATAACTCGGGATAATATAAAAAGGACCAACATGTTAATAACCACAGGGGACTGACCAGTTTATGAGCATTCGAAGGATCACTATGCAAGTTAAACATCATGCGATAAAAATAAGCCAACACCAATGGGGCTAACTCGATGGGTCCCACGGTAATAGCAATGTTGGCGGACAGAGTAAGAAAAGTTTTATTCACAACGCAACCGGTGTTCATAACCGGGAAAAGATAAAATTCAAAAACAAAACCTCTTCGAAGGGGGTAGGCGGGTCTTCGCAACTGATAAAGAATTTGACCAAAGCAGTGTAAGGAATAGCCGCACCTTTATTTTTGCCATGATGCCTCAACCAGGTTTCAGTGGATAACAAGAGGGCTCGATCATTAGGTAACGGCTCACCAGTAAAAAGGGACGCACCCGTCGGAGAAAGACCGGTAATCAGAGATACGTCTTCCAATGTGATTGTCTGAAAACCCCAAGGCAATATAAAGCAATTATACAAAGGGTGCTAGGAATACGCAAGAGTATCTGTTGCTACCTGTTCGAAGGGAAGAATTGGGTAACAGGCTATTCGAATAAGCCCTAGAAGCCGATTGCTTTCCCATTTGCTATGAAGATGATGCAATCTTTCGAACCAAGGGTATGCATCAATGACCCCAATCCAACCATTAATGGGTTTGGTTTTGCTCGTCCAACCAAATTTATTTTCCACCCTAGACTGAATACGAGGAGCATCACCCTCCAAGGCAGGCCAAGTACCCAATAAATTGGGATTATTAACCTCAGAGGGGTCGAATGCCTCGGATCAAAATCGAGGCCCGAGACAGACGTGATTGATCAATTGACCACGACGATCAAGAACCCATGGAGGAACTATGTGGGTGGAACCAAGAGGGGATATTTTGGTATCAAGATAATAGGTTTCGAAATTCTTGATGACCTGAAACAAATCTTGGGCATCTTCACAATCCAAGATACTCGATCGAGCAACTAGACGAGAAATATCATGAGAGTTTGCCATCGAAGGCCAGGCGAAGAAGATGATAGATCTCGAATGAAGGGTGTTCGAAGATAGGAGAAGAAAGTGAAGTCTTCGAAAGGAAGAAGTGTTGCTCGAAGAATAAGGAGAGAGAGAGAAAGTGATGAATAGTACCGCTGTGAAGAAGTATTGGGTTATTTATAGGGTTCAAGTGTCCAATCATGAAAAGACGCTTCTATTACTTAATAGGGAAGACGAGGCACTTCAGGCGTTTTCTACCAGCCAAAAAATATGAAAAGTCTCTTGTAAAGGGACGTGGTATTAAAGGATTTGAATGGTTAATGAAGGCACACCTGTTAGTCCCCAAGGGATACAAAAAGTCTCAGGCGTCTTTTAACAGAAGAACACGATCTCCCATGCCCTCCAAAATATAAAACTAGGTTTAACCAGGAGATGTGTATCTTAATACACATGAACTCGAAACGTTCACGTATATTAGGGGGGCATTTGTTTACACTAAAAATAAAAATGGGTTTTACGAACTAAAAAACCCAAATGGCCCAACACTGACTAATGGGCCCAGAAATAAAAAGATTAAGCCCATTATAACAACAACAATATGCGGAGTGATCTAAAATGGAATGGGCCCAATGCGAATCTAAATTTGGCAGGATTACAAGGCGGGTCCAAATATGTCAAGTCCAAGGCAGGGTCAAAGAGTCGGGAATTCAATAAGAAAAGTAACCCGCCAAAACGAGAGAATTTTGAAAAAGAAGTTAGAGGCAGTTCCCGACGGTTGATAACGTGGGATCACAAAGTGGAGATAAAAACGAAAGAGGAAAGAGAAAGGAAAGAAAAAAGGATCAGAATCATAAACAACTTATTTACTCTTTTCTTAGGAGTAGGCGTAATTAGAAGTAGTTCGTAGCATAGATTAGTAGTAGTCGTAAAGTAGTAATAGTTCACCGAGAATCGCCAGATCCGGCCTTCAGGGTTGTACTGGCATTCAATCAATTGTAATTTCCTCGAATTGAAGACTTTCATGGAGGTATGACTTATCCATTTTCAGATTTCAGTATTTGATAGGAGATTCGTATCTTGACTTAAGTTTTCTGTTCATCATTATCGTATTCAAAAGAAAAGATTCTCACATAGGTATAAAATTATCTTTTAGTCAAATTTAAGTATTTGAGAGATAATTTTTATCTGGACTTGAATCTTATCTTT
Source organism: Buddleja alternifolia (assembly GCA_019426215.1). Lineage (NCBI taxonomy): Eukaryota > Viridiplantae > Streptophyta > Magnoliopsida > Lamiales > Scrophulariaceae > Buddleja > Buddleja alternifolia. The sequence continues at coordinate 6,987,421 of CM033400.1, forward strand.
TATCTTATTATTGCATTCGAAGACAATAAATATCCTCTAAAATTAAGACTTGAACCACCGAAATAGCGTGTGGATCCACCCTAGTCTAGTTTGTTTTTAAAACGAAACAATATCATAATATTTCATGACATTAAATTAAAATGTATAAGTATTCATGACTAAAATAATCTTTAGTAACATAATAATTTGTGACCCATCTATAGAGGCATTGATTAGCTGATCTCGCAACATTCAAGTTAACTTTTTTTTTTTTTTTTTAAATATTGTAAGATAACTTGAAAAGCTTCAAAACTAAAACAGACAAAAAAAGAAAAAGAAAAGAAGTGTCTATGCAATATTAATTTAAGTGGAGATTATAAATTAGGCAGGCTGTAAATGCAAGTTTAATACTAGAATAATAATATTACAATATGGGTCCATTTCAATGTTAACGCAGCTAAGATGTAATGTTATTACTTTATGTTTAATTCTTAAATATTATAATAATTGTACTAAAAAGAATATATATATATATATATGTATAAATAATATGATTACATAGGTTAATTACAATTTACCCCATATGTATGTCTAATTATCAACCCACCCCTATAAAAAAAATATTAAAACACCCCTTGCCATTTTTAGAAAGATACACACGGCCTCCCTCAAGTAATTTTGGATGCGAATTAATCTATGAAGAAAAAATATACATGTACCTTTTTAAAATATTTACACTATGTTTCTTCTATTCTTTTTATATATTTTTGTTTATTTTATAGTATTTATTTTTTTCTTTTTCATTTATCTTCACCTTCTTCTCCTTCTCCTCCTGAACCCTAACCTTAACATACCATTTCCCGATCCCAACTAAAATAAGCCCCCAAAACACAGCACCATCTTCCCATGGGAGCCGGGGTTGGAGGTGATTTCAGTGGCCAGGGGCGAGCGATTTGCATGCGGTGATTTGCAGGCAGATGGTGGTGGCGTCGAGTTACAGGGGCTAAAGGTGATGATTTGCAGGCATCGGCCATCAGAGTCATTGGCGGTTTGTAGGGAGGGCGACAATGACGTGGGATGGTGATTTGCAGACGGGTTTGTAAAGGAGCGGCGATGGGATTTAGGGTACTTGGATTTGGGATTTGCTTGGGGTTGTGTATTGAGATTGGCAGGCAGAGGAAGACGTGGCAGGCGGCGTGCATTGGTGCCGAAGAAGAGGATGGTGGCTGGTGTTGGTTTATATATATATATAATTAACAATAAAGATTATTAATATATTTATTTATTTATTTAATTACAATATATGTTTATATAAATATAAGACATATAATTTAAACTCTTGATTTCAACCAAGATCTACTATTCTTATAAATTGAATTTAGTAAAGTATAAGACAAGTAATATTAAGAGAAAATAGCAGATATCCCCCCAACCTATGAGGTGATGCGCGCTTTGCCCCCCAACCTATGAGGTGATGCGCGCTTTGCCTCCCAACCTATTAAAAGTTGCACTTAACACTCTAACCTATCATATATGTGCACTTAACCCCCTCGATCAAATTCCAGTGGAATATAATGGAATATTCCGGCACATGCAAGGGTAAAATTGTCAAACAGGGTCAAAGTGCTACAAACCGCATGGGTTAGAGGGCAAAGTGCACATCACCCTATAGGTTGGGGAGCTGTCTGCTAATATCTCTTCTTTTTTTCAAATATTCTTAATTTTCCAAAAAGAAAACAAAAAATCAAAAATATCCAAAAAAAAACCCTGAGTATCCAGAAAAATAATAAAAAAATCAAAAAGTTCTAATAAATTTTTAAATAATAAACAAAAATTAAAAGAAAAGAAATTCAAAATTAAAAATCCGGAAACATGAAAATAAATAAGAAAAAAAGGAAAAAAAAGTATAAATTTTTTTTTAAAAAAATTAAAAAATTAGTAAAAACATAAAAATTTCCTTTTCTATTGTTCTAATTTATTTTCATTTTTTTGAATTTTTCAAAATTTTAATTCTCTTATACTTTTCTATTTTTTAATGAATTTTTTCAGAAATTTAGTTGTTTTTTTTTCCTGAAATTTTCTATTTTTGTTCCTTTGATTTCTTCCTAAAATTATCAAAATTTTAATGATTATTTCTAAATTTTTCCTTTCTTTTTGTTTTTTTTTTCTCAAATTTGTTTTAATATTTTGAATTTTTTATTTTGTCTTTTTTATTTTTGGAAAATTAAGAATATTTGAATTAAAAAAAGAGATATTAGCAGACGACCCCCCAACTTATAAGGTGATGTGCACTTTGCCCCCTTACCTATGTGGTTTGTAGCACTTTGCCTCTGTGTAACGATTTTACCATTGCATGTGGCGGAATATTCCATTATATTCTGTCGGAATTTGACCGAGGGGGTTAAGTGCACATATATGATAGGCTAGGGTGTTAAGTGCAACTTTTAATAGGTTGGGGGGCAAAGCGCACATCACCTCATAGGTTGGGGGTATCTGCTATTTACTCTAATATTAATGATGACCACGGATTTTAAGATATCAGATCCAACGATTGGTAGATTAGGAGTAAAATTGTCCTTTACACTACTACAAAAAAGACCTATTACAGCGGTTTTGCAAAACAGCTGTAATAGGCCTTCTTGGTTCGGACCTATTACAGTGGTTCGACCCGAACCGCTGTAATAGGATGTCAGAAAAAAAATTTAAGAAAAAGAAATAGGGATACGACAGCGGTTCGATTGAACCGCTGTCATAGTTACGATCTATGACAGCAGTTCGACCGAACCGCTGTCATAATATTTCAGAAAACAAAAATGAAAAAAAAAATAAAACGATATGACAGCGGTTCGACCGTGAACCGCTATCATAAAGCCGGTCTATGACAGCGGTTTGTCGAACCGCTATCATAAAAATCAATTTAAAAAATAAAACTGACATATGACAGCGGTTCATAGCCGAACCGCTGTCATAGGGGGCCGGGTTTTTAGCTTAACCCGGCCGCCCCCTTCTTCTTCTCTCATTCTCTCTCTCTCTCTCAACTCTCTCACTATTACCCCCCACCACCACCACCCCACCACCACCGTGGACCACCACCACCACCTCTCTCGCGCGCGCACTCTCTCTCTCTCTCTCATTTTCTCTCGTTTTCTTGCCGACCGCCGTCCACCGCCGCAATTCGCTCCCCTCTTTCGGTATCTCCCTCTCTCTAAATATATGTGCATATATATATGTATATATACTATAATATATAACTCTTTATATATATATATATATAAGGACCTCGTTGCCGCCGCCGCCGCCATTTAGTGGGTAATTTTTTGTAGATAAATAAATATATATATATACACACACACACACACTTAGAGTATAGAGTTTGAGTTAGATAAACATTTGTGTATGTATATTTGTGTATGCGTGAGTGTATGTATATTTCTGTATATGTGTGTGTATGTATATATATTTGTGTATGTGTGAGTGTATGTATATTTGTGTATATTCCTGAGATTTGCCTATTTATTGAAAAATTTAAGGGAAATAGGGATTTGGCTGAATTTAGTGTTAATTTGGGTTAGTCGGGTGTTAATTACGTTTGATTTGGGATTAAATTGTGGTTTAGGGTACATTGATCCAACTGGTGATCTATATTTATACTTAGTTTTATGTGATTTATGTGATCCAACTGGCGATCAATATTTGTAGTTGATTGAAATATGATATTTTATGTGATCCAACTGGTGATCAATATTTTCGTATAGTAAGATCGACATTTTGGGTTTGTTGTGGGTGAAAGATTAGAATATTGGGTTTGTTGTGGTTGAAGATACGAATTTTGTTGGTTGCAAGTTTGGGGGAAGAATAAGTCGAGAATTTGGTAGAAATTTTTGAGTCGGTACTCTGCCGAATTTTTTCTAGGATAATGGGAAATAAATTAAAATTAAAATAATTTAATTAATTCAACTCAACTGATGTTAAAATTATTTAATTTAATTAATTAAGATCAAAATTGAATTTTAGCGGATCGTAAGATCCGAATTTTGTTGGTTGCAACCTACCCGGGTGAAGATTAAGTAGAGAACTTGGTAGAAATTTTTGCGTTGTTACTCTACCGAATTTTTTCTAGAATAATGAAAAATAAACTCAAATGAAAGTTATTTAATTAATTCAACTATCAACTGATGATAAAATTATTTAATTTAATTAATTCAGAATCAAGATGGATTGAAGTTGGATTTTAGCGGATCGTATGTCGGAACAGTATGAGAAAGGGGTGAAAGAGTTCATAAAGTTTGCGGTCGAGCATGCACCAGATCAAACTAGGATCACTTGCTCGTGTTTATGTTGTTGTTTTGGAAAGAGAATTAGTCCACGTGAGTTGGAAGATCATTTGGTGTGTAATGGAATTGATAAAAGCTATACACGTTGGACAAGACACGGTGAAAGTAGTGTCACGTCAGATGATTTGGGTGGTACATTATATCCATCACAGGATTTCAATATGAATGATTATGAGCCTGATTGTTTGGAGGAGATGACAAAGGTGATTGAGAAGGATTTGCGAAATTGTCCTAAAATGTTTGACAATTTGACAAGTGATTCAAAGACACCATTGTATAGTGGTAGTAAATTCATAAGATTGAAAGCAGTTCTAAACCTATACAAGTTAAATGCCAACAATGGGTGGAGTGATAAGAGTTTCACAGACTTACTTGGTCTATTAAAAAACATGCTACCTGAGGATAATGTGTTACCTAATCGTACTTATGAGGCTAAACGGATGTTAACCTCAATTGGCATGGGATATGAGAGGATACATGTATGTCTCAATGATTGCATGTTATTTAGAATTGACTATGCATCATTGAAGGCTTGTCCGAAATGTGGCGCCTCACGGTACAAGAAGAATGGATCTGCGCGTGTCAAAACCATGTGGTATATGCCTATAATACCATGATTTAAGTGCATGTACAGTAGTAAAGAGTTAGCCAAGGACTTGTCATGGCATGCTGATAGAAGGCTTGAAGAAAGGATTGAAGATGACAAGATTCGACACCCCTCAGATTCTCCTCAATGGAAAAATATTGATGATGATTTCCCTGAATTTGGTGAAGAATCAAGAAACCTGCGCCTTGTATTGGCTACAGATGGCATGAACCCTCATGACTTGCAAAATAGCTCACATAGTACATGGTTGGTGATTTTGATGATCTACAACCTTCCCCCATCGCGATGCATGAAGCGAGAGCATATAATGATGCCTATACTCATTTCTAGGCCGAAACAACCTGGAAATGATATAGATGTCTACTTGGCTACTTTAATTGAGGATTTGAAGGTGTTGTGGGACACCGGTGTTCATGTATATGACGGATTCAGAGAAGAAAATTTTAATCTCAGAGTCATGTTATTTGAAACAATCAATGATTTTCTGGCAAGAGCCAACCTCGAAGGATATGGTGTACATGGCCAATGTGGATGCCCCATATGTGTCAAGAGTACAAATCAATATCGATTGACACACTCTCAGAAATATGCATTCCAAGGGCATCAGAGATGGCTAAATCGAAACCATCGATATCGTCGGTGGAAGAAAGCTTTCAATGGGAATATAGAAGAAGGCCGAGCTCCTAAGTGCTTGACTGGTGAAGAAGTGTTTGAGAATGTAAAAGACTTGGAGGTCAAATTTGGAAAGACTTTTGCAGGTGGCCTTGCAAAAACTTGGTGGAAAAAAAGGTCAATTTTCTTTGAGTTGCCGTATTAGACATCATTACCTGTTAGACATTTTCTTGATATTATGCATATTGAGAAAAATGTATTTGATAGTATCATTGGTATACTTCTAAATGTGCCCGGAAAGACAAAAGATGGCGTAAAGGCACGGTTAGACTTGGTTGAAATGAAGATAAGAGGAAAATTGGCACCAACAAATAAGGGGAAACGTACTTATTTGCCTCCAGCAGCTCACACTCTAGCCAGGAAAGAAAAAATTGCATTATGTGAGTTTCTTAATGGAGTGAAAGTTCCAAAAGGGTATTCTTCAAACATTAGCAGTCTTGTATCAATGAAGGACTTGAAGCTAAAGTACATGAAGACTCACGATTGTCATGTAATCATGGATCATTTGCTACCAATTGTTATACGAGCCATTTTGCCAAAAAATGTGAGAGACATGATAACTAAATTGTGTTTCTTCTTCAAAGCAATGTGGAGCAAGGTGTTTGATCATGAGCAATTTCCTGCACTTCAGAAACAAATTGTCATCACTTTGTGTGAGCTTGTATTTTCCACCTGCTTTTTTTGATATAATGACTCACCTACCCATTCACTTGGTTAGAGAGACTCAACTATGTGGAACAGCTTTTATGAGATCTATGTATCCGGATGAGCGTTATATGAAGGTATTGAAAGGCTACGTGAAAAATCGTAGTCGACCGGATGGTTGCATTGTTGAATGGTACATAGTTGATGAAGCCATTACATTTTGCACAAAGTATCTGGAAGATTCTAATGCTGCAAAGCTTCCAAAATCTCATGTTGTGGGAGGGGGAACAGAAGGAAAAAGCGTAATTAGAAAGCAATTAGTTAATGTTCATATTACACAAAGGGAGCAGGCACACCTATATGTGCTCCACAACACCAATGAGGTTGACCCATATGTTGAAGAGCATAAGAACCAACTTAGGAGATTCAATCCAATTAAACATGAGAGCTGGATTTCAAGAGAGTATAATAAGAGTTTCATCAATTGGTTCCGAAAGCATATTGAAGAGAAACAGAAAGAGAATCCACAGCTTTCAGTTTCAGATAAATTGACACGACTGTCAATGGGTCCGAACAGACTAGTATTTTGTTATTTAGGTTATCGTATAAATGGTCGCACATTCTATACAAAAGACCAAGATGAATGAATTACAATGCAGAATAGTGGGTGAGTCTTGTAGCTCAAGCAATGCATATCTCAAGTGTGAAAGATAATAATCCTATCTATGCCGATTTATCATATTACGGGGTGATTGAACGTATATGGGAGCTTGATTATAGTTGGTTTCGGGTGCCTGTATTTGGGTGTAGGTGGGTTGACAATAAACATGGTGTCGATAATAGTGAAATAAGCTTCACTTGAGTAGACCTTGAAAGGGTGGGATACAAAGATGAACCTTTCATTTTAGCATCACAAGCTAAGCAAGTGTTTTTTGTCACCGATCCTATTGATAAGAGGTGGTCTATTGTTTTATCGGCAAACAAAAATACTTGTATTGATGATGATTATGAAGAAAGTGAAGATGATGGAGAAAATCCTATCTCATTAGGTGATTCACAATCAATTGATAGTGACGATGACTTGGATATAAGTGATGATGAATTGTATATACGACAAGATCACCAAGAGGGGATATGGATTAATCCATCAGTTCATCGGCGTACTAAAAAAAATGGTCGTACCGATGGGAAGCAAAAGACTACTAAGCCAACGACAAAAAGAAAACGATGAAAAGTATTTGAACTTATTTCATAATTGTATGATATACTTGTTTTTTGATCAATATTTATACTTAGTTGCTAGAAAATTTATTTTCTTGAGATTTGCCTATTTTTGTGCAAAATTTAAGGGAAATAGGGGCTTGGCTGAATTTAAGGTTAATTTGGGTTAGCTGGGGGTTAATTACGTTTAATTGGGGATTAAATTTTGTTTATTTTGTGGTTTAGGATAATTACGTTCTAGAATAATGGGAATGAACCTAACTTCTGTATTTATTACTTCTATTTTAAAATTATTATTGCCAAATGAATCTGCCAAATTTATATGAATCTAACTTCTGTATTTTTTGACTTTTGTAGGTCGATGGCTTCAGATCCTACTGGTAGTTTTCCTAAGGATGATGTATATGGATCAGATAGCCGTCATGAAAATGAGATACGGAGAGGTATCACGGCTATGAAAAAAGTTGTCAAAGCCAGGAGTCAAGGTATAAGGCTACCTGTCGGCTGGAATGACAGAGGCCAGGCAGTTAACCCAAACAAATCAATATTTTTTGGTTATATAGGCGTGCAGACTCGACAGAATGTGTCGATTACCATGAGTGATTGGCGAAAAGTCCCGTCACCAATAAAACAAATATTTGGGATGAAATAAAGGTAATTTGGATATTATCATATTTGTAAGTGTTAATGTATTATCATATTATCTAAATTATAATTTTATATATACTTTGTTGTTTGTTTTTTGTAGTTGACATTTGATATTGAAGAAAGTAGACAAAAGTACGTACTAGCAGAAGTTGGGAAGCTAGCACGTAACTTCAGGAGCTACTTGAGTAGAAAGTGGGTGCGAGATGATGATGGAAACATTAATGACAACCCATCCCCACAATATGAGATATCTCAAGCCGATTGGGCGACATTTTTAGTTGTTCGCCTAGGTGAAGGTTTTCAGGTAGCTAGTCATTTTAATTTACGGTTTCATTTGTTTGCGTTTATATTTGTCTAATAATTTGATAATGTAATAAACAAAAACTAAGTAGGGAAAATAAGGAAAGAGCAAAGGAACCTGAATATCCTTACCGGAAAGCGAGTCTTGGACATGCTCTTGTGGAGCAAATGGAGGTATGTAGTTCATTTAGCAGTGAATCCTTACAATTTTTTTAATAAAAATTCTATGTTAATAAATATATATTTTTTAATGAAAATATAGATGAATAGAAGAATGGATGCGAGATCCTATTGCACAGAGGTGACGCGAGCACTCGTGTGGAGGATTGCGCGTTCCGATAAAACAAATCAAATTGATAACGACAATGTTAGAAGAGTAGTGAATGAAATGGTGAGTTATCTACAATTTTAGCTCTATAATGTGTTGTATGTTTGTTTTGAAATACTATTGAAAGAACAAATTTCACTAAATTTTTTTATTTTTTAAAATGTATTATTACAGGAGAGCATTTCACAAGAGGGTACTAGCCATAGTGAAAATGAGAAGAGTCGAGATGACCTATTGGCTAAAGCTCTTAAAAAGAAGGAGCATTCGGGTCGCGTTAGGGGTGTTGGCTTTGGGGTCTCACAAAGAGACTATTTTAAGGATCCAAAGCCTGCTACAGAAATGGAGATGGAAAGTTTGAGAAACATGGTGAAAAACCTCTCCAAAACTATGCTTGCCATGCAACAACGAATTGATGTTTTGGAAGCGCCTAACTCGCGTCAGCCACATGAAGACGACGTGATTTCTTTGAAAGATAGCAGCCCAGAACCAGTTCATAAGATGCTTCCTGAGGTAATGATTTGAACTTGTTTATTGATCATATAACTTGCAACTCTCTATTTCTGTAAATCTCACAAAACTTTCTAATATAATGTTGTATGTATATATATATATATGTGTGTGTGTGTGTGTGTGTAGGTTATCGCTCCATGTCAATTAGCACTTTCAACATCATCATATCGTGTGGTGGCTAAAGGACAGATGTACAATCGACCGGTGATTGATAGAATACTTCACAACTGTCCATTAGCCACCAAACATGTGAAAATGAGCATTGACACTGCAGTTGAGGCGGATACACCCCTACCCGTCCCTCTCAATGATGAAATGCTCACCATTTCTAGTGCTCTGGGTAGGGGTGTAATCGAGCCGAGCTCGAGCCGAGCCTGGTGATTTTGCCAAGCTCGAGCTCGAGCTCATCGAGCTTGACTTTCGTGAGCTCGAGCTCGAGCTCATTAGTTGACAAACCAGCTAGGCTTGAGCTCGTGAGCTCGAGCTCATGAGCTCGAGCCAAGCCCAAGCTCGCGAGCTCGATCCCAAATTGCCCATCTTTCAAATTTCATCATCTCCAATTGTAATAATAATAAAAACAAAATCCTAATTTCAAGATTTTTACTGCAAATTCTCCACAAAATTAGCATACAAAATCCCATAAACTTACAAGTTTCAAAATCCCAACAATCAGAAGATGTCAATCTGGGCATGACAATCATAAATTTTGCCATTACAGAAGCTCGCGACGCGGGTGCGGAGGCCTTGAAGGCTTGAGGCGAACGGAGATGGAGGTTTTCCGGCGGCGGTGAACGAGTCGACTCAGGCGCACGGAGATGTACGACGAAGATGGTGGTTTTTCACAGATCGGTTGTTGCACACAGAGGAGTTAAAGAGAGAGAGGTGCTGGCGTGCTGCTGCGTAAAGAGGAGTTACAGAGAGAGAGGGATTTGGGTTTCTTTTCTTTTCTTTTTTGGCTAAAAGAGTTATCTCAATTTAATACAATCAAACATAAAATAAAAACTAAAAAGCAAAATATTTATAATTAAAATAAAAAAATAATATATTAAAAAATTGAAAAGCTCGCGAGCCGTCTCGTGAGCTTTTTTCAGAGGAAAATAGGCTCGAGCTCGTGAAGCTCGAGCTCGAATCGAGCTCATTCGAGCCGAGCCAGCTAAGCTCGCGAGCCGGCTCGGCTCAAGTTACATCCCTAACTCTGGGTACCTTTGTTTCTTGGCCAGTGAGTCTTGTCATTGTCACTGATGCACCAGTATGTTATTAATAGCTAGTCATTAATAAATTATAACAATTTGTTTGAGGTTACTAAATATACTTTGGTGTGTAACATTCATGTTTTATTTTTTTTGCTTAAACAGTCTCTAGGACCATCCAAATCATCTGGAAACCAGAAATCAGGGACGTCGAAACAGTCAGCTGTCAAAGGAAAATTTCCAGTGGCCAAGCCTGCACGTGAAGGTGACAGATGTGCAGACCTTCAACTAGATGGACTCCCTGATGACTTTTTATTTTTGGGAAAGTACATGAAGATGATGTCTATTAGTGCCCAGATCACTATAGACCTGGAGGAACCCATTATGAATTTTGCATTCCTAGAGTATATTGGAAAGGAGGAGATCTGTCACCTTCTGCGTCAAAAAGAGATAGGAGCCTCTATCATTACAGCGTACATAAAGTAAGTTTTTTAATTATTTTATTGCATCTGAACTACGATTATTTTCGTTACTCGAAATTCATTTTTTATGCTCAATTTAGGTGTTTGTGGGTTAAGTATGATCCCCGAAGGGAAAGAAGCAAGTTTCGGGTTCCTTAGCCCACATTTCATATCTGCGAGAACAAGCCCGCAAATTCAACAAGTACAATACATAGCACGTGCTATGATACAGAGTGCACAAACGAATAAGTTATTTCTTGCACCTTACAACACCGGGTGAGCTACTAAAGACTCAACTTTAATTTGTAAAACTAGTTACGCAAAACAAATTTTGAACTTATCTTTTGAATGCTTTGTAGGGGACATTGGTTGTTGCTTGCAATTGATCCATTTCAAGAGGTCGTTTACTATCTGGATTCTTTGCATGGTGAGCCGGAATACCGAGATAATATGACACAAAAAGTCAATCAGTAAGTTTTTCATTCAATCAATGTATCCATTATATTTAATATTTTTTTAAAGTGTATATTTATTTCACATAATTGCTTGTTTTTGACATATTTTCTTGTTTTTTATATTTCTTTATAGAGCTTTGCACATATTTCGTGCAAAGTGCAACAACCAATCCAAAAAATCCAAAAACTCGGCCTGTTAATGGTTTAAAATAAAGGTTAGCGTTTTCTAGTTTCAAAAGATTATATATTCGTATAGAAGTTAGTGTTCTAATACAACGTAACTTTGATTACTTTTGTAGTGCCCCGGCAGACAAACGAGGTGGATTGTGGCTACTTCGTTATGAGATTCATGAAAGAGGTTATTAGCCACGGACAATCTATAATCCCAACAGCGGTATGCATAATCCTAATCTATACTTAATTTCTATTCGTTTTGAAGTTGTTAAACCTTTGGTAGGTAATTGAAACGTCATTTCAGTTTGCAATTAATCTCTATATATATCTTGCAGTACTTTCATGATTCTCAATCCTTCTATACTCAAGAGCAAATTGATGAAGTACGCTGCGAAGTGGCACGTTACATTTTCTTAGCAGCTCCTTAGAAATTAGGTAATGTATTTTTTGTACATTGTGACTTGTTGTAAATTGTGATTTAATTTATTGTATTTAAATTGTCATGAGTAATTTAATTAGTTGATTGTAAATTAACACATGATCATTTGTTGGAGATTATAACATTTTTTTGTTGGAGGAAATAGATTATATTAATATTGAAGTTTAGGGTTTTGTTGTTTATGTTGAATAGGTTTTACTGTGCAGCTGGAATTTGTTAGTTGGTTTATTGAATATTACTGTACAGGAAGCAAAATATAAACAAAGAAAAAAAAATCCCACCCTATGACAGCGGTTCCTTCCGAACCGCTGTCATAGGGTTGCAAAAAAAAAAAATTAATTCTATGACAGCGGTTCAGCTGGAACCGCTGTCATAGGGTCGGCGGAACCGCTGTCATAGGGTTAGAATTAATTTTTTATTTTATTTAACCTATGACAGCGGTTTTTATGGAACCGCTGTAATAGGGTGACCTATTACAGCGGTTTTTAACCGCTATAATAGGTCCAAACCATATAACAGCGATACCTATGACAGCGGTTAAAACCGCTGTATAGGCCCAAAAAAATCGCTGTAATAGGTCATTTCTGTAGTAGTGTTATTGACAAAAATCTAGTTGCATGAGACGCGAGCGACGTGCATGAGGAGTTATATAATTTCTTTAAATTTTTCTTGGGGAAATGCTTTGATATTTTTTTATAAGGAAGAGGGTTGATGCGGGTTGATAATTAAATTTATCATATGGGGTCGTATGTATTTAACCCATATTACATATATTGCGGTCGAATGCAGTTTTTTTGGATTATATAAATGAGAAACCGAGCTTGATTGTGAAATTGTAGTCTTTTTAGAATCAAATCCGGGAGCAACTCGTTCAACGCTGTGCTTATTGCAGTGTAATCTGGATTGGATCGGTTTTATGATTTTGTTGAACACCCTACCTTTGGTATGATGAGTAATTAAGAATTTAAACCATTTATTTAATTTAATTCCACAAAAGTCGTAAAGTGAATGCGACAAAGTTAAATGTGTTTACCAAGTTTCTTTGCTCTAATCGATGATAAAGCTTAGCTTTACATGTGTGCACACAATTGGTGCAATATTCTTATCCTCATTCCTATGTCAGATCATACTTAAGCATATTATCTTTTATTTTATTTTATTTTTGCTAATTTACTGAAGCATATTATCAAATCTTCATCTTTTGCTCCACTTTTACGCGTGTGTGAGGTTCGCACTTTCAATTGTCCTTTTGTATTGGGTCATAATATATATAAAGTATAACGTTATATATGACTGTTTTCATACCTTTTTATTTTTTATTTTTTTTTAATTTAGAAAGTATTGATTGATTAATTTCATCAAAATCAACCAATTATAATAAGAAAAATAATATATACCATCTCTTTTTAAATCACCTATTTTTCACTTCTCATGTGGTTGTCCTAGTCATTATCCAATTCAGCATTAAATTATCTTTTTCTCTATTTTTAATATTTTTGTTCTCTCTAATTTTATTCCTAAAAAAATTCCTTCTCTTCCTTTATTCACGCCTCTTACCCATCCGATCCGAAATCTTCCCGACTAAACTCTTGAATTCTCTTCTTCTCTTCCCTTGTTTGATGATAAGACCTTTTTCTAATGGAAGAAAGACCGTGATATTCTTCGATTAATCGATACAATTACGCAGGAGACTAATGAGAGAATCGATCTCGAAGCAATAATCGCTTTAACCCTAAAATAGGATTGGAACACAAGAGGGAGAACAAAAAAGAAGCTAATAAGTTGTATTTCATCAACTGATTTCAATTACAAAGGGAAATTGCTTTTAAATCCCAGGGAAAATATTCACTCGGCTAACTGATTAGGTGCCGCCAACTGGACGCCATGCTAACAAAATCACACATTTAGACTATAATGCTTTTGTAAATGCTATTACGTTTCTTTCTTCTTCATTTTGTCACGTAACGTTTCAATTCATGGCTATGGTGCTCTCTGTCAAAGTAGAGATATGGGTTTTAAGTTAATTTGACTTTGGGTCATAATTTATGATGCACGGATACGAACACGAGACATGGATATGGACACGACACGGGACATAGATACGGGAACTTTAAAAAAAAATTAGTACACAGAGATGGCTAAGACGCGAATGTTTATGTTTATTTTTTCTTTTCTGTCAATAGTTAGACACGGATATGGCGCGTGTCCGACATTGCACGAGATGATTTTTCGGAGTGTCTGTACATCATAGGTCATAATCATAAAAGTGAAATGCCTGTGTGTGACTTTATGTATGACTTCTGACCATAATCAAAATTATGGTGTTATATGCAAGCAGTAGTTTTCTGCTGCACTTTTATTTGCAAGTGGCAATTTTCTATTGCCATCAAGAATTGATGTATTGTCCTCTTGAATCCTTTAGTACTGTGTTGGGACTCCAAAATAATGATATTGAGAGGAGATGAAAAATAAGAGTTTTAGAGATGTTGCATCAACCAAAAAATAATAATAATAAACTTTCTTCAAGGACAAAAGAAAATGAAGAGTTTTATTTTAGGAAGAAATCAATTTGATCCTACATATGCGTGCACAAGGAAATACAAGAAGAGAAAATTTAGAAATAAAATCATGAAAAATGGAAAGATTAAAAAAAAGAAAAGAATAATTGAATGGTGAGTTGAAGAATGACTAGGACATCCACATAGGAAGTGACAAATAGGCGACTCAAAAAGAGTGGTATATAGCATCACTCTTACAATAATTTCTTGTCAAATCAAGGAGAGGTGAAAAAATGTGGTACGAAAACAGTGGTATATAATATTTTTCTTAAAAAAATAATAATTATACTTAAGCATAATTAACTTGATTTCAAAGAATTCAATTCTTAACAATGTAATACCACTTACCCGGTCGAGATAATTTTGTCTTCATAGCCAAACTTAACCTAGAGAGATTTTAATTGAAATTTGATTTGTCTGAGTCCAAATGTAATTTTCAAGGCGATTGACCAATTATATGAAAAGTATAATATACTTGTCTTATGAACTCGGCCAAAAAACATGAAAATAAATGAATTTATGGAGCGAATCGAAGACTTGAGAGTGTATATTTCGACTTTAAAATTTTACACTGATTAACTTATACTAAGGTGTCAGCTCATCTGATTGTCAGGTGCACTGGCATGACAAGTTTCCGTGTCAGTGCACGTCAAGTGGTTGACATGTGGTAACACTTAGCAGTCGGGCTATTTTGGTGCCATGAGACGGGTGCTCAGCAGCTCACAACGCACAATTGTTGACTATGGGCAGTTCAACTCCGCAGGATACAGAGCATGTCGAGACATACTCGAGATAATGCGTGATGGGTGCGCACAGTGAGCAGCATCGTTGGTTGGGGTAGCAAAGGAAATATGTTACGGCTCGCACAAGCAAATACGTATACTTGCGCGATGTTGGTCCCAAGTGGCATACGAAAGGGTCTAGAAGGGGGGGGGGTTGAATAGACCCTGAAGTCTTTTTCGACTTCAAAAAGTTTCGTACTAAAAGATTTTTGGACGCTTGAAAGGTAGACGCTTGAAGTGTCTAACGCTTGACTTAAGCGTTTATTAAAAAATAGGCGCTTTGGCGAAGCGTCTGATGAAGACTGTTTTTTTTTTTTTAGGAAGTTAACTCAGACTTCAAGATTTGACTACTTTGACCGAGTAGGTTAAGCGTTCAGTTCTTTAATCAGTGTTAGCACAGCGGAATAATTTTTGAGTCTTCTCCTTGAAAGCTTTAGCGTCACAAGAGGTTTCTTAGTTGCTTAGTGTTTGACTGTGTTTTACTTAATCAGTTTATGCAATGATATGATAAATAAGAGAATTGACAGTAAAGTAAATGACACAATATTTGTAAGGTTCGTTGGGTGGTGTAATCCCAACTACGTCCTTCTTCTCCTCGAACACTTGGAGGCAATCCACTAAAATAATTCTCAAAAAATCACACAGAATCTTCTACAAATTAGGGAGAGATGGATGTCGATGACTTGAGCTCCTTGATCACACAGATTTCTGCTCCAAATCACTTCAATCCCCTTGTTTCTTTCACCCAGAAATATGGCAAGTATCCAACTTCGACTTCACACAGATCGCGAGGCTTGGATAGGGGTTTTTCTAAAAAGGGTTTGTTTGATTTTGATGAAGTTCAAACAACTGGAATATCTCAGTAGTAGTGTAGTTTCTTCAAAAAGAATGTTTGAGATATTGGGTTGACTGTCTCAAGATTTGATGAAAAGCAAAGAGAATATTTTCTTGAGTATTCTAGCTTTTCTGAAAGTTTAAGGAATGAGACTTCAATGCAACAGCAATTTTGCTTGATAATTGTTCTGTATTTGGCTTGTTGTTGAAGTTCTATTTATAGGCATTCTTGGAAAAAGTGTCTGTTTGACACATGCAAGGGCGCGTGTCTCTCACTTCCGCGAGTGAACAACTTTTGTCCTCTTTTTCCTGAAAATCTGCTGCACAAAAGTAGGTGTTGCAGTCTTTGAATTGTTGATAGTCCAATAGGGTGGCTTCTCCGTACGTCTGAAAGTGCTTATCACATTTAATGCTCTTATCAGCATTTAATGCATTTGAATTAAATGCCCGTTGGCATTTAATGCACTGAGAATATTTGCATTAAACTCCTTTCGATCTGACGCTTCAGGAGAATGTTTGTCATTTGATAGACGCTTCATTCATGAGCTGAAAGTTCCATTTAATCTGGAGGACTATTTAATGTTTGGACGCTTGGAAAAGTCTTTAGACTTTATTTAGAAGAATAGACGCTTGAGACTTCAGTCTTTGTTACTTGACACCTCACTCAGAACATGTCAGGCGCTTAGAGTGAGCTTCTTCAAACTTCATTCACTATTGATTTCTTGGACGCTTGGAGTCTTCAGATTTCGCAGTCTTGATAAGCTCACTCAAAAAGTATCAAACGCTTAATCTAACCGACTTCTTGATCTAAGAATGTCAAAAGTAAAAGATAAAATAAAGCCTATACATTTCTAATGTTCAAATGCTTATACAAGTATCTATGAAATTTAAGCGTACATAACTTTGGGGTCTAACAAGATTTCTAATTGTCATCATCAAAATCTTAACATGAAATTTCCTATCACGCGAGTTTTAGTCTGGTGGACGAGAAGTTGGGAAATGGTGCGTACAATTTTGGGCAATATTGTCGAGACGAGTCGACAATATGCAGGAATTAGGAAATACAGCTCGTGCGAACGTCACCCAATGGGCACGTGCATGACATGCCGACTAAATGGTGACGTGGGCAATGACTATGGGTATGTGTGAGGGACAATTGGCAGAATCCATGTGCTTGTCTGTCAGAGTTGATATGTGATACATGTGGCGCGGTTAACTGTGTTCTTGTCCAAACAATCACCTACTAGACTAATGAATTGTAGAAAATAATTGCAGATGGTTGTTGGCATATGATTGACCTGATCTAGAGAGAGCTGAGGGTCGGAGGTTGCCGCCCGTGTGGTGTTGGACTTTAAAGCGTGATGGATGATCATAATTGCAGTGCTTCAATTTGGATCCAAATCAGAATTATAAAGCTTCAAAGTGGGACCTACATGGTCCCTAGATTTTCCACATTCAAGGTATTCACATCACTTATCCTATAACTAGAAAAAGTTCAATCGGACTTTACAAAAAGAAGTCGAACATTCATGCATCCACATAGGAAATAAACTGTAAAAAATACCAAGATTTTCTGGCAAGCCCATCTTTAAAAGATCCGGGGTCGGGGACTTCAGGCATCTCTTCATCGAGCACATATCCCAAAGATTCAAGGCTGAGGACAATCCTCAGATTTCGTATCCAATCAATGAAATTCGGTTCAGTGAGGACATTTTTCTCAAGCAACACGGTCAAAGGGTTAGTCATTGTGTAGAAAATAAACTGCAAAAATAATAAGATTTGCGATTACATGTGTTATTATATACTTTCAAGTAAAATCAAGAATTTCAATATTTACTTGACTCCCACTATTTTCTCGAAACATTGCACTCTCACTGCAATAATCAAAAATCTCGTTGGATTGGTTTCATAGTGAGTGATTGAGTTCCTCAATGATCTAAACAAGTTGCAACCTTTTTCGATATATGTCCTGTTAGATCATTGAGGTGATGTCATACACCAATTGGTTCAACTGATTATTCAATCTCCTTTAGCTCATGGATCACTGAACCGCAAACTTTTTCGATATATAGATGGTAGTCCATCTGAGTCATTTATCCCATCAACTCCTTTCGGTCTAATAGTTTAATCCCACCTTGCAACCTTTTTCGATAGATAGGGCGGAATTCGCTTCGACATGAAGGCATCAAATGCACTAGAGAAGATAGAGTACCACGTCTTGATGCATGACCCCCTTATTCCGGGACGTCGCCATGCACTAAAAGTGAACCCATCTTCTAAAGCTTGATGGAAATTAGGACATCCAATGCCCCTTTACTTAGTGTTTTTCAAATGGGAGAATTATAACATTTGATAATGTTAATAAGATTGGTCTCACTTTGCACATTAATTTCTTTATCGCGCAATTTAAAGGAAAAGCATAAGAATAAACCTAGCAATTCTAACAACACACACATGTATGGACTATTCTAGATCAACTCGAGCCAATGAGTGATCGGGGAAGGGTTCTATCTATTACAAGGATTTCCGCCTATATAAGATCTGCTCTTCATATTTCTCCAAGACTTCATGCGCTACCATGATCCGCCAATTGGGCCTATCTCTAAAACAATTATATAGAAATAACCTACATAAAAATTCTATGCATTGAAGATACAAATTGGGGGGCTCAAGCTCCGGCCCAATACAATCCAGATAAGACAGCAAAGATAAACCTTAAGTCAATACGCAGTGTCACCATCACATATATAAGGAGCATGTAAACAATTTAAATACATATGTGAATTTAAACATCAAATATAATTTAATACATTAAATCTAATTTAATATTTTGATTAAATCAAATTTAATCCCATCAAAATAAATCTAATTTAGTTTAACTACTTTAATCAAATTAAAGTGTGACTATTATCAAATAAAGTCACATGGGTAGTCTTATCTAAACACATAGCAATATCATGTAAAAGGAAGTTGGTATTTAAATCCAATTTAACAAATCTAATTTAATATATACCAACCTATTATGAAAAGAGTTTAAATCTAATTTAAAATATTTAACAATTTTTAGCTTGAAGAATTTAAGTCCAATTAAATTTTTCAATAAATCCAATTTAAAAATAAATTTAAATCCAATTTAAATTATTTAACTAAATCTAATTTAGAATTTGAAATAAACTTAAATCCAATTTAATTTATTCACTAAATCTAATTTAAAGTTTGAATAAACTTAATTCTATTTTTAATTTATTCACTAAATCCAATTTAGAAGTTGAAACAAAAATTTATTTAACTAGGGTTCATCAATTGATAAATAGTTCGGTCAAACTTTTAATTGGGTCAAACACATAATTAATTATTCGATAATTGGGCAACCCAATTTAAATTGTTGGGCCAGGCCCGACATAATTAATTATGTTGGGCCCGACCCAAATTATAATTTAAACTACAGTTGGGCTCGGCCCAGCACTTTAAATTAATGTGTTATCTAGCCCAGCGTGCGTGTGCAGCGCGATGCCACACGATAGGTGTTGGGCTTAACCCAACACAACCCTAATTGTGTTGGGCCAAGCCCAACACCCCCATCTTCACCAAGCACACGCCGCTGCTGCAGCAGTGTGGTGGCGTATGCTGCAGCAGCCGTCACCTGTCGCCGCTCCTGTGGCAGCGTGCCTAAAAAATATGATTTTTCAAAAAATACAAATCCAATTCAACTTTTCGTTTTACCCGGTAAATCCAATTCAACTCAAGAAATTCAATTTTACAGATTCACATGCATAATATAAATTACCCAATTTACATACAATATGTAAATATATGTTTATGATATAAAACAACTAAAACACATAAACATATAATGAATATCACAAATTTTGGCTCTGATACCACTATTGTGATTTGGTCTAGCGGATAAAATTTTGATCCGAATCACACCAAGAATCGAATCCGGGTTTTTCATGATATTATAATTACGCAACAAGAACGAATTATGTAAGAGAGTAATCGAATTACCTCTTGACGACAAAAATTCGACTAGTCAGCAGCAGCCCCAAACTCCTACCTCTAGACAATCACGCAGAAGAAAATTCTCTGAGAAAGCTTCGATCTCCTCCCTGGCAACAATGGCAATGGCGGCTAGTTGGAGAGAGAGAGAGGAAATTTTTGTCTTTCCTATTGCTCTAAGTTTCTTTTGCTCAAAGTCAGATTCTGAATAATGACTTGTGTAGAGTTCTGAAACTAACTAACTACTTATATCAAATAAGCAAAACCCCTAGGTTTACTACAGAGGGGCCGGCCGCTAGGCCTATTGGAGATGGGCTTTCGGGCTTTGTTACATCTTAGCCCATGTGTAATTGATTAAATCCAAGTCCAACCCAATTAAAAATTAATTATTTACTTTTATCCAATTAATCTAATTAATTTAATTCAACTTGTAAATTAACTTATGAATTAATATGATTTAATTAATTTATTTAATCTAATTAAATATCTTTAATTAAATCATGCTATCCATTTTGTTAGTCAATGATATCTAATGTGATTTTACCAAAATATCCTTAGCATGAAAAATATTCATTTTCTTCACATAGCGTGTCTCTCTAGGTTCAATTCAATTGGCAGTGGGAGGATTACAAAGGATAAGATTGTCACCTAGCCAGCATCGTGGAACCAAATCGTAACCCAATTGAATACAAGATGAACATGTCATCACGAACCTTGATTACGACTACCATATGCGTATAAACTATTCACCGACGTGACTCGATCAAGTAAGAGCCATGGTACGTCAAACTCATAGAAGTTGATGCTATACTCGGTAATCATAATAATGTGAAATTACCGAACTACCCGTAGTGACCATCACTAGTTAGTTTATTTGCTTTAGCCAAAGACTTCGTAATTTCTATTACTTATTATCGTACAGGTCACATACTCGTTTACTGTCGAGACGGTGAATCCCATATTGGCAGTTATCTTACAATGTCAAATGCACCATGTGGATCGTACTTCGAGGTCGACCCTACCTATCAGGTGATATGGGTCTAACTACTCTGATAACATATCCAATACTACAGACACATTGCAAATAACTCCTCAGGTCTAAAGTTCACACATACTATCACAATCTTAATCCCAATCATTGACTGTCAAAGAGTAAATACCCATGTGATTGGATTAATGCGAGTCGAGTTCAAATATGTTAATTCCATTAACTATATTCATGACATCGGCTCCCACTATCTAATCAGTGTTCGACTGGCACTTCCTTGTCAAAATAGGTGTCATATGAGTTGAGTTTTAATGCCCAATTAAAATTTCTTAACTCGCGAACCCCCGTTTAAGAGATTAAGTACTTGACTATTCCAGTGCCCCCTCTCAACCATAAAAGGTGGAAAGTCTATCTTCAAATCTTATGGACTTATTTGTTAAATACATTCAAATGCCATTAGATTTTTATGAACAAAATCACAACCTTTATTCTATAAATAGAAACACAAAATAGTTTGTACAAATAACTTATCAAAGTCATACTCAATCTAATTCCTTATAGGCATTGAGGGCATACACCTAACATTGCTGACTATGGGCAGTTCAACTCGGCAGGATACAGAGTGTGCCGAGGCATACTTGAGATAATGCGTGATGGGTGCCCACAATGAGCAGTTGTTGCTTAGGGGTACCAAAGGAAATATGTTACGGCTCGCGCAAGCAAATACGTACACTTGTGCGAGTTTTAGTCGGGTGGCCGAGAAGTTGGGAAATGGTGCGTGCAATTTCGGGCAATATTGTCGAGACGGGTCGACAACATGCAGGAATTAGGAAATGCAGCTCGTGCGAACGTCACCCGATGGGCACGCGCATGATAGGTCAACTAAATGGTGGCGTGGGCGATGATTATGGGCATGTGTGAGGGACAATTGGCATAATCCGTGTGCCAGTTTGCCAGAGTTGATGTGTGAGACATGTGGGGTGGTTGACTATGTTTCTGTCAAGACAATCACCTACTAGGCTGGTGGATTGCCGAAAATAATTGCAGACGCTTGTTGGCATATGATTGACCCGATCTAGAGAAAATTGAGGGTCGAAGGCAACCACTCGTGTGGTGTTGGACTTTAAAGCGTGATGGATGATCCTAATTGCAATGTTTCAAATTGGATCCACATCAGAATTATAAAGTTTCAAAGTGAGATCTACATGGTCCCGATATCTTCCACATTCACGGTATTCACATCACTTATCCTATAACTAGAAAAAGTTCAATCGGCCTTTACAAAAAGAAGTCGAACATTCATTCTAATGGTAATCACTTTTTTTTTGTTTCAAATTCTAATTGTAATTACAGTCCAAATATAAATCTTCATAATTATGGGCCAATAGGGACAGGGACGGAGGGAGGCACCCACCCACCAGCCCTCCCTCAATTTTTAATTTATCCAATTTGCATATGTAAAAATTTTGAAAAATTTGATTTTGCTCCCCCTCAAAAATTGCAAACTTAATTTACATCCCTAAAAAATTTAAGAGTAGCCCATATGGTAATTTGTAAAGTAGCTAGTCCACTTTTGAACTCAAATAGACTATAAATATATATTTCGGCCCATATCCAAATATCAAGCCAAATTGTAGTTCCACATTTATATATATCCATTATTCACAAAAGCCCACCCAATTTGACTTGACTTCAAATTTTTTCTTCAACTTTCCCCTCCAAACAAGTCATTATCACACAATTCCCAATTCCCTTCCATCTACAAACAACATAGGAACGCCCCTGTTCTTCAAAGAGGGAAAAAAGAAATTTTGGGCAATTGGGTCTCTTCTCTTCAAATTTTATTGGGGTAATTTTCTCACATCAAGGATCAAGAGGGTATATATTATTTGAATACAAATGTTTGAAGTTTGATATTGATACTTTTGCTATATATTTCATATTATATATAGCATCTATAAAATAAAAATTTGGTAGTGAAATATATTATATATATGCTAATAGGAAAACAAATAGATGAAGAAAGATATATGGTGGTGAGTAATATGGGTTTTTTCTTGTATAAATAATTGAAAATTATGTAATGGTGAAGGAAAAAGTTTGGAAGTATAGAGGAAACTATATATAAATAATGGGTGGAATAAATAATTTATAGTTCTTTTGACTTGTAAAGTGCCATTTTTTTTGTCTAATGAAGGTGGTGCTCATTACTCTTAGGGATGCAACGGGACGGGAATGAGACGGGTAGGGCAGGACTCATTTCCCGTCCCGTTAAAAAAAATTTTGGACCCGGACCCGATCATTTCCCGGTGGGTCCGGGTCCTTCCCGTTGGACCCGGCTGATTTTTTTTTTTTCTTCTTCTTCTTCTACGTTTTTTTTTTTAGGAAAGTGAAGGGCTTGCTTGATACCAGGTGAGAGAAATAGAGAATAAGGTATTAGGGTTTGGTTGATATAATTATTATTATATAAATAAAATTAAAAAAATATATATTATACTACCGGGACGGGTTCGGGTCCGGGATGGGTATCGACTGGACTCGTTTCCCGTACCCGGTCGGGTCTTGAATTTCGATACCCGAACCAGGACCCGGTCCCTTTTTTTGGACTCATTCCCGTCCCATTAGGGACGGGTCCGGGACGGGTACTCGTTAGACCGGGTCCCATTGACATCCCTAATTACTCTTCTCTTTTTGGACAAAGAGATGAGAATTTTTTAATAGTAGAGAGATAAAGTAACAATTAAGCTATAAAATAAGGAATTGTGTGATTAAAATTTGCACAATGTGTACATGTGTAGCTCTTTTATTCTATATTAATATCTTTCTTTCATGTAATGTAATTGATTATTTGTGGTATTTGTAGATATTAATACCCTCCTTTTATGAACTTTGACAAGTAAGATAGGATAATGAATGCCTTATGAGTTATGACTAATATTAGATATAAATATATGGGCTACAAAACTCTCTTTTAAGTTTTAAAATATCAATTTATCATGTATTGCTAGTGAATATTTTTAGAAGCTCGTTATAATTCATTAAAAGAACATTGTATTTAGATGTTCCCTCAAAATTTTGTTCGAGCATTATACTTAAATTTATTTATTTTTTGTATAGGTTCATAACGAGTAACATGAAAATTGACTTTTACTTAAAAAAATGGGGTCTTGAAGACAATGCTAGTCCCATTATTCTTGAAACTTCAACAATCAACTTGAATAATATTCAAGTGGAGTTTCCAATATTCAAGAAGATCAAGCGCCTTTTCCAAAATTTGACGAAATGAAGACACGTCATGCACAATTTAGGATGCCTAAAGTTATACTAAATAAATAGGTTAAGACATATGTTTCATGTATTTATGAATGTTTTTTTATTAGAAAGTTTTAAAGTAGAGTTGATCTATTTTTAAGGTAAGTCATTTCCGGGTTATGATTTACATGTTTTTTTCTTTGTTTTATATGATATTAAAAATATTTATATTATATTGAATTATGATTTCTTGTTTGCTTTTGTGGAAGAAACTTTTATATTATAACATTTATGTAAATATGACACGTTATTATTTCTTTTACAAAAATTAAGTACTTTCTTGCATTTTGTGCTTTAATGATTAATTATCTTAAAAAAAAATCGCATAAAAAAATGTGTGCAAAAATAAATATTTTAATAATTATTTTTTTGACAAGTCGATCTCCCCGAGAAAAAATCCTAACTCCGTCCGATTCAGGGACCTAAGCCAACTTAGTTGTCCATCACCATCCATTCAACAGCAATAATCAAAATAAGTGCAAAAAAGTAGTAGTAGTAGGCTTCAAAATTAAGGAAACTTTAGACAAGGGGCATAATAATTGATTTCCCCTTCCTCCAATTATAAAATTTCACTGTTTCAACGGCCATTGACACAGGCATTTCCGTAATTTTCAATTTCGAACTGATAGCAACTTCTGAGCGGCAGCCCAAAAACAAAAAAGGAAAGAGATGTGATAAGAAGAAGATGCTTCTGTCAGCTATAACTCACTTGAGTCACTTCCACTGCACTACTTCACACTACCAGCCAGCCGCCACCATTAACACTTCGCGCCTCACCATTACAACCCAAATCGAACACGATTTTCTCTCTCTCTCTCTCTCTCTCTCTCTCTCTCTCTCTTGTTGTTGTTGAAATTTGAAAATTAAGGTTGGAGCAAGGGAAGAAAAGCAGAAAGATTGATTTTTTGTGTTATTTTCTAGAAAAGATTGAATCCCATTTGAGGGAAACACTGAAATGGAAGGTGGGTCGAGGTTAGAAATGGAAAATAAGGATGTTAGGAGAAAGGATCAGAAACTGGGGTCCGTTTTGGAACCCAAGATTGACCCGTTTGTACCAAAAACAGGGTATGACCCGAAGGAGTTGAGATCTTGGGCTAAGAGAACGGGTTTTGTGTCAACGTTCTCCGGTGAGACTGAGAGAAGTGTTAGTGGTAGGAGGGATTTGAATTTGAATGAGAGACAGAATAATAATGGTAATAGGTTTGATTTGGAGAAGGGTATTCCTGAGAGGAATGAGTCTATTTCACCCAAGATTGAGATTGATCCTATTTTAGGGAGGACTAGGAAAAGAGAGGCTGAGATTGAACCAGCTTGGGGGAGGAGTGGCAATGGAAGGGATACAAATGGGGTTTTAAGGTTCAGAGATGGGGATGTGAGAGGTGAAAGAAATGGGGCAGCTGAGGGTATTTTGGGCAATACAAATGTGGCAAGGGCAGAGGGGCATAATGGGAATGGGAATGGAAATGGAAATGGTGACGGTTATGGAAATGGGCAGGGCCGTGGGCCGAATATGCCTGGTATGGAGCAAAAAACGGGTGATGGAGATTTGGGTAGGGGAGTGGGTGGTAATGTGTATCCGGATGGAGAGGATTCGGGTGATGGAGGATGGCGTTCGTCGCCAAAAATGATATGTGGATTGAAGGATAATCCTGGTTATGGTTAGTGTTCATCCTTTGCTGATATTGGCTTTAATAGAATTTCCAAATTGATATAGTTTCATATTGCTTTAATATAAATTGCAAATTATGTCAGGTTTGTTGGCTTGTGAAGTTGCTTTTACTTTAATGACTTAGCTTAGTTCTTAAACTTGTTTCCATGCAGAAGTTCATTGTTAAACTGTATATAAGATAGAAACATATTCTTAATATTGCACGGAATACTTTATTGAGATTTACAGAGCAAAACAATCTTTAAAATGCAAGGAATATCAAAATTTTCAGCCACGTGATTGCATGCTTCTATGCTGGGCATTGCAAGTTGCAATATACAAAACAAAACGAATCTTCTAGTTCGTAGAAACATTATTTATATAAGTAGGAATCCTATCTTTGATGATCGTTTGACATCCCATAGAAAGCTTTAGGAGCCATTTTCATTTGCATTTTATATGCCTGTTCTGAATGATTTTTTTTTACTTGAAATCTATCCGGATACCGTGGGATGCATTAAAATCCAGCTGCTCACTCTTTTCAAGTTGCTATCTTGGTTGTTCGTTCCTCTAGAGGATTTGACTAATGCTGCAGGTAATGCGATGGATTATGTTGACATGGATCATAGATAATCCATTCTCATCCTCAAAGACTATAGGAGTGTTTGCAAACTCTAAAATTTAAGTGATTCTTAGATTCTAGCCTAAAATTAGCAATTTGGGAATGTTTGCAAATTATGATATTGATTCAGATTCTCTTAAATTAATCTCTAAATAGTGATAATCTCCAAGCTGGTATTGGAGTGCTTTAAAGTGAGTCTTGGTATTTTTGTAATTAAATTAAAGTTGTTCGGATATTTTTCTTAGGTTTTTGTTCAATAAGCTGATTGTGAATCACTTTTTCGCAAGCATTCCCTTTGATATCTTTCCACTTTTAACTTCTGTTTGCAAATACTAACTTAATTGTTTCTCAGATTCTTTCCCACTTTTAAATCACTTCCCCAAGATCAAAACGTTTTGCAAACACTCCTTTTGTTACCTATGAAGTGTGGCTATGTGGCAGTTGAGGATCTTGTGTGCAATTTAACAGTCCTAGAGTTAAAACTTGTTTTTTGACTGGCATAAAATCTACCCTTATATAACAGTTTTCCCTTACTTTTGTACAGCTATTTTTGAAATCTAAACAATCAAGTCATCTTCGACTCATTATATCGTAAATTCGTAAAGGAATACTTTTCTGTACTCCAAAAGGAATTCCGTAATCTAGAATGACTAGACAAAAATCTTCATGTTCTTTCAGTGATCACAGCTAATTTCTGCAATGCCTTGTCCCGTTCCCCAGTTTCGGGTTTTACGTAACGGTATCTGCTAAAAACAAGCAGATATCTTTGTGTTGCATTATATATTTGATACCTTCATTATGTTTCTTGTCAAATATCAATATATGTCATTCACTTCAAATGCTCTTGTAAACTGCAGTGCCCATTATATTCTACGGTTTGCAACACTATTTATCCTTGGCTGGTTCTCTTATTTTCATTCCTCTGATCATTATACCCGCAATGGGTGGAACTGATGTAAGTGTATACTCTCACAATTATGGAATAGTATGTACTTGAACTTCCTCGTTTCTCCTAATATTTTTCTGAAATGATGACAGAAAGATACTGCTACAGTAATTTCGACTATGCTGCTACTATCTGGCATCACAACAATACTGCACACATATTTTGGTACTCGACTTCCACTGGTTCAAGGCAGTTCATTTGTTTATTTGGCTCCTGCATTAGCTATCATGAATTCACGGGAATTCCGAAATCTCACTGAACATGTAAGCACTTCCCACAGCAGCATACTATTACATGAGATAACTAAAAACTCTTCTTTTGTATGTATATAAGGGTACATTACATAGACATTCCTTTCGTGAGACCCTAATTACGAAATACAACATGAGGTTTGAGAAATGACCATAACTTCCCCGTCAGTATAATCATATTATAATTTCATTCTCTGTCACTAGAAAGCAAATTACAATTTCACCTTTGTTTTTCGAGATGTCAGGATCTGTGTCTTGGTAATTTGCAAAATTTTGGGGCCTCGTGGTAATTATCCAATAAGTGGAGGGGGTTATCATGTAATCCTATATATGATTAGTATCTGTTCAAACTTTGTAACAAAAAGAGGTGGCCATGCACAAGGGAACTAAGACAAGCTATTTATCGATATTGCTTTTAGATCAACCAAAAGAAATGCAAAAGAATTTTTACTTAGTTAAGCTTTTAGTTGTAGAATCCAAGAACCAAAATAATACGGCTTCATAAATATTGTAACCAAAGGTTATCTAGTTAAGTGCTTTCAAAATCCTTTTACTTTCCGTTTGGAGCGACCGTTTTGGAGTTAAGAATTCAACACTCAAATATTAGGTAGATTTGAAAACTGCAACAATTGTCGAACAGAAACAATTTGTAGTTCATAGTTACTCAAAAGCATCCAAAAAAGTGCATTGAAGTCGTTTTAAGGATATGAGATCTTTAACTCCAATCCTTGAATCTAAACGCAACATTTGGTGAAGTTAGTGAATCAGAGACCTTGATAAGTTTCAGTTTTTATTGAGTATCTTCGTTATGTCACTTAATAACAGCTATTTGACATTTCATATTCTCAGCCAAAACTTAAAGAATGAATAAGATTTACAAAGAATAAATTTCATTTCTACGTTAAATTTAATCAATGGTCCGAAGTTAAACAGGGAGCGTGGATCCTCCACAAAAAATATTCGAGTTAGAAAGTTCTCTCTGCCCTTTTTTTTCCTTTTTTTGACTTTAGGATTTGATATTTACAACTTTCGCTGCATGTTCTGTTGTTCTACAGAGATTCAGGTACATTATGAGGGAGTTACAGGGGGCTATAATTGTTGGTTCGATTTTCCAGTGCATCTTGGGTTTCAGTGGTTTCATGTCTCTATTCTTAAGGTTATCTGAAAAGGGTTGCCTCTTTTCTCATTCTTTTCCAGTAACATAATCTCCAATTTATTGAATATTTAGTTTACAGAACAATTTTGGAAAATCTTATTTTCTTCAACATTTGCTGCAGGTTCATAAACCCTGTTGTGGTTGCACCCACAGTTGCAGCAGTGGGCTTAGCATTTTTCAGCTATGGCTTCCCTCAAGCTGGAGCCTGTGTTGAAATTAGCCTTCCACAGATCTTATTGGTTCTTATTTTTACCTTGGTGAGCAATGATCATATTCCAGCTCACTTTTTGAATACAATTTGGTTAAGCAAATTTGGCATCGATATGATATATTTTCACTTAAATTCACATTCTATTATTCCCATAAATGCTTCTGTCTCGAACTCAATATAAATCTGCATACGCCATTCCAAAACAGCAAAAGATAAATTTATTCATTTTTTCTTTGCAGTATCTTAGAGGAATATCTGTATTCGGCCACAGAGTTTTTCGAATCTATGCGGTATGTAACCTGAAAAAAAGCAAAACTGGATTATGAAAAATAATTTTCTTATCTTTGTTACAACTTTCCGAGAATTAATCATTGCAGGTTCCCCTAAGCGTTGTAATTATATGGGCGTATGCACTTTTTCTGACTGCTGGCGGGGCTTATGACTACAAAGGCTGCAGTTCGGAAGTACCGAGTTCGAATATCCTCATAGATTCTTGTAGAAAGCATGCATATACAATGAAGCACTGCAGGACAGACGTTTCTAATGCAATGAGAACTGCTGCATGGGTCAGGATCCCCTACCCTTTACAATGGGGTACTCCTATCTTCCGATTGAGAACTTCAATCATAATGATTTTCGTATCGCTCGTTGCTTCAATTGACTCGGTTAGTAAACTTCTACTTCTAGATAAGATATTGAATTCAAATTATATTAGGAATAATTTCCTTTTAGGTTGCGTTTGGATTGAAGGATATGTTGGAGTTATGGATTTCAATTCTGTAATGACAAATTCATTGAGCTTGTTTCGATAATTTCAAGTTACAAGGTGGATTTCAAATGCACCTAATATTGGAGTCATTTTAAATCCTTTAGCTCTGAAGGGTTACTCAAATTAATTCCTTCCATCCAATCCCAACATTACATCCTTCTGTGATTAGGGTGAGGATAGCATGGAATATCTTAAAAACAATGCTATCCGAGGTTTCATTTTTGAGTTAAATTAAATGTCTAACCCTGCATGAATCAAAATAATGTATGGAGAAGTTAGAGCCTCGGCGCACGCTCTATTATTCACATAGCCTCCATAGAAAATTTTGTTTCATGACCTGGAAAGGTATTAGGAATTTGTTTCTGTAAAAGATAAGGAAATCAGTTGAAGAAAGAGATGGATTTCAAAAAACAATGGCACCAGGTATACGGGTGGGCAACGGCCAGCGAGTCAAACTTCTCGAGCTCGAGCAGTGCTCCAACGTAAATATGTGTGTGAGCCAGTAAATAAATAATAATAAATTGTATTTATCTATTAATTATAATACATGTTTAATAATATATATTATATATTTATATATATATATATAATGTTTTTTCGAGCTTGGATGGAGCAATTTCGTCAAACTCCAGTAAAGCTTGCCCATGCATCCCTAAATTGGTACATGCTGGATGATAAAGAAAGGAGAAGGCTGCATGATCTGCGACATTCTCAACCATTGATTGAAAATTCCAAATGAATAATTTTTACGAATGGGTTAGTGAAAAAGAGGAATTTTCTCATATAAATTGTTCAATTACTCTATAGAGGGATAATTATAACTAAGATAATCACACCTTTGCTTAAGAACAAGTAGCGGCTTTTTATGCTTATTTTGGACTGAGAACTCAATACTCATTCATAATGTGAGTACGGTTCGTAGATTTTGTACATGTGAATTCTATATTTCCCATCACTGCTAAAAAGAAAGAATTTTCTCCATGTTTATACATTTTACAGATGCTGTTCCCTTGATAATAATCTTCCCCTCAAATGTAAATTTACCTACGTAACTTATCCGCCGTTTTAAGAATACAAAACTTTGTAAAAAATGCGTAACTTGAGAATTGGTAAGTACTTATTCACTGCCCAAGCAATAAATCATCACAATAAGGCAGGATGGGACCCACATCATTAGTCGTCCATGTGATCGTCATGGACAATCCATACTCATGCATGCTTGTCATAATTCTCAAAACCTTGCCTCTCTTCTGTGTAGAATAAAGCTAAATTGTGTGATAATGCTTCAAAACTTAGATTGATGCAAAACCAGAACTATGCAGGTCGGGACGTATCACACTGCATCCATCAGAATAAATGCAAAGGCTCCAACCCCGGGCATTGTTAGTAGAGGAATCGGGTTAGAAGGTTTTTGCAGTGTACTGGCTGGACTTTGGGGCACAGGGTCCGGGTCAACCACCTTGACAGAGAACGTGCATACTATTGACATAACCAAGGTTGCAAGCCGAAAAGTTGTTGAGATTGGAGCAGTTTTCTTGATCGTCTTCTCATTTATAGGTACTAATTTAAACATTTTTACAATGGAATTTATCATCGGCTTAGACATGACGGTGGAAACTTAGAACCATGGTTCTGCGAAGAAAATTGACTGAGTATAGGATTTTAGGATTCTGGATCCAGCCCTAGTAGGCTTAAGAGGCGTCAGATTTTGTATATAATGGTGTCATAAAGTGAAATATTGTCATCAACATTTTCAATCTAACGGTTCACAATCTCACTTGGGTAGTAGCCAAGTAGTTCTAAGAGCCGTTCTGTATATAATAGTGTCATAAAGTGGAAAGCTGATATCACCATTTGCAATGTAACGGTTCACATGCTTACTAGGATAGTACCCAAGTGAACTTAACTGCCGCTGGGTGTGTATATGATATGTTATTGTCGGTATATTGTGTTAACCTAACAGTTCTTAACCCGACTTGGTGGTACCGAACTGGGTAGCATCTCTGCCATTTTATGAGAATCACAAGACAACTTGCTAATAGTCTTTTAATAGACATGTAACTTTATTTTGTGACTCGTTTTTTGGTAGGTAAAGTAGGTGCTATTCTTGCTTCGATACCTCAAGCTTTAGCAGCTGCCGTGCTGTGCTTCATGTGGGGTCTGGTTGTGGCATTAGGTCTCTCAGCACTGCAGTACACTCAAACAGCAAGTTTCCGAAACATAACTATAGTTGGAATTTCTTTGTTTCTTGGTTTATCGATTCCTGCATATATTCAGCAGTATCTGCCAGAGTCCAGTCTGATTCTACCTAGTTATCTTATCCCCTATTCAGCTGCTTCGGATGGGCCGGTCCACACTGGAAGTAAAGAAGTAAGTATCCAGACCCTCGCTTTCACCTTATGAGTAGAAACAATCAAAACTATTCGTGTAAGGTGGAGCACCACCATATGGACAGTTGTGATTGTCTATGTGATACAGAGTCCTTGAATTTATTACGAAGGGTCAATTACATAGACACCCCCCCCCCCCTGTGTGAAACTTTAATTACAAGAAACACCGTAAAAGCATATTACAATTACCATAACTTTTCCCGTCAGTAAAAATATATTACAATTTAGCCCCCTGTCGGTAAAAATGCAGATTACAACAGCGCCCCTTGTTTTTCGAGTTGTCAGCATCTCACAAGGAGATGTTTTGGCAATTTGCCAAACCTCAGGGGGCTCGTGGTAATTATTTAGTAAGTGAGGGGGTGTGCATGCAAGTAACCCTTATTACAAATTCCCCACACAGTACATATTTGTACAGCCCTGTTCCAACTATCATGATATTGCTTGATTCTTCTTAAATGATTTTCAGCTTGATTTTGCAATCAACGCACTTCTTTCGCTGAACATGGTGGTGACACTCTTGATAGCATTCATACTGGACAACACTGCCCCGGGTAGCAGGCAAGAACGAGGAGTTTATATATGGTCAAATGCTGAAGATATATCATCTGATCCATCTTCACTTTCGGACTATGACCTTCCACGTAAAGTTTCTCGGTGCTTTCGTTGGGCAAAATGTTTAGGTGTTCGTTGATTTACAGATACCTAGGATTACGGAAAAAACACTTACGCAGTTATGCTAGGACACCATTGTCTAGGATATACTGAAGTATAGCAAGGAACCAGTACATAGCGCGTAGACTCGATAGATGTATACACATTTCAAATTCTTATCATAGAAAATTCAAGTCTCATTCTATGAGAGTTTGGGTTAGACCATTTCGTTGAAGTAGTAGTATTAGTAGTTGGTTTATCTATGATTTGCCATGCAATATATGGTGTGCTTATAAATTAGCATTGGTAAATTCTTCTTTCTTTGTCACCTCTTCTTTATGGTTTTTGCAGTAGTATGATTATGGCTTTGCTTTTTTAGTTATCTACTAGAAACATTTTTCATAGGGATAATTACACTCACCCCCATGATGAGGTAATTACACAAACCTCTCCTCACTAATTGATAATTACAAATACACCTCCTCAGGGGGTTTACTTGTAAGGTTTACAGGGAGTGTAATTGTAAGAATTGTTACATACACAAGGGGTGCAATTCTAATAAATTTTTAAGATGAGGGGGTGTATTTATAATTATCAATTTGTAAGGGAAGGTTTGTGTAATTACCTCAGGGGGGTGTGAGTGTATTTATCTCTTTTTCATATTTGTGGGTGATTGATGCTTTTGGCCTGATCCAACTAATGAGATAGCACGAGTATTTAACATGTACTTTGTGAGTGAACAATATTCTTGGATGGTGCATCATTCATGGGATAAGTATAATTTACCCGTCAGTTCAAATCTTCCAAGTATATTTTACGGGCCACGTCAAATCTTCTATGACATGTGTATACGCGGGTGGTTGTTACGTGGAGGGAATTTTTTTAGATTTTTCTTCATAGCACAAGTTTATCTCTCTCCACATCCTAACCACCCGTATATGTATTTGTCCAAATATGTATATGTTACATAAAATGTTATACGAAAATATTACAAAAGATTTGATTTGTTTACTTGAAGTGATGGATTTTGTCAAACCGGGTGAAAATTCAGTATTAGATTAGGTAATCTATCAAATTATACTGGTTATTTAGGAATGCTGGCATTGAAACTCAATTTGTTTTTAATGGGGAAGCAATCTAAGGTAAAAATGTCCAAAAATGAGTTAAGTGAAGCACAAAGTGTTACACTAGGATGCTAGTTTTTTATTTTTTATTTTTTATTTTTAACATTAGAGATTACTCTGACACAAAGTTTGTACTTCAAGAACTATAAGACCCCGATTGGATGGCACGCCGTTCCCACTTCTCGATTTTTCTACTAAAAATATCCTAAAGAAATGCAACACACAATTTTCTTAAAAAAAATAATAATCTCAAATTATCCTTGAAAAATGAATTTAGGTGTTAGTTCTTTCAGACTTTTCTCAAAAAAGTAAAAAAATTTACTATTCATGATTAGACAGTTTACTCAACAACTAAAATATCCTTATCCGCCGATATTTAACACAGTCATAAAAATAATCATATAACTTGATTCGAAATGACGTAAACTACAAACTAAAATCCACTTTGCACTTTTTTTTTTACTTAGTGAGTGAGTTGAACTTAGATATGTATAAATTTTCTTATTAAATAAAAATCATCCACAACAAGTTTTCACAGAAAAATAATTTTTCCTACAAGGAAGACATACGTATCACATTACACCTAATGTTACATATTTTTCTATAAAAATTTCTCATTCAAAGTTCAAATACACTTTCCTTTCTCGTATCTCTATGCCCTTAAAAATAAATTTTCGTACTTTTTCGAATGAAAATGAAAAACAAAAAATAGTATCTCATCCAATCGTGGCCTAAATATCTTTATCCCTTTAAATAATCAAAATCAATTAAGACTAATAATGATCTTTATGTAAGTTATTGATAAACGAACAATATAACAATTGTAATCGTACATAATAGTAGAAGTACTCGTCACTCCTGTAAAATATTTGAATTGAATTGCAGTTATTCTTCATAGAACGGGCCGATCATACATGTCACAACGATATATTTAATCATTTTATCAGGATGTAAGTATTATTAAATTGAGGGGCCAAGAAATAATGAATGAAAATCCTGACTTTGGCAGAAAATCTAATAGCAAAAGTGTACCATACCATAGTACTATGAATTAAATGAACATAAGAGAATCCTAAATACAAAAAGAATCACATCATAATTAACTACTATAATATATAAATTTTGTGCTAACAATAATTAATGACAGAGAGAGACAGAAAGTGCACGTGCGCCTTCCCCGGATCACCGATATTATTTCAGTCAAAAGATGCGAGCACGTGCCTTTCTGGTCAAAGGTCAAAAGCCAGTGATTGCATTGCACGAGTCTCTATTTCTTTATTTCACTTTTTTATATTTATTTCAATCAAGGAAAAGCTAAATATAAGTGAATAAAACAAGACACCTAAGCCTAGGATAAGAACGATGATAACGATAATATCCGTGCCCTATATATTTTGTTATTCTAGTTAAGTTGATATTATTGACCAATATAAATGCGGTTTGCATGTTACTACGTACTATAATGATACATTTTACTAACATATACTAATATCAATTGTATTGAAAATTAACGTGTTATTTGATATGTGATTTAATCTCCAATTAAGTATAATTATTTTAGAACTTGAATGGGAGCAACTGCACTTAGTGGTGTGTTTACAGACAAAATATGGCGATTGAGCTGGTTAATGATTTAAATGTTTTGAGTCAAATTGCTATTAACAATTATAGTTTGTAGCACTAATAGACACTAGTCGCTAAAGAGTAAAAGATAATTAAATATTTTATATTCTTTTATTTTCGAATTGATTGTTAGAAGAAGAAGAAGAAGAAGAAGAAGCCGAAGAAGCAGAAGAAGAAGAAGAAGCAGAAGCAGAAGGAGGAGCAAGAGAAGGAGCAAAAGAAGGAGAAGAAGCAACAGAAGAAGAAGAAGCAGAAGAAGCAGCAGAAGAAGAAGAAGAAGAAGAAGAAGAAGAAGAAGTAGCAGAAGAAGAAGAAGGAGAAGCAGGAGCAGAAGGGGGAGGAGAAAGAAGAGGAGAAGAAGAAGGAGCAGGAGGAGGAGGAGGAGAAGAAGAAGAAGAAGAAGAGGAGCAGAAGAAGCAGAAGGAGCAGAAGAAGAAGAAGGAGCAGAAGCAGCAGCAGGAGCAGAAGCAGCAAGAGAAGCAGAAGAAGGAGCAGGAGCAGAAGCAGAAGAAGGAGCAGAAGGAGGAGCAGAAGAAGAAGAAGAAGAAGAAGAAGCAGCAGGAAGGAGTAGGAGAAGCAGAAGCAGCAGAAGAAGAAGAAGTAGAAGAAGCAGAAGAAGAAAAAGAAGACGAGAAGAAGAAGAAGAAGAAGAAGCAGAAGCAGAAGCAGCAGAAGAAGAAGAAGTAGAAGCAGAAGCAGCAGAAGAAGAAGAAGAAGAAGAAGAAGACGACGAGAAGAACAAGAAGCAGAAGAAGAAGAAGAAGAAGAAGCAGAAGCAGAAGCAGCAGAAGAAGAAGAAGCAGAAGCAGAAGCAGCAGAAGAAGAAGAAGAAGAAGACGAGAAGAACAAGAAGCAGAAGAAGAAGAAGAAGAAGAAGAAGCAGAAG
This sequence comes from Buddleja alternifolia, assembly GCA_019426215.1. NCBI lineage: Eukaryota > Viridiplantae > Streptophyta > Magnoliopsida > Lamiales > Scrophulariaceae > Buddleja > Buddleja alternifolia. Next base: position 7,024,134 of record CM033400.1, read on the forward strand.
CAGAAGCAGCAGAAGAAGAAGAAGAAGAAGAAGGTCAGAAGAAGGTCACAAGCTCGATTTCCATAAACACTTACTAAAAGCGGAGTTAGTAGACTTGTCTAACAACAATAAAAGCATTTGGCAATCTCAATTTTCACTACTTAATTATATATCATGTTTTATGTGTACGTGCTCTACATATAATGTGTAAACCTCATGATATGGAATATACCCTCTTGATATGTAAACTTTTATATTCCCCTGATTTGATCTCTAAGCATCATAGTCATTGGATTTTTTAGACCAAATGATATGACCATATAACTAGGGACAGAGCCAGAAATTTTACTGGGGGGGGCGAGATTGTTGTAATATAGGTATATACTTTTCTTTTGCTACATAGTCGAAGGATTCAAAGGGGGATGCGGGGGGCTTGCCCCCAGCGGTACGGTATGCTATATTTATGGGAGGAAATATAATAAGGAATTAGGTTCAATTACAACTTTTGACATACTTTATACTCTTATATCTCTTTCATTATAGCCAGGATTTTGGGTTTTGGGGGGGAGGGGGGCGAAATTTAAATATAAAAAATTTTGTAAGGTAAAAAAATAATTTTTTTCAAAATTGAGGGCCCCTCCCCCCCCCCCCCCCCCCCGCTCCGTCCCTACGTATAACAATAAATCCTTCTTGGTCATTTTCTGATTCTCCTCGCTTAATGTTATTTGATGATATCCACTTTGCACATCCATGGTACTCAACAACTCAATTTCGAAAGTGGAATCTATAACTTGATCTATACACGACAAAAGATGGTGGTTATTGCGGACATGTCTTAGTCAAAATTTCAAATCACACAAATCAACACACATCCTCCATTTCGCTAATTCTCGAGCACCAATGCTACATTTGACAATCTTTCTAAACTTGTATCTCAGACTATATATCTACCATTTAATAGCTTTTTCACCTCAGCTCGAATAACATCTTTTTCTAGCCCAAAGTCTCAGCTCATCCGGTCTTCTCTCCCTCTCGTCGCCTCCCTCTGTCTTCCTTATATCTCTCTCCCCTATATTGCCAACCTCATCATCTCTTCCTGTCTAATTGCTGCCACCTTCTCTTGTTATTGTCTTCCCGGTTGCCACCTTTCAGAACAAAATATAAGCAATAGTCGCAAAGTTCAAACGAGCTTAACTGATATTTTATTCCATTCGATTCAAGTTAGTTATATTCCAAGATCACCCCTTTTCCCACTCGGCATGGGAATCCAATAAAACTTAAATTAAGTGGAAGGTGCAATGCATATTTCCCTTTTTTTTTTGTTAAGATATAATTGGTGCAATGAATCTTAATTAAGAGGGAGATTGATCTAATTTGGCTAGGCGTGCAATTTAGTTCAATCAACAAAAAGTAAAGCCCCATTTATTTCATATGCATACTATAGTTATTATTATTTCTATTTTTGTTATATTTTTCTAGTAATTAAAGCACGTACGTGTGGTGTCACATGGCGACATCGATGCTACTAGAAAGGATGAAACACAAATGTGGCTTTGTATTAATATTTGGGTTGGAATCCAAATGAACGCAAAAGCGCAACTTGGTCCGCAGGGTCGGCCTCTACTCCAAATCCAAGGGGGGTAGGGGAGTTTGGGTGGGGGCGACACATGGAATTCCACTCCTTTGGATTAGTTCCCTCCTAGTTAGTTGTAAACGGGACGGATAATATTTACGTACTAGTATATTACGAAATTCTGTTGAAAGTTATAGAGGAAAAATCAATTAAAAAATATGAAAATAAAAAATAAACATATTTATAGACGCACGAATATAATATGAATACAAATGAATTATTCGGGAGAAAAAATAGCTTAATTTTAGAAATTTTTAAGAAATATTGCATGTTGCTTTTGATTTATAAAAAGCAATATTTGATATCAGTCAATAGTCAATATTTGATAAATTAACAACTTCCGTACTTTTTACTTATAAAATACCTAATTAGTACTTATTAAAATTTATTATAATTTTCAAGTTTTAAATAAAAAATAGGTTCTTTTTGCCAAAATTAGAGTATTTTTTAAGTATAATACATGACACATAAAATATGTGTACTAAACGGTTCGACTCAAAAGTACGAGTATTATTCGCTATGTTCAGAACACATGTGGGAAACAAAAAATATTTTTTTAATATACATATGTACATGTATTAAACGGATATCATATGAGTTTTAACCAACAAAGTCTGATCATATCCAATTTAGGCTACACTTTAGTCTTATAGCAATTAATATGTTTACTGCTTATTGCTCAAAAAAACATGTTTACTGATTAGAGAATATATATATATATATATATAAGTGTGTGTGTGTGATATATATAGAGGAGGGTGTTTTTGGGGGGGGGTTACATTTAGAATTGAGACTTGAGATATAAAAAAATAGAGATAGAGGCGAAGTTTAAACAGATTTTTTCAAGACTAATTATGTCCACATTGATTTTGACAAATTTTAAATTATTGTCAACTTATTTACTAGAATATATTTTCTTGAAAATGAATTATTACAGATCTCAAGAACAATGGATCAAATTATATTATGGACTCTTTGAATAATTGAACAGTAAATTGCATAGAAGTATGTTTTGAATACTCGAGTGTAGAAAATAGAAATATATGGGATTGGAATGAATGATCGCATTCATAAGGGTCTATTTATAATTGTTGAAAAGTTGTGTTTGAAATTCATTTGCCCTTTTTCACTTTAAGTAGTCAGGGTGGTTAACTCTTTGGTCTTTTCATTGATTGTATTGGCTTGTTCAGTGTATGAACACGTCTTACTATTTTATTTTGTATTTCGCCATTCTTCCTATTAAAAAAATAGGTTAAATAGTTAATATAATCGAATAAAATAGATGTCATACAACGAGTCGTCGGTGTTATATGCCCGCATTAAATAGACTCATTACGTGTTGTGGTATACGAAAAAATCTTATAGAATATCATATGTGCGTGTGTTTTGTCACTCTCATTGATATATAACATATTGTGTTTCCGATTACGCAACAACTATAATTTACTATCTTATTATTAATTTTAATTTGACCAAATTATATTGGAACTAATTAAAATATTTTAGAACTGTGCCACGTGACGTAGGCGATGCCAAGGTAGCACAAAATGTAACTTCAAAAACTCTACTTTGTACAATCATAGGTTTGTTTTTTCCAACCAATATAAGTGTGTTGAGATTACTTAAATTCGAGATGGTATTGTATTTAATTTTTTTTACAAATAGAGATTAAAGAAAAAGAAAGGAAGCCCATAACAAACAAAGATAAACTACGGGTAGCACCGCCTTTGCTACAAATCAACATCGTTTACGTAACGTGTGAGTTATACGTAGCAATATCATGTAGTAATATATATCTAAACTCTAAAGTTTCCTTTTTGGATTGATTAATATGTATCTAATGTAAGCATATTTATGGGGTTGGTTCTTTGCATGCATCCAAAAATTTCATTCTCTGATCACGGATAGCAAGCTCTTTAGCCAACTAAAGGTGTTAGGGGTGTTTGTTTGTGGTGGAGTTTCATTTTTTGAAACTAATTTAAAAATAAATTAATTATATATGTAGCCTGTGAAGTAGTAATTTCAAATTACCATTTAATTAGAAAGATGAGCTATCGCCAGCCGGTAAGCTATCAATTAATGAGTTGTTCTTAGAAAAAGGGAAGTTAAAAAGAGTTTATTACCCGTAAGGTTCAAAACTAAGCCGAATAACACTCAATTCAATTTTTTTCTTTATCATTTATTAAATTAGAAACGACACATATATGTACCCTTATGCATATAGTATGTAACTAAAGCAATATCTAATGCATTTTCTTGTTTTGTATGTCATTCGTCCTAATCATTTTTTTTTTTTTGAAGAATCGTCCTAATCATTAAAGTAATGAGTTTTATTAAATTTTTATATAAAGGTAGCATTTATATTTACTAACAATACGCATGTCATTTCAAAATATATATTTTACAAAATATAAATATATTATATAATATAGATATTCTTATTTATATTTCACAATAGATGTAACATATAAGTATAATGATATTAGATATACTTATGTGATAAATGGATATGTGAGATTTTTCAATACACGAAATATTATTCATGTCATATATATGAGATAAAGTCGTAAAGTTTATGGCATTATTTTGTTTTAATTTCATATTTAATTTTAATTATTTGAACAAAATTATAAAAATGTTAATAAATGAATATAATCTATTTGAGACCTTTTAAATAATATACATTATCGTTGGATAATTGGATTCATATTCTACTTAGAATTAATGATGTTATTTTAGGTAACTCTGACAATGCCATTAAAGAGGAAATTTCACCATAGCCAATCAAGGATATTGCTGTCATTTTCATTTTGATAAATGATAAAAAAAAAATTAGTTTGAGTATTATTAGCTTAATTTTTGGAAAGACAATAGGATAGTCAACACTTTATGATGAGTTTTTTTTTGTTTAAATATTACTTTTAGGGAAAGTAATTTCCAAACTATTATTATTTGAAAATTTTAGAAAATATTTCAAATAATAATAGAAAATAAGGGTGTCAATTATGGAATTATCATCTGAGTCATTATCATCTACCTCACCTCACCACACCTTGTCCTTCTCTCTTTACTATTGTTTCAAAGCCGAAATATGATCAACATTAACTATTGGTGCTTCAATTAACTTTATAAATCTTTTTCTCATCAATGAAAGGAGTAAGCCCTCTAAATTTCCACTCAGTAGCATCAATGTTGTTGCAGGTGATGGTCATATCCCACTTAAAAAGCAGTGGGATGGAGCGCATCATGCATTGCGTCGCCGTAGAGGGCACATGCTCATTAACCCAAACATACAATGGAGCAAATAACAATGAGCGCTGCAATCTGTCCAATTTAATACCACGTTTTCCTAGTAAACACACTTTATTTAACTAAATACAATACTGCATACGCAGATTTAACACAGCTTATCATAAGCTCAATTGTACATCTATTGATGTATTTTATTTGCCCCGATTTTGCAGCATACTCATAGATTTGCTACATCAAGAATGAGTGAACTATGCGCTCCCAAACATACTCCTAGAGGTATTTCCAATCATCCACATAAACAAGCAAAAATCCAGGAGTACGAAGGTTATTGTATGGAAATAAAATAATATTTCAGACAAAAAGAACGTATATCCTAACAAAATCCTCTATATCCGCCTAAAAATTTCTAGACACTAACTTTCACTCAATTTCCCGTTAAAATGCTTATTTATTGTATTTGACTCCACCAACTTCATATCCAGGTCAACAAACTAACCCAACTCGTGGAGCCCCCATTACAATGGTGAATTCAAATGCGGGGAATGTAACTTCAATACCCTGACCAAAAACAAATGTCTTACTCTCCAAACGGAATGTCTGCAATAGTGCCCCAACTCGAGCTAAGCTATGGGACATATCCAGAATGTTTATGTATGAGTAGAACATGGTCTTCTTTTGCGTTTCGATGCTTTTCCGACATCAATGGAACTAATTCTTCCATTACTTTACGGAATTTATTCGGGTGGCACCAAAACACAATCTCGTATGACTTCCTCTGATATTTTTCCGCCATTAGACTCTGCAAGGTTCAATTAACACAAATGATTATGGTAAATACATACATATTTATATCGTACGACATACGTCAAGTGTGAATACAACAGATCCAGTCATATCATACTGCATATTTTAGTTGAAAGTACCACAATATACACACTTCAATAATACTACACACTTCAAATGTAATACCTCAAACCCACACACATATTGCATATTTGACCTTAAAGTACAACTACATTCATCACCAAATACACAAAACTGAAATGATCAAATCCCGCATTATTAGCAACCAAAAATTGAAATTAACTAAATCTGGTTCACCTACCTTCACAAATCCAAATTTAGAGGTGGAAATTGAATACCCAGGTTGTGGTGGTGGAGGGACGACGGTGGTATGAGGCTTGCAAGTGATAATTAGAAATTTTAAGAAAAAAAATTGGCGGAAGTCGAATACCTAGGCGGCGGCGCAGGAGGAAGAAACTAAAACAATGCAGAAATCGGTTTTGGAGAAATTTACGGTTGCAACTTGAGAAGACAGTGAAGAAGGTAGGAACTTGTTGTGAAGAAAGTGAAGAAGGAGGGAAGACACATCGTGCAGTTTCTGGACAATCAACGTAATTTTGTGTTCAAGTTGAGGGCATTTTCATCTTTTTCACAGGGGTTAAGGAGCTAAGGCAATTTTTAATTTTGAACTAGAGAGTGCAGACTTCAAAATTATTGTTGGGGCTTGAAACATAAGTTTAAATAGGCATTAGGGATTTATTTCCATGTTTCCTTCCTTTTTAAAAGAGTTAGGCTTTGTTTGTTTCTATTTTGAAACCATATTTTGGCCAAAATTTTGGTCAAAACTCGTTTGGCTTATCTATTTTTCATCAAACAAGTATTTTTTGGCCAAACATTTCTGACAGCTACATTGCCTACACCATCCTACACCATTCTCCACTTTTGGCTTACTTTTTTGCATTATATAAATTTTATATTATATTTTTCAATCATTAACTAATTATAAACATAACTTTTCAGACAAAAACTTACGTGATTTGACTGCTACAGTAACTTTTATTTCTTTTGAAAATAAAATCAAACACAAAACCAAACACATTTTCACCAAAGTACACAACTCCCAATAACTTTTTCACCAAAATTTTCATAAAAAAACCCTTCAAAATAAAAACAAACATAACCTTATATTTTGAAAAAAAGAGACAATAGCCAATGTGTCTCTTTTTAATAACACAAGAGAATAAAATGTCTTTTACCTAAAAAAACAAAACTAGTCAAAGTATAATAAACAATTACATATTGCAAAATATTAGCAAGGGAAAAAAATAAAAAAATTTATATTTAAAGATCAACTAACCTACAACAATGAAGCTTATAGTATGTGTGTGTATATATATATATATATATATATATATATATAAATCCATTCGTAGCTAAAAATTCCGGATAATTAATTAATCCCTGAATATTCTAGAGAATTGACTAGAACTTAAGAGAACTGGACCATTGTGATAAGGTGCTCATGAAGGATCCCGATTGTCGTATAACAAAGAGCGTATGGAGCGATTCTAGTTAAAGCAAATACTGAAAGATTAGAGCAACGTAAAATGCTATCATTAACATATATATATTTCTTCCATTTAGGTGTAGATGGTCCCCAAAAGGATATCTCCAGAATACAAAGCCTATAATTTACCAATTTTCAAAGGCTACACTCTTGTAGCAACGTCAAATCAAGAACTCCACCAAGTATCCAAAACAAGAACACCCACAACATAGAAACAAAGTGTTAGATATATGCCAATGCGGTTCGAAATTACACCAAGAGAAATCTTGAAATTAAAACACGATTTTATATTTATGATTTATGGAAAATACTAAGAGTAATAATAACAAATAACTAATGTGGAATATAAGGAATGAAAAATAAAAAGTGTTTTATTATTTTCGATATTCTTGAGAGAAAATATAGAGATATCGATTTTTTGTATTTCTAAAAAAGGTAAAAATACATTAGAGAGGATTACACGTATTTATAAGGCCTTATTGGCCGAGTTCCCACTAGAAAATGGTCACTTTGACCGATTTCTTGATATTAGGGTGTTAGGTATATGCCCTAGATGCCAATGAGGACAAATAGTTAGATTAGGGTATCTTATTATGTTGTACAAACTATTAGAACGATATTAATAAAGACATCTACATTTTGTTCATATAAATCTTTATGGCATCTAAATAAGTATTGAACATATAGTCCATGTGAATAAAGGTTTGACTCTTGGCCCTTTATGGAATAAAGACGTGGCATGGGAAGAGTCTTACACCTTATCACTTAAAAGGGTTCGCAAGTCAAAGAATCTTAATTGGACATTCAGATTCGACTTGTATGACACATGCTTTGACGATAAGTGCCAGTCGAACGCTATAGGGATAGTGGGAGCAAGTATCATAGATATGTCAATGGAATTAACATATTCGAACACGACTTGTAGTAATCCGATCGCATGGGTATTTACTCAGTGACTGTCAATGATTGGATTACTGATCGTAATAGTATGCATGAGTCTTAGACCTGAGGGTTCATGATCAATGTGCTTGTATTATTGGATCTGTTACCAGAGTAGTTAGGCCCATATCACCCGTCGGCGGGGTCGACCTCGAAGTGCGATATCAATGAGACAAGTAGCAGTTGATCAGTGATCGCCAAGATGGGATTCACTGTCTCGATAGTAAATGAGAAAGTATGCTGTGCGATTATAGGCTAATGAAATTATAAGTCTTTGGCCAAAGTATAACAACTAACTCATGTGGGACATTGAGGGTAGTTTAGTAATTTCATTATGCTATAATCTAATGCACATTATCAAGTTTAGTGAGTTTGTCATTTTCCATGACTCTCACTTGATCGGGATACGTCAGTGAAGGGCTTATACTCATACGACATTTATGATCAAGAGGTTCGTAAAATGATTCGTTCATTTCGTACTCAATTGGGTTACGATGTGAGTCCACGGGACTGGCTAGGTGACACTCACATCCTTAGGTAATTCCTCCCTTTGCCAATTGAGACGAACCTAAAGAGTCGCGCTATAAGAAACAAGCGGGATGTATCTTTTTGAGTAAATCTTTTATAAAGAATTAAATGGACTGATTGATTTAATTAGATTAAATCAATTAGTTAACTATTTAATTTAATTGGATTAAATTAAATTATTTGATTAGTACATTAATTAATTGGAATTAATTCATAGTATATATTATGTTTAAATTGGATTTAAATTTAAATATATACAAATGGGTTAGAAATTAGACAAGCAAATTAAAAGCCCACCCAGTCCAAGGCAATCCTAGGAGGGGCGGCCACTTAGGGCTTTTTGGAGTAGCCTCCAACTTGTTTCACAAGTTAGTTGAGTTTAAAAGGACTCCTATAGTGGAACAATCCCTAAGTAATAAGATGACATTACACAACACAAAAAGAAAAGAACTCTTTCCCCTCTCTCCTCTCTAGCCGTCCACTACTGTAAAGAAGGAGGAGTCTCGGGATCTTTGAAAGGCTCGTTTTGCGTGAAGCTTTAGAGACAGGAGCCCTTGGAGGATTGTTGTTCTGCAGAATCAATAAACAAATCAAAAGGGTATGTTTATTCATTCTAAATTTCGCGAAACCCATGAAAAATCATCAGATCTATTTTTGTGATCTACCGGTAGGAATCCTCGAATCTTCCGCTGCAATTCTCTGTTTTCCTATACAGGATTCCTAACATAGGGAATATGATATCATATCCCCTATCTTAGGATATATCGGTTGGGATCCGATATGATTTGATCTGATCCAATCTCCAGTCTTCTTCCAGTTAGTCCTCCACGTGTCCGACGTAGGTATCTCTCCTCCTTGTCATACGCTAGCTCCCTTGACTATCCAATAAACTTTCTCCTCTGTCTTCCAACTTGAGCTGAATTGCCACATGATTTCTTTGCTTCTTGAAACCTGTTGGTCCCAAGTGGTATACGAAAGGGTCTAGACCGGGGGGGGGGGTTGAATAGACCCTGAAGTCTTTTTCGACTTCTTAAAAATTCGTATCACTTTGAAGTATTTGAACGCTTGACAGGTTTAAGCGCTGGATGTGACGCTTGAGAAACGTTAACTTAGACTCGGTGATTTCAACGCTTACCAAAGTAGGGCAGAGTTTAGTCACTAAATCAGAGTTAGCACAGCGGAAGTATTTTATAGCTTAGCGTTCAGTTAATTAATCGAAAGTAGTTGCTTAGTTGTTTTAAGACTTTATCAGAATGTATGCAGTATGAATAGTAAAGCAGTAAAACAATGAATGCTTAAAGAGGTAAATGACACAAGATATTTGTAAGGTTCACCGGGTGATGTAATCCCAGCTACGTCCTTCTTCTCCTTTTATCAGGGAGGTTTTTCCACTATGATGATTATCGAAGAGTCACACAGAGACTTCTACAAGATAGAGGGAGATTGGATATGATCTTGGAACTCCTTGGTCACACAGATTTCAGCTCCACTAAAGATCTTCTATCCCCTTGCTTCTTTCACTCAGAAATGGTGCAAGTTACTCTTGATCTCGGAACTCCTTGGTCACACGGATTTCAGCTCCAATAGAGATCAACTTCAACAAGCTTCTTTTACACAAAAATATTGCTTGCAAGTCAACCAGCTTTCTCACTCAGATGAAAGGTGTTGATGGTTTTGGTCACGGGTTTGTTTGTTTTTGGAAAGTTCAAACAACTTGGGGATATCTCAATGGTAGTATAGGTTCTTCTTAACAAGAGATTTGAGATATGGGTGACTGTCTCTGGAATATTTGTGAAAAGCTTATATGGATATTTGGCTATGATTTTTAGTAAGCTTTTCTTTCAACAAGGTAGGTATTTTTGTGTGTGTCACTTTTCCATCATTTTACTTGTTTGTTGAAAGATCTATTTATAAGGTATTGGTGGTTTTTGTCCGTTTGACTCGGTTGGAGTCTCGTTTCCCCAAACATTCCTTGAGTTCAGACATTTCTAACTTTGGGTATATTTAATTGGTTAGGCATGGTCTTGGTTTCATAAATCTGACAGTCTAGGTCAAAGATATGGCTTGCCCATAAGTTATAGTGCTTATATTTTAATAGCACTTATCCGACTTTTAATGCATCTTGTCTTATTTCCGTTGGAAATAATTCGTCCGTTTGATTCATGCACTTTTTAAGTCTTTGGATGGTTTTGGGTCTGAATTCTTTTTCAGGTTACGTTCTTTGTAGGTTGTGTTGGTTTAACCCTTTTGGACGCTTGCTGAAGAGAATAGTTATTCTCGTGTATTGGACAGACGCTTGGACTAATCCTGAATTTCAGACGCTTACTCTTCAATCTTGTCTTGATAGTCTCACTGAGAATTCCGTCATTTCACTTGATGTTGAGTATTCGGCCTGAGTTATCCATTCGTAGTTTGAGCACTGGGATAATCCCTAAAGCGTTTGACGGACGCTTCAAGATATCTTTATCCATTGTAGCTTTAGACGCTTGATCTTCACCTTCATCACTTGGTAGACTCACCCAGAATTTTCCTAAGTGTTTTAGTGTCACATACTTAGTCTAAGGAATTCTACAAAGATGAATACTATAAGCCTAAGATAAATAAGCTTTCAGGTACTTATACATAACATTCTATGAAAGCTTTTACACTTTTCGGAGTCTAACAGAAAGTCCTATTTGTCATCATCAAAACATCTAATATGAAATTCCTAACAATTTCCCCCTTTTTGATGATGGCAATACTTATTTGGTTCAAGCGTTAGATACCTGAAGGTTAGCGTAAGTTAGTAAGTTAGTTTGAGCTTTAACGAGATGTTTCAGCTGTAAAATGCATTTTATATATATACTTCACAGTACTGGCATTTTACAACTAAAAAGAGAGAGGCACAAGTAAAAATTAAGATCGTGGCTTGATCTTGTATCTCTTAGTCATTTCAGCACGGATTGCTTCAGTTATCTGATCTTCTAACGTCATCATTGCAGCATGATCTTTACTGATTATGTGCTTGTTTTCTTGAACTTGTCGTGCCTTAAAGGCAATGAAGTGTTTATCCCATTCCTCTGGACTGATGCCTATGTATCGTAGGCAAATTCTGAAGGTTTGGTCGAAGTCAGACATTTTTCTTTCTAAGGCTAATACTGCTGGATCAGTTGGTTCTGGAATTGATGCTCTGAGAAGAGGAATGTCAAACTGTTCAAGCAGTGCTCTTGAAGGCAATGGAAGAGTTGGATAGAGCACTCTGGGAGTTTCTTTCTTATTGGACGCTTCAACCGATGTGGTTACCCAAGAGGGATAGGGATACCTTGGTTCTGCACTCAGTGTGAGAGAAGTATCAATGTGTTGACGCTTGGATGGTGGAGGAGGAACTTGATCTTTAGATGTTGACGATTTCCTCTTTTCTCCCTTCTTTTCCCCCTTATTGCCATCATCAGTCTGTATGAAATGCTGAGTAAGAAGACTGACTTGAGCAGCAATCTGAGCGACAGAGGCCTCAAGAGTGGTTAGACGCTGGTCGAAATGTTCTTTCATGACCAGGAGTTGAGCTTGATTAGCGTCTGTGAGAGAGGTCTCGAGAGCCGTGAACCGGTCTTGTAGATCATTGGTTAAAGCCACATGACTTGCCTGAGTAGCTGTAGAGAGTTGTTGTATTTGAGTGAGGCATTCAGTCATGGACGGTTGAGCGTGGGGAAGTGCAGGGCGGACTTGAGGCTTAAAACGAGATGTGTGTTTGAGAGATTCAATAGGTACTTGATTAGTAGGATCAAATACTGTTCCTCGAAGCTCTGGAGCAGTGTTGGACTCGGTGGATGCAGTAGAGTCGGATTCAGTTGGACTGGGAGAATGAGGCGCTTGAGGTAACTCTAATAGGCGCTCAGGAGCAGGTAACAGTTCAGCTGGTGCTGCAGGAAATTCTGATTCTATTCGGCTAAAGTCCGTAAACCGAAAGTCCAAGCTGGCAAACGGTTCATCTGCATATGGATACGTAGCAGTCTGCAGGAGTTCATTCAAATGTAGAGTGGGGAGATGAGTACCTTGAATGAACGTTCTGATAGGACTATCCAGTGCCCTGATATACAGTGGCCCGAGGATATCCAGCACATGAGTGGGAAAGAGTTTGGAGGGCGCTTTGCAGATGGAGAATAAGGCATCTGGGCAATAGTGTTGTGAGAAGCCAATTAGCCGATCTGTTGGGAGAGTCTTCGGTTTCCGAGAGTCGGGAACGCGGAGCCGGTAATACTCTTCCAAGTATGGGTAGATGGCTGAAGCAAGCGCTTGAGATCTTTCTAGCAGCGATAAACCAAAATCATAGTGACTGGAGACTTCTTGTCGAATAGACGGAAGTAGTGGATATCCTCTGAAAGAATTGATCCGAGAGCCATCCCATTGTCGCAGATTGTCTGTGAAGATTTTGTCGAATAGAGAGACTGGAGGCATAATTGCCATCATGAGAGAAAAGTTGTCTTCACAGTGGCTAGGGGTGCAGTTCAGACAGGACATGGGAGAAGAACCGCTGGTGGACGCTTGATCATCAAAGCGTAGAGAAGAGTTGGCCAGTTTGTGCAACGCTTGTCTTAAGCGGTGTTCAGGTTGATGGCGGATCAGAGGCAGCTTCAGAACGGGTCCAAGTCTATGCTGGCGCTGCGTCAGCATGTAGCGTGCAAATTTGGTCCTTTTATCATGAATCCCTATTCTGAATAGATGGGGAGCACTAACCAAGTCTTCAAATTTATACGTGTCACCCATGTAAGCTTCAGCCCATCTTATCTCAGTCATACAATACTCAGTTCCTGCATTAAGTATAGCACGAAACCCTTGGTGATGAATATCACAGATGGATTCAAAACGATACCTGTCGGGTTGGTAGTTAGCGTTCCAGACGCAGTCAAAATATGCATCGGTTTCAAGTTGAATCATCTCGGTCAGGGATGCTGGACGCTCACCGGCATGTACTCCTTTATTCTTCCACAGGAGGAGAGGATTAGCTGAGCGCTTGTTTTCCTCGCTTTTGACCAGTGTTAGAGAGTGAGAATAGCCTTCTCTGTTTAGTAGCTCTTCTGTTGGGTTCAGAAGCTGATCCTGACGCTCATAGACTCTGATGTTGTAGTCGCGGAGAGCGAAGCCAGTGGGTTTGCTTGTCCCACAGTCCAGATAATAAGCTAAGTCAACATCAGCTCTAGGAGTCGTGCCTCCTTGCCGCTGTGCTTGGAGAGTGACGGAAGCCGGGATGTGTGTGGGAGTCTTCCCGAGTTCAAGCGCTGTGTAGTAAGCTTCATCAGCTGGGGTGGAGGCTGTATTAAAGAGAGTGTTGCGTACAGCCAGATCAAACTTTATGAGCTTGGCGATATCATTTTCGGCATTGATAAGACTTTCTTCATTGTAACCTGCAGGTATGAAGTTCTCTGCGGGCGCTGGAGGCAAATAATCGACTGAGTGATCGATAGTCTTTGAGGGATCCAGCTTGAAGAAATGTCGATGGATCACAACGTCGTTAGCATCGCTCTGACCTTCTGAGCGTGCCTCTGTTGTACTAGGTAATGCAAGCAATGGTTGAGCCCTTGGGATTTCAGGTTCATCCGGCTCGAGATTTGTAGATTCGATGGCAGCTTCATGTGCGATGGCCACAATTTGGGTCATATCAACATCCAGATGGACATCAACTGGTGTTTCGGAGGATGATATCGGGACAGCAGCGATGCTTGATCTCTTTGTGTAGCCTCAGAAGAGATGGCAGCAGTTGGACGCTTACGCCTCTTGAAGATACGCTTCACATTTATACCTTCGGCGGGGAACGCTTGAGTCTGTGGAACTGCAGGTTCTTCAAAGTCAATATTTTTGAGAACCTTTTCCAGATCTTTTCGACTAATGAGGGGTATAGAATCCTCGTCATCTTCATCGTTTTTGATAGGTTGAGCCTTGGGCTTTCGAGGAGCCCGTTTCTTTGTGACAGTGGGACGCTTCACATTACGTTTGGCTTTCTCCTGATCTGGACGCTCAGCCTCCTCATCTGACGCTGTGCGGACAACTTGGCGCTCAGAGAGAGGCTTAGCAGCACCTCCAACTTTGGGTGGATTGAAGAGATTATTGATGATTCTTGGCCCATAGAACTTATGCTTGGCCACGGTGACTCCTGCTGAAGAGGTGCACTCTGCTCGAAAAAGTAGATCACTTAAAACTAGACCATAAGGTCTGTTTGAAGTGCGTAGACTGTCTCTGAACCTGCTGAATATATAGGCGCTCCAGTTGATCTTTATCTTGAGTAGGATGGCAGTCATCATCTGGAACTGGGTTGGGTTGATTTTGTCGAAGGTTCCCACTCTGCATTCTATGTTTTTACTGCAGAAATCAGCCAAGACTCGATACCTGTTCACTATATCTTTCTTCTCAAAGTACGGTTTGTATGGAACATCATCGTAAGCGCTAATCTGAGTCCAGACTTCTTGAATTTGTTCTTCAGTGATAGTGTCTAAAGTGGCTCCAGCATTAGGTAGAGAGAAATTCTGGGCAATGGAGGCCGCAGAGAGAGTGAACGTCTTTGATTCCTTCTTGGAGACAGGAAACAAACACGTGATGGAAGTCTCATCGTCAGACAGTCGAGCATTTCTCCAGAAAAATTCTAGTTCTTCAGGAAACATATATGAGTATTTCGTGAGAAATTTCTGAAGCCCAGCCTCTGCTACAGAATCCATTATTTCCGTTAAATCAATTTGGGGGTTTTCATAGAGAAACTTCCAATCAACTATAAGGCCTTCAGTGATCTTGACAATAACTTCAGAGGTTCCAGCAGTAGCTTTCTTGGGTGCCATTAGTGAGCAGTAGACAGAGATTACGAAGGAAAATTTTTCGTTTTTGAAAAAGAGAGAGACTTGTTTTTGCACGAATGTAATAGAGTATAAGAGTGTTTGTGTTCTGCAGAAACTTCAATTTGAATGTTCGGTGTGTTTGAAGTTTGAGATGTTGACACGTGGAGGAATATAAATCTCAGCCATTAAAATATAACTGTGGACGTGAATTTAGATTAAATAGGCACGGTTTCTTTTAGTAACTGCCACATATACTATTTTGAAGTCCGATTAAAAGTTTGAAACAGAGACTGAGAGTGATACGTGTGCCCATGAAAAGCGGATACGTTCTTTATGAAAACTGTTCGGGAATCATAATTTTGAACACTATTCAAATGCCCGCCAAAAATTTGTTAAAGCGTCCGGACCTATTCAGAATGACGCTTGAAACAATTTAGTGTTATGTGGACGCTTGAAAATCTTGAGAGTCTCTTTCAAGTAACAGGTTGTGCTTTAGCGGTCATTGTAACATATAGAATTATTCCTTTCAGGGTGTATATGAGGACACAGTTTCCCAGTACTTATCATTAGGTTTGGTAGTAGTGTTTTACTTTTGGTTTAAAATATTCAGCGCTGGTTGTACTCGTCTAAGATACATGGTAATTGTACTGACGCGTGTACATGTGCTGAACCATCTTTGAAAAACGTGATGAGTACCCATGGGTTTTCTTGAGCGAAGGGTGAGGAATGTCAAGTCAGCATTAATTGCATTGATTGACTAATCCACTTTCTCGTTTTAGCGTAGGGTAATGTACGCTTGCTTTTAAAAGGGTCTTTTTACTAACTGCTTTAGCCGGGAATAAAGCTAAGCGTTTAGTTTATTTTGAAAGAAGTGCAGACGCTAAGGCAGATTTGTGTAATAAGCGTCAAAAAGGTTTTAAGTGTATGGTGCTAAGTGCGTATGACCGATGCAAGGGAAAACATTTTTGGTCATATTCACTTAGGTATAGTTTGCTCTTTGAAGGTTCCCCCTATGTAGGTTCCCCATAAATTTCATAACATACAGTGAATTCCCCCTAAATTTCATGCCTAACAAAAGTATGATGTTTCGAATGATTAAGCATTTAGATCAATCATACCTAGTTCACTTCTTAAAGTGAGAAAACGTTGTTCGTTAAGCGCTTTGGTGAAGATATCTGCCAGTTGCTTTTCTGTACTAATGAAGTGCATGGAGATATCTTTCTTTTGAACGTGGTCACGTAGAAAGTGATAGCGAATGTCAATGTGTTTGGTTCTAGAGTGAAGAACTGGATTTTGAGTCATTGCTAAGGCGCTTTGATTGTCACAATGGATAGGAGTTGGATCTAGGATTATTCCATAATCTCTAAGTTGTTGCCTCATCCAAAGGATCTGTGCACAACAGCTTCCAGCGGCTACATACTCAGCCTCAGCGGTGGAAGTAGCGATGGACTGTTGCTTCTTACTATGCCATGAAATTAGTCTATCACCTAGAATGACATGTTCCACTAGTACTTTTTCTATCTATTTTGCATCCTGCAAAATCTGCATCTGAATAACCGATTAGTTCAAAAGGAGAATCCCTAGGATACCATAAGCCCACATTTTGTGTGCCTTTTAGGTACTTAAGGATTCTTTTAGCAGCAATTAAGTGTGATTCTCTAGGATCAGCTTGAAATCGTGCACACATGCATACTGAGAACATAATATCGGGTCTACTAGCTGTAAGATAAAGAAGTGATCCAATAATACCTCTATATTAGTGATATCAATTTTCTTTCCATTATCGTCTCTATCTAGCTTAAGCGTTTGGCTCATTGGAATTTTTGAAAGTGATGCATTTTCCATACCAAATTTCTTGATCATGTCTCTAGTATATTTAGTTTGATTTATGAATATGCCATTAGGGAGTTGTTTAACTTGTAATCCTAGGAAGAAAGTTAATTCACCCATCATGCTCATTTCAAATTGATCTTGCATCATTTTCAAAAATTTCTCACATAGACGCTTATTGGTAGATCCAAATATAATATCATCAACATAAATTTGAACTAGGAGAATATCTTCATTATGGGTAATTTTGAATAACGTTGTGTCAACGCTGCCTTTTGAAAAGCCTTTACCTATAAGGAAGATAGAGAGAGTGTCATACCATGCTCGTGGTGCTTGTTTAAGACCATAGAGTGCCTTGTCCAATTTGTAAACCATGCTTTTCCCATGGTTGTTGATGAATCCTGGTGGTTGCTCCACATATACTTCTTCTTGGAGTTTACCATTCAGAAATGCACTCTTTACGTCCATTTGATACACTGTAAATTTGTTAAATGCTGCAAACGCTAGAAACATGCGGATTGCTTCAAGTCGGGCAACTGGAGCGTATGTTTCATCAAAGTCGATGCCCTCTTCTTGACAGTATCCCTGAGCTACGAGTCTGGCTTTGTTTCTAATCACAATCCCATTCTCATCCATTTTGTTTCTATAGACCCATCTAGTTCCAATGACCCCTTGGTGGGTTGGTCTTGGTACTAGCGTCCATACCTTATTTCTTTCAAATTGGTTTAGCTCTTCTTGCATGGCTTCTATCCAACTTGGATCGTTAAGCGCTTCATCCACTTTCTTTGGTTCCATTTGAGATAGGAAGCTTGCAAACATGGCCTCATTTATTGTAGCGGCTCTCGTTCTAACGGGTGCTCCAATATCTCCAATAATTAGTTCTGGTGGATGGTCTCTGAGCCATTTTCTGTCTGGTTGGAACGAGTTAAGGGATTGATCTAACGTTTGATTAAACTGTGTAGGCGCTTGACCAATTCCTTGGTAGGCGCTTCAGTGTTTGTAGATTGAATTTGCTCTTGATGAACATTCCCTTCATGATCATCAGCGTTTCTTGCAATGTCATCGTTGATGTCTTTACGAGTAGTCTTAGGATTAGGTATAATGATTTCATTATCTTCATCAATATCACTATCATCACACAGATTGATTTGTGACGCTTGTTGAGATAAATCTTCAATTCCTGCATCATTAATATTAACCTTACTCGGTTCTTGGTTAGCATCATCAAACACAACATGAATGGATTCTTCAACCTTCGATTTGATCTTATTTAAGATGCGAAAACTCTTTCCATTTTTGGCGTATCCTAGAAAGATTCCTTCATCTGCTTTAGGATCAAATGTCTTTAGGCTTTGAGAACCATTGTTATGAATGAAACATTTTGAACCAAATACATGAAAGTATGAAACATTCGGCTTACGTCCCTTCCATAACTCATATGGAGTCTTTTCATGTTGCTTGTTGATCATACACCGGTTCTGAGTGTAGCAAGCAGTGTTAATAGCTTCGGCCCACAACCTTTGAGGCAGCTTAGACTCGGCTAACATAGTCCTAGCGGCTTCTTTAAGCGTTCTGTTCCGCCGTTCAGCAACTCCATTTTGTTGAGGTGTTCTAGGTGCTGAATACTCATGAAGTATTCCAAAGTCTTTACAAAATTTCTCAACAATATGGTTAGTAAATTCAGTTCCTCTATCACTTCTAATTCTTGTTACTTTTAGATCTTTTGAGTTTTGTAGTTGACGAATTAGAGAGGTGAGCTTGGCACTAGTTTCATCTTTAGATGCTAGAAATTCTACCCATGTATAGCGTGAAAAATCATCAACTATTACTAGTGAATACTTTTTACCACTAACGCTCATGATTTGAATAGGACCAAACAAATCTAAATGTAGTAATTCAAGTATTCGAGAGGTCGATAGATGAAGCTTCTTCTTAAAGGATGATTTAACTTGTTTACCCATTTGACAGGCATCACATAAGCGATCTTTATTAAAGGAACCTTTAGGTAATCCCTCTACGAGATTTAGAGATATTAATTGAGAGATTGTTTTGAAATTGAGGTGATTCATTTTTCTGTGCCATAACCAACCTAATTCGTTTTGATTCTTAGCTACGAAACATGTAGAGTTGTTATCTAATGTTGAATCCCAATCTACTAAGTATACATTGTTTGTTCTTCTTCCTTTTAATTTGGTAGATCCTGTCTTAACATCGATTATCTCGCACAAGTCACTAGAAAATTTAATCTTCAAAGCCTTTATCACAGAATTGACTTATGCTTAGGAGATTATGTTTAAGACCCTCAACATAGTATACATCATTGATCATGATGTTCCCCCTATGCATGATACCTATACCTTTAGTTTTACCTTTAGAATTATCACCGAATATAACTTGAGGACCATTGGTTGCACGATAGTTGATCAAGAGATCCTTTGATCCAGTCATGTGTCTCGATGATCCACTATCTATGTACCATACTGAAGCGTCGGTGTTGGCTCTAGGTACCTGCATTCAAAAGGGCAGATCTAATTTCCTTTAGGTACCCATTTTGTTTTGGGTCCTTCTTTGTTAGTGACGTGAATTAGATTTTTCGGAACCCATATTTGCCTTATCTTCACTATGGGAGAAAGATTGGCCTTCTTGGGTTTCGTTTTGAGTTGCATACCTTTTCTAGATGTATAGAAATATCCTTGATTATAGTGATAATCATAATCGTATTCACAATTATCATAGTGTTGTTAATATGAACTGGATTGTTTTGGATATGGACGTTTGATTCTGTTTGGTACTGGCTTAGGATGCACTTTTGGTGCGGGACGCTTAACGTTTGATTCACTGGCAGAAAATATCTCCTTAGCTTTTTGAGCGTTTGGATATATTTTCTTTTGTGAGACATTCACTTTGGTCTTTCCTTTGCCTGAGTCAATGTTGACTTTATCATTAGCTTTTGTACCAGTATTTGTTGATTCATTCAGCGTTTGTCTGATTGAACTTTCTTCAACAAAGATTACACCTTTTCCTTTGTTGATTGTTGTAACATTGGACGCTTTGGCTTTATAACTGAATTTATCAAAACCTGGACCGGTCTTTTCACCAAATGCCCTGGTTACTTTAGTCACATTATCTAGCGTTCTAGACGCTTTTGATAATGAAGAGATAAGCTGCTCTGATTTGGCAAGTTTAGCGACCATTTCAGCTTCTCTTTTGACTATTATATCAAGATCACCTTTTAGCTGAGTAATTTCACTCTCGAGTGATTGGTTTTTCTCAATGCACTGTTGCTGAATTTGCAACTCTGCTTTGAGCGTTAAGTTATCACTTCTGAGTGCTGAAATAATACGATGGTGATTTTGGAATAATTGGGTGGCATCTTGACAATCTGTATAATATTCCTTTACTTTGTCAAGTAATTCATCATAAGAGAGAGGATGATACAGATCAGTGGTTACCTCAGATGGTACGTCGTTAGATGCTTCATTTTCTCTTGCCATGAGACAAATGAATGCTGAGTCCTTTGATGGTTCATCATCGCTGCTTTCATCTGATGATTCCAAGTCCTCTTCAGGCGTATAGAGAGGTTCTGATTCTGCTAGCAAGCCTTGTTGTCTCAGGTTGCTCCTGAATTGGTTTCTATCCGTGTGATCTTGCTTTGTAGGTTTAGACACATTTGGATATGGGCAATTAACTTGGAAATGCCCTGGTCTCCTGCAGTTGTAACAAAGATTGGTCTTCATCTTTTGTTCGTTTGTTAATCTTGTGGATCGTTGGTTTAACGCTGCAGGCGCTGAGAGATCTTGCTGAGAAGGAGTTTGATATTGAATTGGCGCTAGGGAGGAGGACGCAGGATAGTGAGGCGCTTGATATTGTG
The DNA here is from genome assembly GCA_019426215.1 of Buddleja alternifolia. Classification (NCBI taxonomy): domain Eukaryota; kingdom Viridiplantae; phylum Streptophyta; class Magnoliopsida; order Lamiales; family Scrophulariaceae; genus Buddleja; species Buddleja alternifolia. The sequence goes on from CM033400.1 coordinate 7,045,316, forward strand.
GTTGTATTTGAGGAAGCGCTTGATATGAACTTTGTCCTGGGTGCTTAGGACTGTTTCCCTTCTTTTCATATTTCAGGAATTTCCTGAATCTATTTAGAAGCGCCAGTTCTTCTTCCTCACTTATGTCCGAACCTTTTTCTTTGATAGGTTTTCCTTTGATTGATGCCATTAGCGCTCCAGATTCGATCACTGGATTACTTACTGCATCACTGGCCGAATTCAGCTCAAACTCAAATGCTTTGAGTTCTGAAAAAGCATCTTCTGGAGTTAGGCTGTCCAGATTGTTTGATTCTCTCATTGCAGTTGTTTTCATCAGGAATCTGCTTGGAAGACTCCTAAAGATTTTGACCACCGTTTCTCGATTTTGTAGCTCCATTCCCAGAGATGTTAGTTCAGTGACAAGGGCTGTAAACCTCATGTCTAATTGTTCTAACGTCTCATTAGGTAGCATCTTGAAGCCGTTGAATTTTTCTTTGGCAATTGATAATTTGTTTTCCTTTATTTGTGCTGAGCCACCACAAATAGTAGCCAACTTATCCCAAATTTCTTTAGTTGTATTGCATGATTTGACTTTGTTGAATAAGTTGTCATTGTCACCAATGGCTGTGTATAATGCATTCCGACCGACATTGTCCAGATTTGCTCGTCGACGCTCATCGGTGGACCATTCTTGTTTGGGCTTCTCCACATAACCGTCAGGTGTTTCTCCTGTGGCTTCGGGCGCTCTGGTGATAACTTTGTATATTTTGATTGGCCCATCTGAAATGATATCACACATTTCATCATCACATGAACACAAATAAGTAAACGCTTTGACCTTCCAAGAGTCATAATTTGACTCGGTCAACTTGGGAACTTTAGAAAATGCCATGAAGAATTTTAAAGTAATTTTGAAGCGACTATATAAAAAAGATGGATCTGAACAAGCAGTTACGCTTGGAAACACTTAGGTTTCAACTTCAACCGCTCTGATACCACTTGTTGGTCCCAAGTGGTATACGAAAGGGTCTAGAAGGGGGGGGGGGGTTGAATAGACCCTGAAATCTTTTTCGACTTCTTAAAAATTCGTATCACTTTGAAGTATTTGAACGCTTGACAGGTTTAAGCCCTGGATGTGACGCTTGAGAAACGTTAACTTAGACTCGGTGATTTCAACGCTTACCAAAGTAGGGCAGAGTTTAGTCACTAAATCAGAGTTAGCACAGCGGAAGTATTTTATGGCTTAGCGTTCAGTTAATTGATCGAAAGTAGTTGCTTAGTTGTTTTAAGACTTTATCAGAATGTATGCAGTATGAATAGTAAAGCAATAAAACAATGAATGCTTAAAGAGGTAAATGACACAAGATATTTGTAAGGTTCACTGGGTGATGTAATCCCAGCTACGTCCTTCTTCTCCTTTTATCAGGGAGGTTTTTCCACTATGATGATTATCGAAGAGTCACACAGAGACTTCTACAAGATAGAGGGAGATTGGATATGATCTTGGAACTCCTTGGTCACACAGATTTCAGCTCCACTAAAGATCTTCTATCCCCTTGCTTCTTTCACTCAGAAATGGTGCAAGTTACTCTTGATCTCGGAACTCCTTGGTCACACAGATTTCAGCTCCAATAGAGATCAACTTCAACAAGCTTCTTTTACACAAAAATATTGCTTGCAAGTCAACCAGCTTTCTCACTCAGATGAAAGGTGTTGATGGTTTTGGTCACGGGTTTGTTTGTTTTTGGAAAGTTCAAACAACTTGGGGATATCTCAATGGTAGTATAGGTTCTTCTTAACAAGAGATTTGAGATATGAGTGACTGTCTCTGGAATATTTGTGAAAAGCTTATATGGATATTTGGCTATGATTTTTAGTAAGCTTTTCTTTCAACAAGGTAGGTATTTTTGTGTATGTCACTTTTCCATCATTTTACTTGTTTGTTGAAAAATCTATTTATAAGGTATTGGTGGTTTTTGTCCGTTTGACTCGGTTGGAGTCTCGTTTCCCCAAACATTCCTTGAGTTCAGACATTTCTAACTTTGGGTATATTTAATTGGTTAGGCATGGTCTTGGTTTCATAAATCTGACAGTCTAGGTCAAAGATATGGCTTGCCCATAAGTTATAGTGCTTATATTTTAATAGCACTTATCCGACTTTTAATGCATCTTGTCTTATTTCCGTTGGAAATAATTCGTCCGTTTGATTCATGCACTTTTTAAGTCTTTGGATGGTTTTGGGTCTGAATTCTTTTTCAGGTTACGTTCTTTGTAGGTTGTGTTGGTTTAACCCTTTTGGACGCTTGCTGAAGAGAATAGTTATTCTCGTGTATTGGACAGACGCTTGGACTAATCCTGAATTTCAGACGCTTACTCTTCAATCTTGTCTTGATAGTCTCACTGAGAATTCCGTCATTTCACTTGATGTTGAGTATTCGGCCTGAGTTATCCATTCGTAGTTTGAGCACTGGGATAATCCCTAAAGCGTTTGACGGACGCTTCAAGATATCTTTATCCATTGTAGCTTTAGACGCTTGATCTTCACCTTCATCACTTGGTAGACTCACCCAGAATTTTCCTAAGTGTTTTAGTGTCACATACTTAGTCTAAGGAATTTTACAAAGATGAATACTATAAGCCTAAGATAAATAAGCTTTCAGGTACTTATACATAACATTCTATGAAAGCTTTTACACTTTTCGGAGTCTAACAGAAAGTCCTATTTGTCATCATCAAAACATCTAATATGAAATTCCTAACAAAACCAAATAATATAACAGAAAATCCCAACCACATCAATGCGCTAGATGCCAATGAGGACAAATAGATTGTATAGGGTATTCAATTATGTTGTACGAACTTATATTTAATAAAGGCATTTATTCTTTTGTTCATATAAAACTTCATGGCATTAATAAGTATTGAACAAATAATCCATATGTATCAAGGTTGACTCTTCGCCCTTTATGGAATAAAGAAGTGGCACGGGGAGCGTCTTACTCCTGATTACTTAAAAGGGTTCGCAAGTCAAGAAATCTTAATTGGGCATTAAGATTCGACTTGTATGACACATGCTCTGACAAGGAGTGTCAGTCGAACACTATAGGATAGTGAGAACACGTGTCATAGATATACCAATGAAATTGATATATTCGAACACGACCAGCAGTAATCCGATAACATGGGTATTTACTTAGTGACTGTCAATGATTAGATTAATGACCATAATAGTATGCGTGAGCCTTAGACCTGAGTGTTCATGATCAATGTACTTGTATTGTTGAATCTGTTACTAGAGTAGTTAGGCCCAAATCACCCTTTGGTAGGGCCGACCTCGAAGTGCGATCTCAATGAGTCAAGTAGCACTTGTGAAGTGATCGCCAAGATGGGATTCACTGTCTCGATAGTAAACGAGAAAGTATCATGTGCGATCATAGGCAAATGAAATTATAAGTCTTAGGCCAAAGCAATGAAACTAACTCATGTAGGACATGGAGGGTAGTTTGGAAATTTCATTATGCTAATATTAAATGCACAACATCAAGTTTAGTGAGTTTGACATATACCATGACTCTCACTTGATCGGGATACGTCAGTGAAGGGCTTATACACATACGATATTTATGGTCCAAAGCTTCACGAATGATTCTTTCATTTCGTACTTAATTGGGTTACAATGTCAGTCCATGGGACTGGCTAGGTGACACTCACATCCTCTGGTAATTCCTCTCATTGCCAATTGAGACGAACCTAATGAGTCGCACTGTAAGAAACAAACAAGATGTCTTTTTGTGTTAATCTTTTAAAAAGATAAAATTAATTAGATGGAATGATTTATTGGTAATATTTAATTTAATTAGATTAAATTAAATTACTTATGTGAAACATTAATTAAATGGAATTAATTAATAATATGTATTAAATTTAAATAAGATTTAAATTAAATATGTATTAAAAGGTGGACTAAATCGGCCGAGCCAAAAAGCCCACCTTGACCGTCCACTTGGAGCCCTAGGGGCGGCCAAGAGGAGTCCATCTACTTGTTGCTTAAATCAATAGAGTTATAAGTTAACTTCAACTGCTACAACAAACCCTAATTGCATAATACAAAAGGAAAAAACTCTTATCCCAAAATATCTCTCCTAGTCGTCCACCACCACCAACGAGGAGATTTTTGGAGATCTTTTGAAGGCTCATTTCATGTGAATCTTTGGAGACAGGAATTCTAGGAGTTGCTGTTACGCGAATTCAAGGATACAAAATCAATAAGGTAATCAATTTTGTTTATTTTTGAAAAACCTTTGAAAATCATCAAACCACGTTAAAGTGATTCGACTCTAGGGATCCTCAATTCTTCCATTGTATTTTTCGCACTAAAGGATTCCGAACAGTTGTATCAGAGCTGACTTTAACGGGTTTGATGATTTTTCGCGTTTGAAATTATGTTGGCTAATTTGCGATTTAAGAATTAGATTTTTGCATGTTTAACATTTGATATTGAATCTGATTTTTTTGAAAATATTTATCACCTCGAACTTGTCGCCAGGGACACACCACAGCGCTGGGTGAGCAGTGACGCCGAAGTGCGGCTACGCCGCTACTATACATGTGTCTGAAAAACAAAAAAAGAAAAAAGAAAAGGGGGTGCGCACGAAAAATAGCGTTGGACTAGCCCAGGGCGTATGTGTGCATTCGGGTTGCTGGGCCCCGCCCAGCGATTAATATTATATATATATTTATATATTTATAAATATTAATAATTATTGGGTTTGACCCAATAGACAAATTTGACTCAAAATTTGTCGAATCCTCTTTTTCCTAATAAAATTGGTTTTGTTTTTCTAAAATTAAATTAGATTTAATTATATCATAAATTGAATTGGAAATTTTATTTATGTTCCAAGACGATAAATAAATTGGATTTATTTTGGGTTGAGTTTAATTTTTTCAAAATAATTAAAAATAAGCTAGACTTATTTCTTAAGTGATAAATTGGATTTATTCTTTTTAAATTGAAATTAAATTCATATTTTCATAATTAAATTAGATTTAACTAAGCATGAATTCTTTTTCGATTTTAAAATAAATGCCAACATAATTTTAAGTAGTTTACTTACATGCTTTGATGTATGTTGTGGTGGATGTGTCTCATGGACTTAGGGTTTTACCGTTTTGTTTTATCTGGGTTGTAATGGGCCGGATAGTACCCCCCAATTTGTATTTTCACTTTCGGTAGTATAATGTATAGGGTGCTTCTAAGTTATGTAATTAGAAGTAAGACCTTCTAGAGCTTGGAGCCCAGAGCTTATCAAGATTAGATTTGATATAGGCCTCTATCCTCTTGATTGGTCTATTGGCTTAGATCAATCTAGAATGTCCATGGAATGCATGTTGATAGAATAACTAGGTTTTTCTATTATTGCGTGGCTTTGATTAATTTCATATATGCGCGTAATAAATTAATGTGCAAAATGAGACCTTAAATAAATTAACAAATTCTGCCGAATTAAATATACTAAGTAAGAAAAGGATATTGGATATCCTGGCTCTCCATCGAACTTTGAGAGATAGAATTATGAGTTGTGCATGACATCGTCCCGACTAATGGGGGTTATGCACTAATTCATAATTCAAATCTCTCTAAGTGCATTTGATGCCATCGGTCGAAGCAAATCTCATCCCATATACCATTACAGGTTGCAAGATGAGATTTAACTATTAGATCGATAGGAGTTGATGGGAAAGTACTTAGATAGATCACCACCAATATTTTGTTACAGGCTGAGGTTAAGTGATCCATGAGCCAAAAGTGAGATTGAACCATCAGTTGGACTCACGCCACTTCAAAATTCAAATGAGCCATATATTGTTACAGATTACAACTCATTGAAAATTTTGAAGAACTCAATCACTCACTACGAAATCTGTCCAACGAGATTTCCGTGGGAGTGCATTAGTTTGAAAAATGTAGTGGGAGCCAAGTCAAATTAAAGTCCTAATTTTACTTGGGTACAACTTAATTATCTAATAAAACCTTGGTTTATTTTCTGCAGTCATTTATATCTCTCTCAAAATGGTTAACCCACTATCAACAATGCTTGAGAAAAATGTTCTCACTGGACCAAACTACAATGACTGAGTCAAGAAGTTGAGGGTTAGTCTCAAGAAGAAGTCACTTGAGCATATTTTGGAGCAAGATGATCCAACTCTGGCTAGGGCTGAAGAAGGAAAATCTGTTCTGAAAGTTTACAAGAGATGGAACTCTGATGCCCAAAAGGTCACCAGCTACATGTTACAATCTATGAGCAAAGACTTAAGACACATTCATTTGGATATGGAAAGTCCCAAGTAGATTATGCTTCATTTGGAGGAAATGTTCAGGGAACATGACTAATCAATTCGATATTACTTGTCGAAGGAACTTTTCCAAGCAAGAATAGGAGAAAACGATGCAGTAGCAACTCATGTTATGAACATGATATCCATGAATGAAAGGCTCCAAACTCTGGGAAGTTTCATGCATTTTCATCTGCAAGTCAATCTCATTCTCCAATCTCTCCCTAGATCTTTTTTTGTTTTTGTAACTGAATTTGAGGTAAATGACCTGGGAGGATCTTTAATAGATCTTAAAGACATACTTGTTTATATGCAAGCTCTTTTGAGAAAGGAATGGGATGATGATTTACCTCTAAATGAACTGCTAGGTATGAGGATTGTGTTTAATAACCATGAAAGGGGAAAGAAGCGCCCAAGAGTTGCAAAACATGTATCCATTGCCAGGAAGTGGATGACTGGAAACGTGACAGTCCCAAGCTGAAAGCAGACATTACTTCAGGTATAGAACTTAATATTTTAGAAACAAATTGTTCTATTACTATTTTTTCTACTTCCTGGATTCTAAACTCTGGGGCTAGTGCTCATATATGTGTTTTGAATCAGGAACTGGAAAAAAGTAATAAGCCGGAGCATGGAGAAGTGATGATCAATGTGGGCAGCGGTCATAGTGTAGCAGCCACACACATTGGAACCACTTCCATTAGATTATTTTTTGGACATTTATTATTGTTAGACGATTGCTTTGTTTTTCCCAATGGGCTGAAGAATATTGTTTCTATTCCTGCTTTAGTCAGGAAAGGTTATTTATTTTCCTTTGCAAACAATTCTTGTGACATTCATTTTAGAAATGAATGCATTGACAGTGCGTCTTTGATAAATGGTTTATACTATATTAAAGTCTAAAATAATTGTAATGTTAACGCTGTAACAAGAAAGCGCAGTTTGTATGATACAAACTTAAGACAACTCTGGCACTTAAGATTAGGTCCTGTCGGGGATCATAGACTACACGAGTTAGAAAATGATGGAGTCATAGACTCATTGGAATTGGATCCCTATCCCACTTGTGAGTCTTGTATTCAAGGTAAGATGACCAAGTCCCCCTTCACAGGGAATTTTGAAAGAGCCTCTGAATTCTTAGGTTTGCTTCATACTGATGTATGCGGTCCTTTTGGAAATGTGGCCCGTGGTGGTTTTCAGTACTTCATTACATTTAGCGATGACCATTCTAGGTATGGCTATGTGCATTTGATGAAGTACAAATCTAGATCACTGAAGAAATTCATTGAATTCAAGACTTTAGTCGAAAACCAAACCGTGCATCATATTAAGGCACTTCGGTCTGACAGCGATGGCGAGTATATGAGTACCGAATTTGACCAGTTTTTAAGGGAACATGGCATACTGTTACAGCATTCTCCTCCAGCCACTCCACAATTAAATGGCATAGCAGAATGAAGGAATCGAACACTTTTAGACATGGTTCCATCCATGCTCAGCTACATAGATTTTCCCGTTTCGTTGTGGAGGCATGCGCTGCTCACAGCTGCTCACATTCTGAACAGATGCCCCTCCAAATTTGTTCCTAAAACATCGTATCAGATATGGCGTGGAAGGAAGCCTAATCTGAAACACATAAAGATATGGGGTTGCCCAGCTTATGTGAAAAAGACCAAGGCAGAGAAATTTGAGGCTAGGTCCTTGAAAGGGTGATTCGTTGGATATCCCTAGGATTCCATGAGATATTTATTCTACCTTCATGATGATCAAAGGATCATTGTTGCCTTACAGGCAATCTTTCTCGAAGAAGAATTCATTCGAGAAGGTAGAGCTGATAGAAGTATTGTTCTAGAAGAACAAAATGAATCTCCTTTGAAAGACATTGTTCAAGAGACCTAACCCGAAACGAAAATGACACAGCCATTAATCCGAAGGTCAGCTAGAGTATCTCAACTGCCTGAGAGATATGGTTATCTGCTACAAGGAAAGCATAATTTGTATGCAGTAGCGGAAGGAAACCATGGAGACGATCCCTCTAGCTATGACCAAGCAATGATGGACATGAATTCTGCAAAATGGCATGAAGCTATGAAAGTAGAAATGGATTCGAAGTATTCGAACCAAGTCTGGACTCTGACAGATCGACCCAAAGGTATTGTACCCATTGGATGTAAATGGATCTATAAGAGAAAGATTCGTCCGGATGGCAAGGCGGACACCTATAAGATTAGGCTAGAGGCGAAAGGATATAGTCAAAATGAGGCATTGACTATGAGAAAACTTTTTCGGCTGTAGCTATGATCAAATCCATTAGAATTCTACTTGCCATAGTTGCATACCTGGATTACGAAATCTGGCAAATGGATGTGAAGACTGCGTTCTTAAATGGATTCCTCGAGGAGGAAATCTATATGGAACAGCCCAAGGGTTTCATATCAAGTGCAGATTTTCATAAGGTCTGCAAATTGAATAGGTCTATTTATGGACTCAGGAAGGCCTCTCGCAGTTGGAACCTTTGTTTTGATGAAGAAGTACAAAACTACAGCTTCATCAAAAATGAGGATGAACCATGTGTCTATAAAAGGGTCAGTGGGAGTGACACGAGAAATCCTTACGTGTATTAAACAGGAAGTGGAGTGATCGTGTGCAGTAATAAAATGAATTTTTAAGTCCGAGATGTCGAACCCACAGAGACTCATATTTTAGATTGACAGATTTTAAAGCAATTAAAATTAAATTAAATTGAATTATCACGATTGTATCAAAAATAAAGAAAAATTTAAGACAAGACTTGACAATTAGATTGAGATTCTATGAGATAAAACAACTAAGGCACAATATTCAACCGAATTTACTCATTAATATATAAGAATTATTCTTCGAATTATTAAACTACTATTGCTTTGGTGAAAATTCCTTAATTAATTACTACCTGATGTCTCGGCTGTAACAGTCATATGACTAATTGACGGTTCTCTAGTCCTATGACTAATTGACGGTTCTCTAAATATGTCTATCCAAGAATCTAATTAACAACCATGCATTTACATTCTATGATTTCCCCGGATAAATTCGGCTAACAGTACCCAGGAATCTCTACCTATCTCTAGGGGAAATTCCCTATTTTTTCGGGATGATATGTTAATTCTTTTGAACTCTAACCTATATTCTCTTGAACGAATAGTCTAGGCAAATTAGCAAGCAAGCATATGATTGGAATAAAAGCACAAAATTAACACACAAAGCAATGATAGAATTAATAGAAAAAATCACTTCATATATATAAACTCATAAAGTCGGCCTTCGCATGGCCATAGTTAAAGGAAAATTAGTTCATAATTATAATTAGAAAAATAATAAAAAACATAGAATTATTCATAGACAAATAATCTAGAACTAAAAGTCTCCCTATTACGAATTGATGAACTGATGCAGAATCATCGTTCTCTTTATCTTGCTCGTCTCCTTGCTCAAAAGTATCTTCCAAAGCTAAAAATTTCGAACCCTATTGCTGTTATAAGAGGAGGTATTTTTAGAAGAGGATCCCCTAGTCTTCTACTTGAATTAGGTATCAAAATTTGCCGAAAATCTTCCAGCCGACTGCGACGTTTGAACGTCATCCCCTCACGTTCAAACATTGATGACATGGCATAAGTGATTTGACTATGAGTTGACTGGACTAACGTTTGAACGTTGGATGCCTCACATTCGAATGTTAGCTGCAGTGTATTTTCAAAATAGTGTTCTTCAGCCCCTTTTGCTCGATTGTTGTGATTTTGACCCTGTACTCATTTAACACACAATTCAAAGCCACAAGAGGTAAAAATCACTCATAATCGACTCTAAACCAGACAAATACCGGGCCCTAAAACACTTAAAACTCATGCTTATCAGGGAGCAAAATCATATTCCTGGTGCTATATGTAGATGATATTCTACTTGTAGGGAATGATGAAGGCCTGCTAACTTCAGTTAAGACATGGCTTTCAAGCACGTTCTCCATGAAAGACTTGGGAGAAGCCACCTATATCTTAGGAGTTCTCATCTACAGGGATAGATCGAATAAGATGATTGGACTTTCTCAATCCCTCTACCTAGAGAAGGTCCTAAAGTGATTTGGGATGGAGAACTCTAAAAGAGGTCTCTTGCCCATGAGACACGAAATTCATCTCTCCAAAAAGATGAGTTCTCAAAGTGAGGAAGATCGAAAAGAGGAGTGCAGTTCCCTATGCATCAGTAGTGGGAAGTCTCATGTACGCAATGTTATGCACGAGACTAGATCTTGCCTATGCTGTGAGCGTAGCAATTAGGTTTCAAGCTAAACTGGGTAAAGAACATTGGATTTTCGTGAAATCTATCTTGAAGTACTTGAGAAGAATCAAAGATATGATTCTCGTATATGGCAATGGAGAAATGAAAGTGGACAGTTATACAGATTCTGATTTTCAATCAGACATTGATGACCGCAAATCCAATTCTGGGTTCATATTCACTCTGAACGGTGGAGCGGTGTCTTGGAAGAGTTCCACACAAAGCACAATTGCTGATTCGACCACTGAAGCTGAATATGTGGCAACCTCAAAGGCAACCAAAGAAGTTGTTTGGATTAAGAAGTTCATAGCAGAACTTCAAGTTGTTCCTAGTGTGGAGCTACCGTTGCCACTTTGGTGTGACAACAATGGAGCCATCGCGCAAGTTAGGGAACCAAGGTCTCACAAAAAATCCAAACACATAGAGAAGAGATATCAAATAATTCGAGAAATCGTTGGAAGAGGCGACATCGCCGTGCAGAAAATAACCTCAGCGGACAATGTGGTTGAACCACTCACTAAGCCATTGGCTCAGCGGTGGTAGAGTGACATCTTGAGAAGATGGGTATTAGATACCATAGCAATTAGCATTAAGTGCAAGTGGGAGATTGTCGGGTATATGCCCTAGATGCCAATGAGGACAAACAGATTGTATAGGGTATCCAATTATGTTGTACGAACTTATATGTAATAAAGGCATTTATTTTTCTATTCTATAAAACTTCATGGCATTAATAAGTATTGAACAAATAATCCATGTGTATCAAGGTTGACTCTTCGCCTTTTATGGAATAAAGAAGTGGCACGGGGAGAGTCTTACTCCTGATCACTTAAAAGGGTTCACAAGTCAAGAAATCTTAATTGGGCATTAAAATTCGACTTGTATGACACATACTCTGACAAGGAGTGTCAGTCGAACACTATGGGATAGTGAGAACACGTGTCATAGATATGGTATATACTCAGTGACTGTCAATAATTGGATTACTGACCATAATAATATGTGTGAGCCTTAGACCTGAGGGTTCATGATCAATGTACTTATACAGTTGAATCTGTTACTAGAGTAGTTAGGCCCAAATCACCCTTTGGTGGGGCCGACCTTGAAGTGCGATCTCAATGAGTCAAGTAACACTTGTGAATTGATCGCCAAGATGGGATTCACTGTCTCGATAGTAAACGAGAAAGTATGTTGTGCGATCATAGACAAATGAAATTACAAGTCTTTAGCCAAAGCAATGAAACTAACTCATGTAGGACATGGAGGGTAGTTTGGTAATGATTAAATGCACAGTATCAAGTTTAGTGAGTTTGACACATACCATGACTCTCACTTGTTTGGGATACATTAGTGGAAGGCTTATACACATACAATATTTATGGTCCAGAGGTTCGTAAATGATTTGTTCATTTCGTACTCAATTGGGTTACGATGTGAGTCCACGGGACTGACTAGGTGACACTCACATCTTCTGGTAAATTCTCCCATTGCCAATTGAGACGAACCTAATGAGTCGTGCTATAAGAAACGAATAGGATGTCTTTTTGTGTTAATCTTTTAGAAAGATAAAATTAATTGGACGAATTGATTTATTCGTTAAATCAATAAATTAAATATTTAATATAATTAGATTAGATTAAATTAAATTATTTATGCGAAATATTAATTAAATGGAATTAATTAATAATATGTATTGAATTTAAATAGGATTTAAATTAAATATGTATTAAAAGGTGGACTAAATTGGCCGGGCTAAAAAACCCACCTCGATCGTCCACTTGGAGCCCTAGGGGTGGCCAAGAGGAGTCCAAAGATGGACTCTTACTTGTTGCTTAAGTCAGTAGAGTTATGAGTTAACTGCAACTGCTACAACAAACCCTAAGTGCATAACACAAAAGGAAAAAGCTCTTATCCCAAAATATCTCTCCTAGTCGTCCACCACCACCAAAGAGGAGATTTTTGGAGATCTTTTGAAGGCTCGTTTTGCGTGAATCTTTGGAGACAGGAATTCTTGGAGTTGCTGTTACGCGAATTCAAGGATACAAAACCGATAAGATAATCAGTTTCGTTTATTTTTTAATAACCTTTGCAAATCATCAAACCACGTTAAAGTGATTAGACTCTAGAAATCCTCAATTCTTCTGCTGCGTTTTTCGCTCTAAACGATTCCTAACACAAAGAAGAATAAAACTCGAATGTTAGAGAATAAGAGCTAGCTACTCGAGTTTTGGTGTAGTGAGTTCGACCAAATGTTTCACCCAATCTCTTCAAGGTGATTGAAAATTTTAGATTAATTTAGGAGCCACCCTCTCAGTTCGACTCACACCCATCAAACGTAATCTCTTGTTCATAGATATTTTTTCCCTGTATACATACACATAAAAAATATTATACTATAAGCTTCCTTTGATACTCTAGCATGATAAAGTGGAACTCCAGATGAGCACAAATTTGAAGCAGCTACGCTTCACCTATTATTATAGTGTAAGATGAGCTTCAAGATTCCTTGACAAACTAATGTGAGACAAATGCATGTAATGTATTGTAGATGCAATGTAAGACACATACATACTTATTACATGTAGGCCAAATCCTATTTGTGGCCCCTCAACTCTTATTTTTGTCCAATTTTAGTCCCTCAAGTCTAAAACATGTCGAAAAATTGTTGAGGGACCACATATTATCTCACTAAATTACCGGGATGGTGAGTCAACTTTCAAAATTATCTCACTATAGTCCTCAGGACAAAATTGTCCCTTATTAAGATGGAATAGTCCTACATGCAATGGCAAAATTGAAAAATAAATTATTTTTTGTCAAATTCTAACGGATTTATGATCATAGGGACTAAAGTGAGATAATTTTAAAAGATGAGAACTATGAGGACAAAAGTAAAACTAAAGGGACCACCATTGATATTTGTCCTTATATGTAAATATACAATACATATCACATCACAACATACCAGTGTCTACTGAGAAACTAAGGGTATGCACATTTTTTTACCGAATTAGATGACAATTTTTTAACATATTTGTAGCGAAAAACCCACACAAAGAATTGGTATTGTATTTGGACGAATGCTACACTTTGGTTCAGATGCAATACATTAAAGGCCTGTATGCTAAAACTTAAAAAAAAACACTTTTCAGCTTTTTGCTGGATTTAAGCTGTTTTTTGCTGTTTGGTTTCACTGCTTCTGATTCTGCTTCACTGAAAAAAAGCTGAAACTAGAAGCAGGTCCTTCGGTACTTCTACCAGCTTCTTCTATTTTTTCTGTTTTTTTAGTAAGTTTTGCAAACACACTCAACTTTAACTTTTCAGCAATTTTTACAACTTTTTCTAAAATTCAATACTTTTTTAAAAGCACAAGATCTTGCAAACAGGCTTTAAGTAACTTTAAATGAGACGCAATACATCAAGTAATGACTAAGGGTACAGACATCATCAATAAACTTTTTCTGATAAGGAATAAAAGTAAAGAATAGTAAAAAAAAAAGTACCTAGTATGGAAAAAAACTGATCATTCGACTCCATAAAAAAATCATTAAGCTAGCGGGAATGCTCCCATGATGTGTACATAGCCATGGAGAGTTAATTGTGAAAATGATTTACCCGTTTTAGGACATCTTCTATATATAGCGGGTGAGAAATTAACATAATGATGAGGACCATACCGTATCATAAAGACGGAAAAGTTCATAATAGTCTTGTGTAATTATAAAACGCCACAACTGAAGTCAAGATAGACTATGATATCATCAAATCTAATGTGATGAAACAATGACTTATCCACTTTTACGCATTTGTAATTCAAAATTAAGGTCTTCCCTCCAAAATGCAACCAAGTCAAAAAAATATATTAAATAATATGCATAACCTGGGGATTTCACTCTAGAGAAAAAATGTCTTTCTCATTAAAAGACATAGCTAAACACCCCAAGTGTCCGAAATGCCTTCCTATTAAGAGCAATATCTAAATGCTCAAAGTGTCTGCATATTTTTCATGGGTAATCCAAGTTAGATGCAAAATATGAATCGTGATGGTGACGCTTATGTGATCGAAAACGATAAAAGTCCAACCATTTTACAGAATATGTCATTTACTCTTATTAATCTCATATTTGTTGTCGACTTGACGTAACAAGACCTTTGCTGATTTAACTTCAAAAGAGTTTTGATTTTTGGCTAGCTAGTTCTTGGACCACTTGAATCACAAGAAGTCCAACCGGTTGCACCCATTCGGGTGGCAAAAATGAGGGAACAAAATCAAATCCAATTAGTAATTAATTTAATATATATAGTGTCATGTGAAATTCATTTCCCCTTGTAGAAAAGGACGACCGGCACCCCGGATCTTTAGCGACCTTGCTGCAGACAAATTTTCCTGTGCACAGCCATATGTATTTTTATGGCAAGTTCTAGTCTACTCACCACTGGTGGCCACACGCATGAAAAATTCTAGCTCACTCTCAACGTAATTGCACTCAAATATATTTCATAAAATGAGTGAGTAATCACGTAATAAGTATAATTCAATTGTTTTATGAAATATGTTTGGATTGTACCGAACCGAGATCGGTTGAGGCTGAACTTTCTCCGTATATATTACACTATTTTTTATGCCCTCTTTCAAATTTCACACTTCTCTCTGTCTCACAAGAAAATAAACACAAAAACCCCTGGTTTTCCCCTCTGGTTTTACGCCGAATGGCAAATTTGGAACCGCCTCGTTATCCCATTATATTCCTCCACCTGTTACCTCTCTCTCTTCTCTTTCTCTCTCTACTGTTATCTAGAGTTTTAGCCAGCTAGACTTTCTTTTCTCTTTTAACCCAACTTCTCTTAATTAATGATAATATATATATATATATGTATATATATATATATGAAGGATTAAGAAGAAGTTTGTAGCTCTTTTACTTGCGTGTAGAGTGTACTTGGTAGCTTTTAATTGAGTAATTTTTCTGCTTCTTCAACTTTGCATGTGCTCTTCTCATAGTCTTCTCTTCCCTTTTGGGATTTATATTAATTATTCACCTTTCATTCTAAAACCAATTACTCCCACACTTTGTATTTATATATATATATATGTGTGATCCCCTCCTTAATTAATTGGATATTCCAATATAATGAGGTAAAGGGCTTGGGTTTTGTTATATTGATTAATTATATATGCTGAAATATTAATGTTCATTAATTTCTGTACTGATCATAGTTGTTGTTTTTGCTATGTGGAGTTTTATAGGACTCATCAATCTGGTTGAAGATTACATATAGATATATATATATATATATCAAGATCAAATGGAAGTACCAGTAGATAATACTAAGTGGCTTTCATTCTCATTATCTTCAATGGAAATGCTCAACTCTTCTTCCCAATCCCAATCCCACCACCACCCTCCACCTGATTCTCACCATTTCTACTCTTTTGCCGATGACAACTTCTATGCCAATAACGGTAAATACTCATACACACACACACACACACACACACACACACATATATATATATATAATCAGCTTTTTTGGAGGTTTTCGGAATCTTTGAATGGAACTCATTAATACCTTGCACAAAAACCTCCTTGTTTCCGTTTCTTTAATTTGCTGACCAAAACAAGTTTGAAAAAACTCAGAAAAGACAACAAAATGCATCCGTGTGTGTGTGTGTATATATATAATTCCATTTTCATTACTTCAATATCCTTGTTATTTTCACATTTTTATACTATTCTCTCTCTTATCCAATTTTTTCAGGTTGGGCAAACCCAAAACCTGAAGTCATGTATGATGTAGAATCAGAATCATGTCATGATGAAGTGAATAATAAGGAATCTGTTTTCACCAACTTTTTCGCCGGCGGCAACTCGGCCGAGACTCATGACTCGTCCACCTTGACTCATCACATGTACGACGGCTACTTGAGCAACGGCGATGATTTCATCAAGACTACTAGTTATAATAATACTGGGTTTCAACCTTTCTCAGCGAACTCGGGATCGGAAGTAGATGACTCGGCGTTTGCTGATGAGTCAGGGACCGAGTTGATGATCACCGCCTACTCTCATCATCACTGCCCCATTACTACTGCAGCAACTAATAATGCTTTGTCTCTCGGAGTTGTTAATAATAATAATAGTAGTAATAGTAATGTTGTTGTTATGTCCAATGTTGATCAGAGTGCAGCCCCAGCCACTAATGTTGAGTCTGATCATTGCAAGAAAATTGCTGCCGATACTAATTTCGGACACAGAACTTCCATTTACAGAGGCGTTACTAGGTAATTCATTACGTACAAAATATAATAAATAATACTCCATTTTAATCTAATTTGAATTTATTAAATTTGGATTATTATTATTATTATTATTATTAATGTTGAGAGGGTGCAGACATAGATGGACAGGAAGATATGAAGCTCATCTCTGGGATAACAGCTGTAGAAGGGAGGGCCAAGCAAGAAAAGGCCGTCAAGGTACAACTACAACTTCCTGTTTTTTTACATTTCATTTTAAGTTTAAAGCTCTCCCTATAAAGTTGTACAATCTTCAGATTTTATCAATTTTGATGAAATTCAGAAATTATCAACTCTCGTATTCTAAATTGGAGAGAAAAATGAAGATATAATTTGGATTGCATGGGGTGGGGTGGGTGGGGGGTTCAGGTGGTGTGGGAATAGAAGCTATTTTTTTTCTTATCAATCGAACTTTTTTATGATGATTGATTTGACTGCAAATGTACAAATCGTACTTCAGTTTTTCTGCTAAATTTCGTTCAATCTTTCACTGATTTGATTGGATGGGCCGCCATTTTTATACATTCATGTTTATATAATACTTGTAAGATGATTTTAAAGTGACTTTGGTTGCAATAAAATTGGTCTATTATATTTTTCATCATTAATACGTGAAATGAGATAATTTATAGTAGATTCCGTGCAATTTTTCTATTATTGATGAGAACTTATAAGGGGCTGAATAATACTGAAAATATAGTAGATTCCGTGCAATTTTTCAATTATTACATATATTTATTGTAGAACTCTTATGTACATCTGATCTTCAATGCACCAAATTAATGTGAATTTTTGGGAGGTCCATACTTGGGAGCTGCATGAGTTGGGCTCCCATGTAATCTCCATCAAATATGTTTTCATAAATATGAGGGGTCCAACATCACATCGTGAAGGTGGAAATCATTCCAAAAGCCAAGTCTCGGGAGCTTCTGAGTTGGCGCACCAATAAGTGACGTGGCAAAAGTCCATGCCACTTGGTATATAGGACCGGTGCACATAAGAATTTTCCTTCTCCGGCCATGAGTTGATGAATATCTTGCCCACATATTCTACTTACATTTACTAGCATCTAAAGAAAACAACCCCCCCACCCTCCCTCTAAGGCTGGGGGTACGGTTCTTTCAAGTTCCTGTTACATCAGCTAGTCTGAACACTTGTGCCTGAAATGCTGAAATTTATCAGAATTGCTTTTAACTTTAACTTTTATTTTTCCCCCTTTTCTTTAATTCTCTGAATGAGGTTTGACCAAATCACATGAAATTTAAATGAGCTGCCTTCTGCCCACCTTATTTTCTGGAGTTTACACCTTTTCTGATGTTTTTATATGCATGTCAGCGCTCTTTAAGTGTACATATATTTTTCAGTTCTAACGCGAGCACTTATATATATATATATACATATATACATATATATATATATATATTTATAATCTAGTCTTGTTTATCTAATCCATTGTTTTATTTCAGGGCAAAATAAGCTTTGCCCTCGCCAAACTGTGCCTTTTGTACCAAATGCCCCCCTGTATTGTAGAAAAATATATTTACCCCTTCAATTGCATGGAATTGTCCCTATTATCCTTGATCATTATTTTTCCTTTCATTTTTCATTTTCTCCACCATTTTTTTTCCGCATTTTCTTTATTACATAGATTAGTTAAAATTTATTCAAAGCATTATAATTAATTGTTTAAAATAATAATTTGCAATATTTTTTTAGCATAAACTTTAAATTAATTTGGTGAGAACACATTATTTAAATATTTGAAAAAATTCAACTAATGTGTTGTGATAACTTAAAATAATTCAAATAGATTTTAATATATTTTATGTATATTTTGATAATATATATATATATATATATATATATGTATGTATTTTTCTTTGTGTGCCTGTATGTATTTTAAATCTGGGGTGCAAGGATATGTATATTTTTGGTTAATTTAAATGTATTCATATATATACATATTTATATTGTTAAAATATAATGCATTAAGTTATATATATCTATATATATGTATAAATATTCTAGTAAATTAGGGTATTAAAAATACACATATATGTAGTAAGAACATAGACATAAAAGATATTTGTTATAATTAATTTGATTTTGTAACGATGCTTTAACATAAATTCATCATACATTCATATAATGTGATGTCACCAAATTAATTTATTATTATTAAATTTATTGCAAATTATTATTTTTTATAATTAGTTATAGTGCAATGGGTAAATTTTAACTAATCTATGTAATAAAAGAAAAATTGTGAAAAAGAAAAAAATGGTGGTGAAAATGAAAAATAAAAAAAATAATAATGAGTAAGGGTAATAAAGACCATGCAAATGAGGGGGGTAAGTGTATTTTTCTATAGTTCGGGGAGGTATTTGGTACAAAGGATCTAGTTGGGGGGGGGGGGTGGCGGCAAAATGTATTTTGCCCTTTATTTAATAATGGGATGGTCAAGTAGGTACATATTATCTATTATTTTTCCCTTTATTTAATAATGGGATGGTCAGTACGTACATACCATGTATTATTGTTATGAACTTGTGATATTAAGAAACTGAGAGAGATGGAAATAATTTGAATGAAATATCAATGAATATTATTTCATTTACTAAGGATATGTATGGTTGTGTTTTTTAAGTGCATTTTCATTTTCTGGATTACCAGAAAATAAAAATGCACACTCCAAAGTAAATTTTTCAAAAAATACTCAAATTTTAAATCTTACTCCACATTCTCCTATATAACTACTCATCATTTCATCAATTCAATCACTTCATTCTCTCTCTTCATTAATTACATAATTCAATATCCAACATATTTTTTTTCTTACTTTATCATAAATAAAATATTATTCTAATTTTTTTCTCTCATCATTATTACATATATAACTAATTCAATCAATTTTATATCACATCTACACAATTTTCAAATATTTCTCAAAAACACATCCAAACAAACAAAAAAAATTAATATTTTTACACGAATTTTTATAATACACATTCTCCAATAAAAACTCAAAATTCATTTTCGAAAACACATAGCCTAGTTTCTTGGAAGTTATTAACTTTTGCACAAATCACCTCAAAATTTAATCTTTACTCGTTGGAAATCGGACAGAGAAATTTGTGTTGTCCATCAAACCTTTGACGGTGGACCTAGGATTTTAGTACATACCATAACACATCTTTTCTGAGGATTTCACAATGATAAAAGGTTTTTAGTCGTATGGTAATATTTCGTGGTTATTATGCCATTAATAACATTCTGGAATTGTTTCATTTATCTGTTTTTATTCCTCAGTTAACATGCAGGGATCAAAAGGGTTAAACAATTTTCACACACACACATATATATATATATATGTATATTTTACCACAGAAATTTCATAATGCTTTTTGTGAAATCAATTTTGAAAACTAGAAGAAGTTGAAAGCTTGCATTTACATAGATGAGCTGGATTTTCTTTCATCTCTTTGCTATTGATTCTGTTTCGCTTAACTTGGAATTTATCCTTTTTCGGGCAATATTCTAACGGGCTCTATTTTGCATGAATCGGGATCATATTCTTCGATGTTGCTGAAAATATACTTTATTCTGCAGTGTATTTAGGTAAGTAATGTTCTTCTTTGCAGCTCTCTTTCTCTCTATATATATGTTTGATAGTTAAATTTGATTCTGATTATTTACGGTTAACATTTCGTATGATTTAGGTGGATACGACAAGGAAGATAAGGCAGCAAGGGCATACGATTTGGCCGCTCTTAAGTACTGGGGTCCCACCGCCACCACCAACTTCCCGGTAATTCTACGTATTTTTGCCGTACTCATGAACTAATTTTTTTTCGTCTTCAAATGTGCAAGCATTACTAGGTATATAGGCCAAGGCATGAACTGAATTCTTAAAGAAATTGTCCTTTCAGATCTCCAATTATACGAAAGAACTCGAGGAGATGAAGCATGCGACTAAACAAGAATTCATAGCCTCACTTAGAAGGTTTGCATATTTAATCCATTCTTAAAATTTTCTGGTAAATTGTACAATAACGACATTTAGTAGCCGTAAAACGGGTTCTCATGGAAGTTCTCTCAATTTTCTTTAGGAAAAGTAGCGGTTTCTCACGGGGAGCATCCATCTATAGGGGTGTTACAAGGTTTGAATTTTAAGAATTAGATCACATTTCTGTGGTCTATTGATTGCCATTTATGGTAGTAATCCAGAAATGTGATTGTTCGTTAATGTTATAATTAGCTTTTCGGAGTTGTTATGCAGGCATCATCAACAAGGTCGATGGCAAGCAAGGATTGGTCGTGTTGCGGGGAATAAAGATCTCTACCTCGGAACATTCGGTAAATACGTTTTCCCTTGCTTCGAATTAGTCGAGTAGATTAATCAATCGACTTCGATAATATATCTTAGGCTGCGTTTGAGATTGAAGGATTGGAAAACTAAAAGGTTGTCGGGATTCCAAATCATTAGTAACTAACCGATACATTAAGCTAGTTTAGATATTTTCAAAATATGTAAGATTTCTATTTGTTCAGTAGAGTTATTTTTCAATTATTAAGGTGGATTTCCTCGTCTCCAAATAAATTCCTCAAATTCAGATCTTTCAAACAAATGGAACTTAAATAAATTAGTTTAAGCTGGCTGTTCAATTTTAATCCAAATCCCCAGTAACATAACTGTGTAACACTTTTTCTTGCACGCATAGATGTGTCAGAAGCGTACAAGCTTATGCACTGGTGCTCAATCCGGATGTGGAGAGAGAAAATGTGGTGTTGAGAAAAAAGTGTTACATGGTTGTGTTATGGACCGACTTAACATTTACTAAATGAATAATCCATTTCTCTCTATTATTACACATGCAGCAACCGAGGAGGAAGCAGCAGAGGCATACGACATAGCTGCAATAAAGTTCAGAGGCGTAAACGCCGTAACCAATTTCGAGATGAGTCGGTATGACGTCGAAGCAATTGCCAAAAGCCCTCTTCCCGTAGGTGGAACCACAAAGCGCTTGAAGCTCAATATTGAATCCAAAGAGAAGTTACCTTCGGGCACCCCGAGCAGCAGCATTAGTTTCTCAGCCATTCCGCCTGCCTCAACAATCCCATGTGGCGTGCCCTTTGACGCTGCCCCGCCATTTTATCATCATCACAACTTCTTCCACCACTTCAGCAATCTTGGGCCCTCCGATGCTTCGGGTCCTGTTTCGTCCATGGTAACTCCCGTGACTTTGATGCCATCACCGTCTGAGCTTTTCATTTGGCCTAATGAGTCTTATTAAACGTAACATGCTTAAGCCGTAGCTTGTTATTTGTAGTAAAATGATCTTTCATCTAACCTAGGATTAATGGTTAAATCGTGTCGTGTTTGTATAAGATGGAATGCCGTAAGTAGTTTCTAGTAAATAGCTTTTGCTTAGTGAATGTTATGGGAGCACTGGGAGTGGATTAATTTTCAATATGTTTTCCATTCTTAGAAGCTGCCCCTGTAATCGACTTAACTTTGTTGATTCAATAGACGAAAATCATACAAATTAATCCATAGTGCATTTGTCATGGTAGTTTGATATGATAAGAGTTGATGGGAAGATCAGCAGTATCGTAATCTCATGGAGTTAAATCTTTATGGTGGATTACATCCACACTGCGGTGCCAATTACCAGAACACTCCAACTTTTTAGTAATTAAAATGAAACCTTGGGTCTATTTGTTAGGATTATAAGGAATAAAATTGTAAGGATTTTTAATTATTTGGCCAATTGATAATTTGTTAAAAATTGATTATTTTGTAGTGCTTATTTTATACTTTTGGTCTCAAATACCACCAATAGCCTATCGACTCTATCGTTTGTACCATTTTAGTCTCTTATCTCTCAACTGCATTCAAATAGTTCTTCAAGTCTATTATTTGTCTCATTTTTAGTCCATAGTTACTCAAATGCACTCAAATAGTCCCTCATCTCTCGGATTCATTCCATTAAAGCCCCTCGAGTCAATTATCGATTAAAAACTAACAGAACCTTGGGCACAATGCTTACACCCTGTTAGCATAGGGCATGTTTTTTACTTTTGCAAGAGTCCCTCAAGTCAATTATCAGTTAAAAACTAACAGAACCTTGGGCACGTGACTTACATTGTGTTAGGACGTGGCATTTTTTTACTTTTGCAAGAATTTTTCTTCCAAAACTCCCTACTTTTATCTACTTTATTTTATATTTTTCTAATTATTTTAGATTTAAATTTTTTTCCATTCGTTCCCAAAATCCTAACTTTAATCTACTTTTTCCCTCATCCCATTCTCTTAGCTCAATCCCCTCCACCTTCCATCAACTGTCTATGTTGCCACCGCCGATACTCTTCTCAAATTGCGCCGCCGCCCCCCACTCTCTGAATATTAAATGACGTTGTCCCACCTTTCGAAAATCATGACGTTGCCCCACCTTTTGAAAATCCAATGACGTTGCCCCACCTTTTGAAA
Source organism: Buddleja alternifolia (assembly GCA_019426215.1). Classification (NCBI taxonomy): domain Eukaryota; kingdom Viridiplantae; phylum Streptophyta; class Magnoliopsida; order Lamiales; family Scrophulariaceae; genus Buddleja; species Buddleja alternifolia. Next base: position 7,068,730 of record CM033400.1, read on the forward strand.
ATCCAATGATGTTGCCCCATTCTCTGCAAATCCAACGATGTCGCCTTATCTACGCCGCCCCCTCTACCATCTAGAAAATCGCCCTCCTCCTCCTCCACCATCTGCAAATCCTGTTGTTTGTCTACTCTTGTTGTTGTTGCCCTATTACCCATTTTTATTGTTGCAGATAGTTGGTGAGTAGTTTTAGAGATATTTTTCTTTTTGGGAAAAGTGAACAAAAAAAAAAAGACCTTTAGTCACTCAAATGTGCTCAAATAGTCTCTCAACTCTCAGATTCATCTTATTAAAATCTCTCGAGTCAATTATTCATTAAAAATTGCTGAAACCTTGAGGCATGTGACTTATACCATATTAGGATAGGGCATTTTTTTTAACTTTTGCAAGAATTTTTCTTCCAAATACCCTGCTTTTATCCATTTTATTTTATATTTTTTAAAATATTTTAAATTCAAATTTTTTTTCCCATTCTTTTCCAAAACTCAAGCCTTAACCCACTTTTTCCCTCATACCAATCTTCTAACTCAATCCCCTGTACCTTTCATTCCCCGTATGTGTTGCCACCACTGCCACCCTTCTCAAATTACGCTGTCGTCGCCCTCCCTCTAAAAATCAAATGACATTCTTCACCTTTGGAAAATCAAACATCGATATCTCTACCTTCTGAAAATCCAACAATGTCGCCTCATCCTCTGCAAATCCAACGTTGCCGCCTCATCCACGCCTCCTCCTCTACCATCTGCCAAATCGCCCTTTTCCTCCTCCACCATCTGCAAATCTTGTTGTCTATCTCCTCTCACCATTGCTACCCTGTTACTTGCTTTTAATTGTTACAGATGGTTAGTGAGTAGTTTTGGAGGGATTTTTTTTGCTTAAGTTAAAAAAAATACTCAAGGGACTTTAATGGGATGAATCTAAAAATTGAGGGACTATTAGAGCGTATTTGAGAGATGAGGGATTAAAGTGTGACATATAATATACTCGAGGGATTATTTGAGTGCATTTGAGAGATGGGGATTAAAATGAGATAAATGATAAAGTTCATGGACTATTAGTGGTATTTAGTCTATACTTTTTATTAATGTATTTTGTAACCATATATCACCACCATGTGTATTCAACTAAATCTATTTCAAAAAATTAAACTTTTGATAAAAAAATATTAGTATTATTTTTTAGCATGTTTATGCATAGATCATTAGTCCATGTATATATCTTTCCTGATTTATATGGAGGGACATTATTGCCCATTTAAATAAATTAAAAAGTAAGTGCAGTTACATTATAAGAATATGAGAGTGCTGATATCAATTTTCCAAAATAATTTTAAACATCATATTACATAAAAACGCTCGTGTTTGTGAGTTCTTTTGAATTAAGAAATATATATATATATATATATATATATATTATATTTTCGCACTAAAAGTACTTATATGACTTTATTTTTAAATTTTTTTTTTTTAATATTTGTTATCATGCTAATAACTCCAAGTACGTACAAACTTTCAAATATATGTTGATATTTTATTGTACAAACACGTTATATCTCATAACAATGAAAAATTAATAATTTTTGCTATATAAGAAAATGATCATCTATATCCCAGAATATGCGTCTTTGTCTCACATTTATTATTTTTTTCTTAATGTCGAAATAAAGTATAATTTTTTAAATTATATTTTTAATCTTTAAATCAACTCACTCAAAGTAATGATCTGACATTATAACAATTTACTGCTAATTACCGTATACTAAAAAATATTTATACATATTAAGATTATCAAAGTTATTAACCAACTTTTTGTTTAAGATGGAATATTGGTTGTGGGTATAAAAAATTTCTTCTTCTTTGTTGGTGGTTGTGGGTATAAAAAATTTCTTCTTCTTTGTTGATGGTTGTGGGTAAAAATGTATTTTATTTTATTGGTTAGTATTTTAGAGAACGTAGGAATCTATTTGTTTTTCTTATATTAAATAGTGTCCTACTATTAACAGATTTCATTTTTTTTAATCAATAATTAAAAGAGTTTCCAACTACTAAAATAATTTCAGATACTACTAAATAGTTTCCTACTCCTCAATGGGTTTTAAACTTAATAAATTCAATTATTAACTATTAATTAATTAATTATTAATGGTAAGGGCGGGTATGAAAGTCTTTTTACAATGAAACACACAATTAAGTTATTCATACATTTATATAAGATTATATAGATAGATAGGTGGTGTAAATGTAATAATTTCTTAACATGAAAGATATTTTATCAAGTACTTTTTTTGGTAATTAATCATACGGGGGTATGTAGGTAATTTTCTTTAATCTTTATTTTCATGATGAATGGATACTTCTAGAATAGAGAAATTTTTATTTATTTTTAATAGCGTGAGCATGGCCAAGTTTGCATAATTGGTTGTAGACTAATCGATCCTCGTAAAATGTATTATACCAAAAAATTTGAATTTTTCAGCTTTGTCAAAATATGGTATTCCAACACCAATCGAAATTATATAAAAAGAGGTTAGACACCCATTCAAATTCCATTTGCAGTTCAACAGTAGATTTTGCCTCCAAAATAGAAGCTTAATTGAGTAGAAAACAAATTGAATTTGATTCAAATTACATTTGGAGTTCGAAGGTAGATTTTGCCTCCAAAATAGTAGCTTAATTGAGTAGAAAACAAATTGAATTTGAGTAGCTCGGAGTGGTTTTACAAATATTTTGTCATTTATTAACTAATCAAATTGAGTTCAAATCAAACTTCAATTGAAAAGAAAGAAAGTGTATAAGCTCGCTTTGTTATTTCAAACAAATCGAGTTCAAACATTCTTTTAACAGACAATTCCCAATCGAATATCGAATAGTTTTGATTTTTTCAGCCAACCCAAAAGTTACATCCTGTGTACAAAAAGCCATAAGAGATACAAAAAAGTAAAAAATCCTCACAAAACATACATGATACAACACCCACACAACCCACAAAGCCCAAATCAAAAGCCCAATCGGCCCAACCCATCACGGCCCTCCTTCAATTCAGGCTCAATCTTCAACGCTTCCTCAAAATTAATCTTGGCCTCATCTCTCAACCCCTTCATTTCATAACACTGGCCCAACAAGCAAAAAGCCTTAGCATTATCCTTACTCAGCCCAACCGCTTCCACCAGGTCATCAATCGCCGAGTCAACTCGCCTCTTCTTGTTCAACTCGACCCGCAACTCAGCCCGTTTGAACAGCGCATCCCCCTTCTCTCTCTCCGCCAGCATCTTCACCGCCGGCGGCGAAAGCGCCACATCCAAAGACTTCAGCGCCGCCGTTTTGTGGCCCAACAGACTTTGGGCCATGCCCTTTAGAATGTACGCCGCCGGGTCTTTTGGCTCGAGGGCTACCGCTTTGTCGGCTTCGTTGACGGCGGATCGGGCTAAGTTGAGGGCGGCGGATTTGGTTTTCGATGATCGGGCCCGGGATAGGAACTGGGCGCCTTGGATGAAGTGGCGGTGGGCCTGGTTGTTGGGTCGGGTTTTGGATCGGAGCTTGGAGAAGGCCCGATTGGGGAGGCTGTGGAGGACGTAGAAGATGCAGAGGCTGAATAACAGGATGCCGATTTGGATTAGGACGTCTTTTTCCATTGTCGGCGGGCGGTGGCTGACGGTGGTTCCGATGCGGATGATAGGACTGATTGGAGTATTTGATTCGGGTTTGGGCCGTGACCGGAGTCCGGGTTGGTGATTTCTTTGATTATTGCGAGTTTGGAGTGAGTGATGTTTGTATATATTGTGTTATGAGTTCTAATTATCATTTCATCATTAGTGATAAGTTACATTAAATAATAGGTAAAATGCAAATTCTATCTGTGTGATATCGAAAACGAAAAAAAGAAAGAAAAAACATCATGTGATAATAAAAACGGCTAAATACCCCTTGTGTTATTAAAAAGTTTGAACGAAATTCGTATTCCGTAAGAGAGGAGAGAAGAAATTTTTGTGTTTTTGGGTGATACATACTTTTTATATTTGTTTTTTATATTTGTTTGGAGAGAATATAATTGTCAGTCATTTTAATGAAGGTGAAAAACATGTAAAAACACTAGTCTTTTGAAAATAATAGAGATTTCGCGCGAACTTTTTAATAGCACATGGGTTTTTAACCCTATTTCGTTAACACAAAGTTTGTTTTGCATTTTCGATATAATAGAGTGAAATTTCATGTTGTTTATCTTAAATATTATCTAGTAAGGAGTCGTTTTGTAGGGTGGATGAGATATGAGATTTGAGGTGATAGAATTGACTAGAGGGATAGTACTGTTCATGATAAGGAAAAACTTATCAAACATGTGTTTTGTACCAAAAAAGACACTGGACTATTGTATCAGAAATTTTACCATCACCCGTTTTGTACATATAATATCACCTTGGATAACGTAAGATTACAATTTTACCCATGGAGAAATAAATAACATTTTCTTTTCATTTTTCTCCTCCATCTTCCCCGCCACATATTGAGCATAGCCCCATGGAAGAGCTTTTCAATAACACTCGGGTCTTCAGATCCTCTATTGCCACTCGCCAGAGAGATTCGAGGAAAATCTAAAGATGGAAAATTCAAGGAACAAGAAGAGGGAAAAAAAAGAGGAAAATCTGAGAAAAATAGACGGTATGCTACCGCCTCACCTCAAGCTCGCCCCTTGAAAATTCCGGGTTCGTCATCTCCCTCCTTCATTTCCGTTTATGTCAAGAGCATTAACACTTAGCAATTTTCCCAGTAATTGGAGTTCTATCTTTTATTGGAAATTTTGATGTTCACCAGCTGTTTGATATAAGTTCTCAATGACATTTCATTGAGTTTGTGTTAATGAATGCTACATACATATTATTTCAATAAATAATTAATTACGTAATTTAATTAGATTTTCTAGATGAGGCTGAAGAAGGCATCACATAGTATTTCAAGAATTGTGATATATGTAAAGGGCCTGGCTGTTTGAGTGAAGTAAAATGGTAAGAATTGTGATCTATACAAAAGATTACTCAGTTTCTATTCATATGATTGCTTAGTTTCTAAATTTGCCTTGTGTTTTTTTGTTTGTTTGTTTATTCATGAGTAAATAGCACTTCTCTGGTTATTAGAGAGAGATGTGAGTAGTTAACTTGTGCTGTCTAAATCTTGATGAGTTCTTGGTAGTTTATTCTCAGGTACATCACAACATATGGATATGACTAATATTAGTGCTCTAATATGGCTTGTGAGATGGTATTTGGTTTTCGGGATGTTATTATTGTTGAGTTGTTTGACTAAGTATGACTGCACATGTTCTTTGACTAAGTATCCTATTATTTAGATTATTAGTGTGGTTTGTTTTTGTATTTACTTAGTCATTAGGAGTTTGTTTCTCATTTGCTATTTTCATGGCTTTACCCGTTGTGTACTAGCCTATATAAAGGTTGATTTTGTTGCTTAATAATATATGTCAGCAGACAAACCATTTCCTCTCCTTTTTTGTTTATTTAAAGTTAAATTACAATTGCAATTTCTAAGAGTTAACAGTTATTTGGTGTATTTAAATTGTATTTACATAGAGTTTTAACAGAGACACCTCTTCTAACTCATCTCTCTCTAAACCCTAGCTTTCTTTTTCTTCTATATTCCTCCGCCGACGATGGTTTGATGAAGCAGTCGTCTTCTTCACCACTGTTACCACCACCATCGTCGGCGGGTTGGGTTGGAGCACCCTTCTTCAACTTGTACATCACATCTTCAAATCTGACGAGACGGCTATGGATCTAACGAGACAGAGACAGATCTGACAAGATGAAGACGGGTGATGCATGAGTTTTATATAGCGTTTTAGATTTTTTGCTTAGTATTTTACTTTCTCTCTCGTATGAGAGTTTGTTTTCTCTCTCAAATGAGAGTTTTATCTCTCATTGAATAGGAGTTGCACAAGAATTTTCTTGTGTTCGGTTGTGAGTTCTTAAGATTTGTTATCTTCAAGAACTTGATAGTTAGTGTTTCAAATGTTCTTACTACATCGTTTGAGTCAATATGAATTGTATTGTTCCAAGAGTTGTAAACTTTCGATTGAATGATATCTAAGACCGATTTTTTTTCAAAAAAAAAAAAAAACAGAGACACCTCTTCATACTTTTATGTTACTTTCTTGTTTAATTAACTAAAGTTGGATCTTCTGTATTGCAGCACTGCTAGTGCTATGACTATGAGGAGCACAACCAAAAGGTTGAGGGAGCAGACCGAGAGTTAAATTTAGTGAACCTTGTCTTTTGGCATTTACTTCCTTTTGAAGTTTTCATTTCGATTAAAGTAAACTTTAGTCTTCGAAATTTTAGATTGATGGCTACTACATGTACTCGTCTGCAATGTTTCTTTTGCCCGAAAATTCTTGAAACTCTGCATTCTGTTTGAGGATATATTTCAAATCTTAAGTCTCAATTACTTTGGTATGATATTTTAAATCTTTTTTTTTACTCTAGTTGGGGAGGGGGGACCCTATCGACTAGCCCGACAAGCCCGGGTTTTCAGTCGTATTACGAGGCCAAGAGATGTCTTCTTTGTCCATTTCCAGTAGAACCATCGTGTCTTCATTCGGATTTGTGACCACTTGCAGTTCTCTGTATATCCCAATCTTGGCTAGTTGATCAGCCGGACGGTTTGCTTCTCTATAGACATGTTCTAATTTTATCCGCCATGTCCATTTCATCCGATCTCTAATGTTGAGAATGATCTCGAGATATCTATGACATATAGTCGCCTCTGCTACCGCATGCAAGGCCTCCCAGCAGTCCGTTTCCAACACGACATCACGGTATCGACAATTCCATGCTTCCTCCATTCCCTTGTGTATTGCATGCAGCTCCGCTTGGAGGATAGTCTCCGCGTGAATTCTGCCACTAAACCCATGCAACCAAGTTCCTTGGTTGTCACGTAGCACACCACCAATCTCGGCATACATGCTGCTAGTACCTCCGTGTTGCGAAATTGCAGCATCCACATTCATTTTCACAGTATTCTGATTAGGCTTAGTCCATCCCACCATTATAGTATTCTCTGTAACATCCGTGTTAATGGTATGGTAGTTTCGAGCTTCCTCGATCCTTTTTCGAAGTGCCGTGAAGTCCACACGGGGGGTTGCAACCTCGTCGCCATGGACCGTCTCGTTATGAACCTGCCATATAAACGAAAGTGTTTCAGTGAAAGTGTTAGCCCAGTAGTTGCACCACTCATACCTGTTAGCTTCTTCCGTGAGATTCCAATCCACCCACTTCTCGACGTCGAGGGAGAAAAAATGCGCATGCTGCCGGGGGGCTAACAGAGATTCCCATATATTTTTTGTCCAAGCGCAGTCACGAACGGCATGTAGACTTGTCTCCTCGGGACAGTCACATAGCTTACACCTTGCATCCGTGGTTATATTCCTCGCCCGCAGAAGAGAGTTTGTGAGAAGTTTATTATGTCGAAGCAGCCACAACAAAAATTTACGTCGGAAGGTGCCTTTGAGCTTCCATATCCTTTGCCAAGCTTTGTCATCACTCGAGATGGGGCTATACTTAGTAAGGTATTCATAAGCACTTTTGCAAGAGTATAAACCGTTTGGTGAATGTTTCCACACCACCACATCCTCCTGAGTTGCCGTGATGTCCAGTGAGATGGATTCAAGCTCGCGCTTTATGCATGTCGGGATGTTAGGCAGCTCATTCCATTTCCAGCCCAAGTCGGCATCCCAGTAGCTAGCTACGCTCATTCTCCTCATGTTATCATCAAGGTGGGTCTCTATACGATGACACAACTCCAAGTCTCCCATCCAATGGTTAGTCCAAAATCTAGTGATTTTTCCATTACCAAGTTTCCATCGAATCCCATTCTCAAGTAGCGGGAAAGCCGCTTGTATGCTTCTCTAGGTAAAAGATGTATTGCTTCGCCCCCTTGCACGCTTCCTGAATAGGTATTTATGTCTTAGTACTTGAACCCACAATCGCGAACCATTTTTAAGAGTTTGCCATGCTAGTTTCCCCAAATACGCCATGTTCACGTCTCTCATATTTCGTAACCCTAGACCACCGTCTTCTTTTTTACGGCATAAAGTATTCCAAGGAAGTAAGTGAAGCTTTCGTCTCGTCGAGGATCCTCCCCAAACAAACTGTCTATTAGTACGGTCTAATTCATCACAAATGCCCCTCGGCAGAAGAGACGTTTGCATGTAGTAGGCCGGTATAGTAGAGGTAACTGCTTTCACTAAGGTTACACGGCCCGCCAAAGCAAGTTGGTCTCGTTTCCATCCCGACAGCCTTTTTGTCACCCGATCTACCAAGAAGCGAAAATCTTTCTTAAGAGTCCGAGAGTGGTGGAGTGGGGTACCGAGGTATTTCCCATGATTGTCCGTGATTTTCAGGTGAGCCCGGGCCGCCACTCTATGAGCAATCCACCCAGGTGTGTTCTTCGAGAAGAAGATGTCCGACTTATGCTCATTGATTGCTTGGCCTGACATACTACAATAAGTATTCAGAATGTTTCGGATAATATCGATCTGATGAACATCAGCTTCCCCAAAGATAAGCAGATCGTCTGCAAACATCAAATGAGAGAGCCTAGGGCCGAATCTAGAAGTTGGGACCGTGCGCCAAATCCCCTCCTCCACAGCATGAGTAATCAGGGAACCTAGCTTATCAATACAAAAAACGAATAAGTACGGAGATAGGGGATCCCCTTGTCTCAGCCCCCGCTTTGGATTAAACCATTCAGTTTGTTCCCCGTTCCAGAGAAGGGAGAGTTTTGCTGAACTAGTGCATTCCATGATAAGCCGGGTCCAATTCTCGGGGAAACCCATCTCAATAAGCACTTTCTCAAGGAAAGACCAATTTATTCGATCGTACGTTTTTTCATAATCAATTTTTGATATAAAATAATTTTTAGAGCCCTTGACAAGTGACAAACTATGAATAACTTCTTGGGCAATAATAACATTATCCATTGTATGTCTCCCTTTAATGAAGCTACTTTGAGTTTGAGGTATCAAGGAATCCATGAGCGGTCTAATGTGGTTAGCCAAAGTTTTCGTAATTATTTTGAGAATCACGTTACACAAACTAATTGGTCTAAACTGAGAAAGAGTCGAAGCATTTTTAATTTTGGGGATAAGAACAATAAGAGATTCGTTAATACCTGTGGGGATACTACCTATTTGGACGGCTGATTGGACAATCTCGGTAATAGAGTCTCCGACTGTTTCCCAGCATTTATGGTAAAATAAAGGTTGAAGCCCATCCGGTCCGGGAGCTTTCATAGGGTGCATACTCCACACTGCTTTTTTAACTTCGGCTTTAGAGACAGTATCCATAAGAGTATCAATCTGACCCGGAGTAAGTCTCGAAAATTTCGAAGTAGGTCTATACGGTGAGGCCTCCACTCCACTGTCATAGAGCTTTCTGTAGAAGTTTGTCGCCAACTTTCGAAGACAAGTAGGGTTCGTAATCCATTCCCCACCCTCGGTTTGTAGCGTGTAGATATTGGCTCTATTCTTCTTAGTAGTAGCTTCCGTGTGGAAAAATCAGGTATTCATATCTCCCTCTTTCAGCCATCGAATTCTGGATTTCTGCTTCCACATGATCTCCTCTTGACGAAGCGTGGTTTGGAACTAGACTGAGAGTTTAGCCTCTAGTTTCTGTAAAGAACGTCTAAAGCATAGTGATTGGGCCCTTTGAATGCCCCTGATCCGAGCTAAGAGCTCCTTCTTCTTCTTAAAGATGTTACCAAATACCTCTCGATTCCATGCATGCATGTCCTTCGTAAGTTGTTGGATACGATCTTGAATGTGCAGATTTTGGGTATCATGCCATTTACTCTCAATGAACTTACAAAAATCTGGATGAGTAAGCCATGCAGTTTGCATGCGAAAAGGCTTTTTATTTTTATTTCCCACCCCGTTGCCCTCGGTATCCAGCATAATTAGCGAGTGGTCCGAACCGACCAGAGGCAAATGAGTAACCTTGTAGTTTGGGTGGTTAGCAATCCAATCTGAGTTGCTAAGGACTCGGTCGAGCCGTTCTTGGAGAGGCGACGTACCCCCTTTAGCCCATGTAAATCGCATATCAATAAACCCGCATGCGTTGACACACTTGCTAAAGGATCGCCCCTTATTAGGATCGAAAGGCGTTCCTCCAGATTTCTCACTCATTTGAGTGATGACATTCATGTCACCCGCAATTAGCCACGGTCCGCCGTTGATGTTACCCGCCATATGAGTAATGTACTTCCAAAGATGTTCTCAAAGATCGGGTTTGGGACTAGCGTAAATGCTGTGAGTGCCCAATCGGGTTTGCCCAAGGTGTGAACAATAGCTGTGATGCATTGATAATTTGCCGCAACGATCTCCACTTCAATCCTACTAGAGTCCCATAAGAGCCAAATACCCCCTGAAAACCCCCGGGTATCCACAATTTTCATCTTATCAAAGTAGCTGTTATTCACTATCTCCTCCGCCCGGTCTCTCTTGGCTCTCGTTTCCATTAGAACAAAAATACTCGACTTGTGGTTCCTGATAAGGTCCTTGAAAATATTTAAGAAGGTCGGGCTTCCCGCTCCTCTGCAATTCCAAAAAATACCAATCATTAATAAACAATTTGTTTAAAGGAAATAAAATGGGAACGATAAACGTCATACCTCTGGGGGTTTATGCCCCCCCTAGAGCTACACCGTCGACAGACGGTATCCCTGAAGAGTTGTCGCTCATTTCACTATTCAACTCTTCCAAAACATCATCATAATGTTCTTCATACACGTTCTCCAGTAACTCATCATCTTCTTGGTCTTGTGAGCCTCTCATATTTTCCATGTCTCTAGCTCCCGGATCAAAACTGGCTGCCCCTCTGCTTCTGTTTGGATCCTCTTGTATATCCGTATGCTGGGCTTGTCCGAATAATAAATCCGGATGAATAGTATCAGTCTGTTGGGTACAGGAGTGGGTGCTGGGCTTGGTTTGGTTTAAAGCTTTAAACACAGTTTTTATGGGCTTCTGGCCCTTTTTCATAAGACGGGTCAAAATTTTGTTTTTCGGGGTGAGTTTAGATTTGGCCTGGCCGGTGGTTTTGCTCGGCCCACTATCTTCAATTGGGCTTGGGCAAATGGGGTTTTCTTTTATAACAAAACAGTCTCCAAAATCCATTTGAGGTATAGCTGTCCTATCGAAATGAAGCACCTTCCTTGGGCTCCTCTGCTCTATGTTGGTTAAATTGAGATGGGATTGGGCATGGGCCACTTTTTTTGGGCCAGCGTCTTTTTCTCCAAGTGAGCCATGGTCTTGGTTCTCCATATTTTTCAACCTTGGGCTATTAAACTTGAAAGCCTCTTCCTCTAGCCCATTTAGAATATTGAATCTAGATCCTTTTTGCATGTGTGCTGACCCCGTCCCTCCCATTTTTTCCTTTCCTTTTTCTTTTGTAATTTGACTGTTAGGTTGACCCCTTTCTTTAACCACATATTTCGAGCTAGTACCATAATTAGAAGATTTTTGTTGCCTCTCTTCTTGCACATTATTCTCCTTTCCAAATTTCGCTTGGTTGCCTTCCATAGCTCTCTTACCATTTTCGTAATTTTTTGTCATCACCTGGGCTGGTCGTCGGGCCCTAGATTGGGCTATCATCCATGGTCCGTATCCGCGTTGTGTGGTTTGTTGTTTCCGTCGATGGATTATTTGTTGCTGGAGACTTTCCTGTTTGGTTTGAATCTGTATGCGTGGGTTGGTTATTCTTGCTGCATGTCTCCTTTCGATGCCCATATTGTCCACAGGTAAAGCAGATTAAGTGAAGACCTTCGTATTCTATCATTTGGGGTTGATCGTTCAACATCATATATGGTACTAAGGGTTTAGCAAGATCCAATTCAACACAGACACGAGCGAATCTTCCCCGAAGCGACTCCTTTGTGTGTTTGTTCACCTTAATTCCTTTGCCGACGGAGCTTCCCATACCCTCTAGCACATCATAATTGCAAAGTTCCAAAGGTATGTCCGGAAAGCGAATCCATGCAAGAGTAGTTTTGATTGTCGCCTTAGATGCCTAGAATTCCGGTCGCCACTTTTGGATAGTGAGGTAGTGGCCTAGGATGATCCATGGCACTTCCCCGAGCACTCTATCGTAGTCTTCCTTTGAATAGAATCGGACCATATAATATCCGTTCCCAAGATCGACTGGAGCGATATCATAGTTGAGTTGCCATAGGGTTCTGATCTTGTTGCGAAAGGTGGTGTAGCCCACGTTTCTCCCTAGTACTTTGATTATCAACGCTTGGCGGTACGGTTTTGATAGGATGCACATTTGATCATCCGTTATCATGTAGCTTGGTACATTGTTTGAAGTGTCCCCGAAGGTTTTCGGGTTAACTTGGTTTGTACCCCTTTTGCTCGTCCACATATCAAGGTCGTCTGTTTCACCTTATCCCGTGTAAAAAATTCTTTCCATAGTTTGAGTATTCCATGTGTTTTACAATTTACCGGATTTCCATGCATCAGTTTGTGGGTGTTTCTGACTTATTCCTCCTCCATCCATGTCCATCTGCGCGGCTTCGGGCTCTTGTGTATTCGCTGCTGCAAATGATGGGCCCTCAGGGAAGCCATGTTTAAACTTCTTAATAGATTTCTCCTCCACCACCGTTAGCGGTGGTGGTTGCCCGGAATTTTCATCCATTGTTCCACTCGGAGACAAAATGATTATGGGAAGTAGGCCCGAAAAAATGAGAGAAGGCCCGACTTGGTTCTACGCACTTTACTGGTGGTTAAATCTGCCGCGCAAAATTATCTTGTTATGAGGTTATTTCTTAATGATGTGTCTAGGTTGTAGAATTGCGGCTTTGCTAGCTGCATTCCTATTCGACGAGTATGGGGAGTAGTCTTGTTACTTGATTGCTATCATTTGGTTGTTATAAATGCTTTAAGTGACTGGTTACTGCTTTCACTTCATTTATTTTATATCTTTCTATCATATGTTTGCCGTGGGTAGGATTGTTAATGAGCTCAAGCAGGCTCGAAGCTCGTAAACTTAGCTTGATAATTTTCAAGCCGAGCTTTATACAAGCCGGGCCCAAGCCAAGCTAGAGCCCAAGGATAAGGCTTGAATTTGAATTCAAGCCAAGCGTGAGCGAGAGTAGGCTCGGCTTGAATTTGGCTCGGGCTCGTAAAAAAATATATACATGTATATATATATATATATATGTTTTATACATTATATACAAAAATAAACAGAGTACTTTTTTATAAATAATTCCAGATTGCATAGAAAACATCAAGATATAAAATTATGGAATAAAATCCTTAAAATCAATCAACTTTCAATTCTAAAATTTCCTAATATAAAACACTATACTCAAGAAATTAAAAAAGTAAAAAATTATCAATTTAAGCTTATCAGACCACATCCAATACAAATATATGACAATTCACATAAACTGACATTGCGGGTTGCTAATTTTTGTCTTCAAGAATTGTTCATTTATTTTTCCTCACAATTCACGACAAAAGCAATTATTTTTGTAAGTCTATTATATGTTTAGTTATAATATTTTTCAATCTTAAATAATGTGTGGAGCATATATTTCAATGAAATGAGATCTTTCAAGGTACATTTTAGTTATGATTTGTCATTAGAACATGAATGATGTTATTTTTATATGTTTTTAAGATAGTTATTTTTTTTAATTTATATATTAGATTACTTTATTACTTAAAGTTTTTCAAAAGAGAACAAATTCGGGCCGGCTCGGGCTCGGCTCGAAGCTCGTACTAATTTTCAAGCCGAGCCCGAGCTTTAAAATAAAAAGCTCGTGCAAATTCAAGCCTTGGTGATAAAAGCTAGTATAATATCAAGACGAGCGTGAGCGTGACCAGGCTCAGCTCGCTCGACTTGATTGACAGGCCTAGTTGTGGGGATATCTCAATTGTCTTGGTGATGTTTTTTTGTTGATATATTGGACTAGAGAAAGTTCATTATTGTTTGTATTTTCGAATGTTTGATAATAACACCTGAATATTTAGCTTATAAGAATAAGATGAAGAATTTCTTGTTGAGGTGATTGTACGATAGGTGCTGGTTGGTAGCATTGCTATTTAAGTGTGTGGTGAAAAATGGTTGCAAACTAGCTTAAACATAATTATACTTGGATCTCTTGACTCCAGGTTGCAAAAATATCACAATCGTCTATGTGAGAGTCGTGCCTAAGACACATCATCAATTGTGATTGTCGAAATCTCAAGAAACCCAAAATCTCCTACAAATCACAAGGCTTTGAACCTATCTGTGTGAACATAGCAGAAAGAAGAGCCCTAAACAAGGGCTGAACACAATTTGAGATGGATAAACATCTATCCATTGTAAAGCGAAAGAAGAACCAAATACTTGAACTGAGTGGATATCTTGATTTATAATATACAATATACTCTTTTGAGTTTTCTCATTAGTCATTTCGTCACATACAGAGCCAGATCACCTCAGGGTTTCCCTATGTATCAACACTCCATATTTAAACTTTACAAAACCACATAAAAAGAAAAAAACCAACGAAAACGAGGGCTAGATGGTCATGGGGAGAGAAATCTCTCATATGTCCCCCCCGTGTCGAGATGGCAAAGAACACCTTGAACATTCAGCTCTCACTAGGAAACCGCATTGTATTTCAGGAAGAAAGGAGCTAATAAATTTGCTGGTGTCATAATATACTGAAAAGGGCTGTTTGGGTCGTTAGTTTAAAATTTCACACAACAGGAATTGGAATCTCATCACCGTTGCTTATCTGATGCATTTGCTTTTACACAGCCTTAACTGCTGCTACATGAAAAGCATTAGAGCATCCCCATTGGGGGGTGCTTGAGGGGATCACGGGGTGATGTGGCACCCCATGATCCCCTCTATTCCAATGGGGATGCTTATGTGGAGGGAATTGGGAGGTACCCGGTTCCTGCTGAGGAACCGGGTACCTCCCACCCCTTTTTTTTTTCTTTTTTTTTGTCTTGTTGTTTTGTTTTGTTTTCTTTTATTGTTTTGTTTTTTCACCACACTTCCAACGGCTAGAATTCTAGCCGTTGTAATAATTATTTTTTTTAATTTTTTTCTTTAATTTATCTATAAATACTACCCATTTCCCCAACAATTAATCACAACAATCTCTCATCTTCTTTCCAATTTAAAGTAAATTTTTTTATTTAGTTATATAATTAATTATTTATAAATTATTATTTCAAGTCAATAATATAATTCATATTTAGGATGACTTAAATGCCATCAGATCCACATATTACTTGCTTATACCCTTCAAAATACATTTTAACGCCATAAAGTAACACGAAAAGCTTAGCTGGAAATGTCTATCAAAGAAACAGAAAAGTGCATGGATATGCTCCATTGATGAAGGGAACCACAATTCCAAGTCCACCTATCAATGCTCCCATAAAAATATTTCCATATAGAAAAGCAATATGTTTTAGAAAAGAGTTAATCCTTATTGAAATACTTCTATAAACACAAGTTTCAAATAAATCTAAGAAAAATTCAAAAGAAAATAAACAGAACTGATTTTTCAATATCCAAGAACTAAAGCAACAAAACAATCTGTAGTGGCATGTTATGCTAAATCTGTTCAAAAAAATATATTATGCTAATAACAACTAATAATTTGGTAATTACTCTAAAATCACCAATTAGAATCATTCAAAGTCCTACCAATTTCAAAAGAACCGAAAGCATCAACACAAACATACTTCAGTTGATCATTGTCAGCCGTGGAGTATCCCACCGGCTTAGAGTCACCCACCGCCAAACCTCTCAAGTCCACTGCATTCGCATCGGATCCAAACCTGTAGTCCTCCTCCAGTTCACTTCACTGGAGGAGAGGAATTGGCCTACACAGTATGCATCCTTTTCCAGTTATAACTTGAAAAATGAAAATACCAGTTCCTCAACATATCCCTGAAACCTCAAGTCATTCACTTCACTTCACTGGTTATGCTTCAGTTTAAGACGAATGGAGGTATATTGAGGGGTTGGGTGGGGTATCAATTATTATCGAAATTCACTTAAGATTCTTCTAATTATGAAAAAAAAATTATGTAATATATCATTAATAGAAAAATAAATAAATTCATCTCTGTTACTTGCCTCCCCTAATAATAATAAACGGCATTTTCCAACTAAGGAGAATAGATAAATTTTGGAAGCTAGAACAAACAAACAAGTAATCAGATTCCTTTTGATGAAGTTTGCTTTAATACCCCTATCCTACAAAAAAAAAAAAAAAGAAACTAAAAAGTAAAATATGAGGAAAAAAAGTCCTTTAGTTGACATTAGGCCAAAAATTACCCCAACCCAGATCAGATTGTGGGTATATCCACCACAATTAAGAACAGACAAATAATAAATATAAGAGATGGGTAAAGAATTAGAAGCCATAATCAGCATATGAAACTTGTATATATATGACATCACATACAAGAAAAATGCATTTATCATCAATGGACTGAGTTTCATTCTCAGAATGAATGAATGCATGGGTGAAAATCAAATCATAAAAAAACCATCATAGAACCCACACATTGACACACATATTCTGAACAGAGAGAACATCTTAGATGAGAAAAAGAATTAATAAAAACCCATTACCGATTAATGTCACAGAACAACAAAATTGAGAAAAGTTAGAAAATTATACTAGAGGGGGGAGAAAAGAAAAAAATGAGTCAGTAAATCCACAGCTTCACAAGCTACTCATTCAGAATTGGAGGAATACGGATTAGAGATTCATCGGAGATTAGGGATGCTTGCATACTGTGGAATAGGGATGAATCTACAGCCACCCCAAACATAACTCCATATTCATCGGAGAGGAATACCGATTAGGGATTAGGGGGAGTGATTGAGTTTGTAGACAAGGCAACGTCGGCCGACGACAAGGCGGTGGATCCACTCGAATTCGGAGATCCAGTCTGAGATGGTGTCGGGGTTGTGGTGATGGTGGTGTAGATGACGTCGTTGAAGAAGGAGACGAGGTATGTATAATGTAGATCGCCATTTTGGGGATGAGAATTTGCTGAAATTTGAATGAATTGAGTTTGGTAAATTTCAGTAAATTGAGGGGCAAAATTGTCTAGAAAATTTGCAATTCAAGGGTGAAAATGTCATTTAACCTTTGCAAAAAAGCGGCCAACTCAAGGATAGTGTAATACCACCTATGTAGGTGGGATAAGTTATCACCGAATTCGGTGATAAAAGAGCGGGGCCTTTATCTATCATGGGCCACCGCGGGCCTCCATCAGCCTAACAAAACGAGGGATAGGCGGTGATAAAAGGCCTTATCACCGGATATCCTGCCTACAAAACGAATCCTAAGACAAGAGAGAAAAGGTTAATAAGAATATGATAAAATATTATTCATGTTTCGTAGTCTCAACTACACCAATAAAAAGAGACTTTTCACCCGTTCTACAGTCTTGTTCCATGAGTTTCAGAAATATTAAGTCATTTATGTTTTTATATTATAAAATTTAAAGAAAATCTATCTATACATTTTTTTTAAATCTATACTCTTTTATAATGTCTGAACCCCTTAGAGTAACTACCATAATATATTTTCACTTGAACTTCCTAAAATGTCCTTCCTAAATATTGAAACAACCGGTAGATTGTTGTGGTGAAGTTTTAACTGCTCAAAAATGAGTAGTAACTTCCACCTGCTTTAGCTCGATTATCATTGGACTAATCCGAACCAAATCCTATGACCCAAATGGGTCGAACCAGGACAACTATCGAATTAGATTATAGACTGGACTTGACGAAGTCAAGCTGCCTACGTACTTAATTGAATAGGATCAAGTTTAGACGTAGTTCAAAGTGATGAGTTACAGGATACATGTTTGCCTCGTACAATACGAGGTAAAATATTTTGACTATATGAGTAAATGAAGTAAATTTATATAGTATTCAGAGAGAATTTATTGTTGGTCCCCCCATAAATGAACAGGAGAAAATATTTATAAGAGAGGAGGCGGCCATTATTCATGATGTGACATTTGGGCTAGTTGGACTCAGACACATGCTAAGCGATTGTTAGACCTTTGATATTCAGGTCGTCGGTTCAGTCAAACAGGTCGGGTTATGTGTACCTAATATGCACGGATTTGTTGGAGGTTTTTATAACTTTTTGTCATAAAATATTAATTGATTTCCCTTTGACCAGTCAAAAGCTAGTTTTTGGCTTATCACCACCCATTCATCTTTTTCAAATAACTTACATGGAAGTAGATTGGAAACAACCGAAAAGTCATTTGAAATCCTCATATTTTTCTATTTTCCATTCAAGTGACATATATAAGCAGATTCGATACCTTGAATCATAAGGGATTAATATCTGTTTTGAATCGCCATAAACATGGATTTATATAATGCGCCGCAACACGATAAATTTTTTAACAAAGTTTCTTCTCTTCTGTAAAATATTTATTTATTATTTGCAGAATGATACACTGTATTATGTAGTTAGAATACAATAAGATGAATGTTGTATTTGGCTGTGATTCTTCTGTATGTAAGAAAATTGGACCAAAAAAAAAATGCATTGATCTATCTTTAACAGTTATGTACTCATGCATTTATTTCTTCTATAATTTAAAGTTCTAATTACGAATGGAAGACATGGAAGAGGATAATTGTCTAGATAAGACAATGAAGTATGGTGTTGATGAAGTGCGGGGATTGTGTTCATGGAAGAGGATAATTGTCTAGATAAGACAATGAAGTATGGCGTTGATGAAGTGCCGGGATCGTAACACAAGAATAGTATATTTATTTTCTTTAGCCTTTTCTTTACTTTTTTCATGCTTTGATTCATTTTTTGGTTACAACGGGAATATGCAATATGGTTATATTAAACTAATGGAAGTATATATATATATATATATATATATATATATATATATATATTTTAATGGTGGAAGTATGATTGTGATTCTTTTTCTTCAATTTGTCTTTCGCATGTGTGCACGCGTGCAAAGATGTTATGATATATTTTTAATTTATATAACTTTATACAAATAGTTTGTAAAATTTATTTGACATCATTACTTCTGCTATACATCAACAAGAAATTTGTAGGCGATACTATCAAGCACAACGTCCAGTTTTTTGTGATCTTTGAAGGTGTTATTGGGTCAAAAGAGGTTCGAGTTTAGGAAAAAATTTCTCCATTGAAATTATAGCATATTGATTCATGTGTTTTCTAATTAATTTCTTGGATTTTATTTTAGGAAAAGTTCCTTATCGTCCCATGTGAAACACAAAATCTGCAAGAAACCCCCAGTGTTAAAAATATAGCTACTTATACACCTATGTAGTGAGAAACCCTGCACGAAAATTCTTATCCGTTACAAACTAATAGAGAGTAGCATACAAATGCGGGTTGTGCAAAACTGGGAATTTTTTAACATTTTTGTAGTTTAAAATGGTTGGGTAATTGACCAAAATGCCATTTTTATTTTGTATTTTCTTTTTTCTTCCCCTTTCCTTCCCATTTTTTTCCTGTCGACACAACCACCTTCATCCACCCCCATCGCCGCTGTACCATGCACCCACATCATTACCAGCACGTGTGCAAACCTTTCCAACACTGCCCCAGCAATGCCCTTCCTCACCATGCCACCGTCCACATTGGAAATCATCACACCATCACCGCAAAATACCCTATCACCGCCACTGCAAATACCCCAGCAATGCCTTCCCCCCAACATGCCACCACCCACACCGAAAATCGCCCAGTCATCACTACAAATATTTCACAGACATCCCGCCACCTTCCCAACATCAGAAATCACCCAACCGTCACTGCAAATTATCAGACTTTTCGCCATGTCGTCGTCCCACACTATTCCGCCACCACAACCACCATCGCTCCTCTCCCCCCCAACTATTCTGCCACCACCACTGCTCCTCCCTCCCCCCCTCCAACTATTCTGCCACCACCACTGCTCCTCCCTCCTTCTCTCACTATTCCGCCGCCACCACCACCACCACCGCTTCTCCCTCTCTCCGTCACAGTCGAAAAGTTTCTTGATTTTCAATTCTTTTTCCTGATTTTCTATATTTTTTTGATATTTTAACTCATTTTCTGATGCTTTCAGAATTTTTTCTCCCCCTTAGTTTTTTGAATTTTTTCAAGAATTTTCTAATTAGTTTTCTATTTTACTGAATTTTTTGGAATTTTTTTATTTTCTGAATTTTTTTATATTTTCTAATTTTTTTTTTACTTTTTCAGAAGTTTTTTGATTATCTTGTCAATTTATAATTTTTTTCTTAATTTTCAGTTTTTTATTTCCCTATTTTAATGTCTTTTTTTTAATTAATTTCTGACTTTTTCAAAAAATAATTCTGAAAATTTTCCTGAATTTTCAGATTTGTTTATAATTTCTGAATTTTTTAAGATTTTTCTTTTTTTAATTTCAAAAATTTTTACAATATGTTTATGGATTTTTTTGTGATTTGAAGAATTTTTTGCAATAAATTTCTGACTTTTTCAAAAAAAATCTGAAAATTTTCCTGAATTTTCAGATTTGTTTATTGTTTCTGAATTTTTTAAGATTTTTTTTAATTTCAGAAATTTTATAATTATTTTTTATGTTTTTATGATTTTTCTCAAAATTTTTATTATTTTGGTCTCATTTAGTTGATCCAAGGGCTAAAAAGAATGATCCAAAGGTTGAGATAAAATGAGGATAATGAAAATGTTTATTAGCATTAGGGGTATAACAGTCTTACGATAAAAAAAACTAACATCGTTAGTTTGAAGTAACGAAAAGGGAGAGTGTGCAAACTAAAAATAATATAGGGGTGTATAAGGCTATATTTTTAACACCGGAAGGGGGGGGGGGGGCGATAAAGAATTTTTTCCCTTTATTTTATTCAAAAAAGTACTTATATTATATATATTAAGTTTGCACATGCATAGAGTGTGCGTCAACCACTAGTATGAATAAAGAAAATGGCAAAGATTATAGCACTTTAGTTGAAGCCGAATAAATATTTTCCCACTAAAATTCAAGAACCAAAGCTAATTACATTAGTATAAGACTTGATGATTGTATACCATTTGAGGCCCTTTTCTTTGTTATGATCATTTTTCTCTAGTTGCTTGCCAAAAGATTAAATGTCTTTTTTAAATAATTTACTATATTATTTTTGGTTTTTATGCGTGTATTTTGCATCCAGTTTTGACATGATTTCTACCGAAGTACAGAATTTTTTAATTAAAAAAAAAAAAATTAATTAATGAATTTCTTCTTATCAATAAAAAAATAATAAAAAAATTCACTAATAAAACTTTTGTTCCAAACAATAATTGTCCCATAATCAATACCAAATACACACACAAAAAAAGGACAGTTTAAATAAAATTAGAGTTTACTACTTTTGGTATTACACTCTATTTCACATTAAAGTCCCATTTTTTTTTCCTTTACTCTCCAGCCCTTTCATATTAGGCTACCACAACACTTGAAGAAAACAACTAAAAAATAATAAAATTCGTAAAACTTCAAGACTCTTTTCATCGTCATATCCTTCACAAAATTGCTCAATACTGCCAACCTTACTATTATATACACATTGCACATTTAACAACTGATCCACACCGTCGTTCTCGTTTATCTAGGAAAAAAAAAAGAAATCGAAGCCACCGTCTCCGCCTGAAATCGAAGCCACCACCTACACCTAAAATCGAAGCAAAAACCTCTGCCAGAAATTGAAGCAACCACCTCCGCCTGTCAATTCCAATACGACAGTCTACGGCGGGGTAGGTGGTGTTGCCACAGTCTACAGTGGCCATGGGAATAGGGATGGGTGGTTCAGCGGTGGCAGGTTGGTGGTGCCTGGGATTGACGGAGAAGAAGATGGGGAAAAGAAGTGTAAAAAACTTTTTTCTCTCTCTAGGGTTTTCTCTCTAGAGCTGAAACTCTGTCTCATCCTATGGCAACCACGAATGTACTATCCTTTGAAGAGCTTGATCCAGGTGATAGATCAACAAAGAAAGTGAGAACTGACACGCGAATTCCTAGCAAGTATACTAGGTCGTGCAAAGTAATAAAGTGGACTATTTAGCTCGGGGTGTATCGTCTCCACAGGGACAATTGGATTCAATGCTCGTAATTGCTATATTATCTAACTCTAAGCTAAATCAAATTATAAGATGATGGTTGATTATACTATGAAAATAATCAAAGACAACTATGTGATAAACAAGATAATAAATCGAATGGAAAGAGGTGATTGGGTTATGATCCTACTATGTTCTATTCTATGTTCATGAACTCTCAATTATCCGGATTCTTAGAACGTTCTTGTTATGGCGAAACCCCCTAATGTATTTATTATTCAATCTCTTGAAATAACAAGCCTATACTAGTTAACAACTTCCTATATCTCTATAGTGAAGATTGAATTAACTAACATGCATTTAGGTTCAAAGGAATTCCTTGTTTACGAAGATCCTACATTCAATCGGGTCATCTTATCACAAAAAGCCACACAACGCAATCGATTCTATCTCTAGTCAATTGTTACGTTATGATGTTTGATTTTTCGATCTCCCTTTATCTATCTCCTCTCGGTCTCAAGACAAAGCATTTTATCAAACACATGGTGATCAAGCATATGCAAGCATTAAGTACAAAATCAAACATGTAACAAGAATGTAATAAATCCGGAAATTAATGATTCATTAAACACAAAACATCACAAAGTATTCACATAATCCAATCAAAAAAATACTTAGCTCATACTTACAACAACAAGTGATTCAACAACTCTACAAGACATAATTGAAATACTAATCAAGAGAAAGAGTTGAATTACTCCCTATTATAAAGTGTGAATCCAAGCTTTGATGATGAAAATGATGATGATGATGGCTCTTCAAGCTTCCTTAGGACTTCCCATGGCTCCCCCTTGGTGTTTTAGAGCATGTCTAGCCTTTTGGTAAGTGAAGAATGTGTTATAAAGACCAAAAACGGCGGATATAAAAAATAGGGCAGCTGGAGAATCGGACCGCGGCACAAACATCAGCAGATCGCGGCACAAAAAGTGCGAACCAATTTTCAGAAGCAAGACCGCGGTCCTGTGCCGCGGTCGTCTCACGCAGAATTCGCAGCTTTCGTAATTTAATCATAACTCTCTCTACAAATGTCGGATTGAGTTGATTCAAGTTGCTACGTGAAGCTAAGACAATGCTCTACAATATTGGAGAAGAAACCTTAATCTGATTAGGCTTTTAAGTTGACGAAAATCTCGTGTCTATATGAGCATTGTGTAAAATCTTTCGTCAACTATCTTCTTTTGTTTCTTTCTTCAATTTCAAGCTCAATTTGGATCTCATTTCTCGTCTTTCATGCGTAAATCAACTTGTATCCTACAAAACAAAATCTATACCAATCAAAGCATTATGAGGGATAAAAAGTGATCAAAGTAACGATCAAATCATATCACAATGGGGCATAAAATACTGTAAAATATGGACTTATCAACTACCCCCCAACTAGGCTATGATCGTCTCGATCACTAAATGGCGAACAAGTACTCATAAGTTCAGATTTTAAAACTTGCTTTGGGATCTTGAAAAGTTTTATGTCTCAATTATCAAGCACGTACACGAATTAGACCCTCGAAAATGATTATGACAAGATACACTTTACCTAGAACACTCAACAATTTGAAAGCCCCCAAACATCTTCGAATCCATCTCTAAATCATGAATTCCAAATCCATTTTTATGTCAAGAGCACTCTTTAAACAAGATTATGCAAACTTATTGGATAATAAAGACATTAAAACATTCTAAACCTTGTTAACCTATCGGTGTGCATGAAATGTGAAAGTCACGATCAAAAGGTCTTTTCGACTTGTAACGTAAGGCTAGGTAATGGCTTGGACGGGAATATATGGATAAAGTGACTAAATTCAAGAGAGAATACAACTCAATATCATCGAGCTAAACACTCACTTATCAACCGAACAAATCTCTACATCTTGTCACTTATCGCTTTTTGATTTCTTTTCCCCTTGAACTCATAACCCCAAAACTTGTTTCTTTTGATGCTAGGGGTGGAAAAATGATTCCCAAACCAAATAAATCACATTGAAGCTCAGTTCGTAGCCAAGTCGAGAGAGAGCTCACATAATATATTTTTCGGTAACTTCCAATCTCTCGACTCTTTAGCCAACTTACAACATTTTATTTTCCTCTCTTTATTTCACATAAACTCAAGACCTCAAAATTTCTCAAAATCATCAAGAACAAACACACCTTTTAACCCATTAATCCATGAGATTCGACACCCAAAACAAAGCATAAACCCAAATTAAAGCCAAATGATATGAAGTTATATGCTCTCTTACTTGGAAAATAGACTTTGATTTTCTTTCTTTTAGGCTAAAGGGTGGTTGGTGTGGCTTGCCAAAAAAAATCGAATGGTGGTTTTTAGTGTGCTAAACACACTCCATTCTTATCAATACGGCTCAAAATAAGGTCTAGAGATTATGTAATATCGTGAAGGCCAATTGTAAGGTTAAAGAAAATGAAAGATGGCCTAAATCATTTCATGATTTCGCACACTCAACACACATTTCAAAGTTGACAAAATTGAACGCTCAATGCTTTAAATCCTCAACAATTCACATAAGCATGGCTAAAAAGGCTTTCACATATAAAATACGACAAATGATTTCATCTTAGATGAAGTAGAGACACTCAAACGAATCATGCTCCAAGCAAAAGTATAACAAATCATGAATATGAAATCATTGACTATCACAGTTTTCTAATCCCAAATCAAGCATGAAACTTAACAAATGAGTACAAGTTACACCATATCACCACATCACAATAAAATTAGGACGTCTACCCCACCCCCCAACTAATCTAGCACATTGTCCCCAATGAGCGAACATACAAATGTAAAGTAAAGGAAGGAAAGACGTCCCTGATGTTTGAAGCTAAGTGATGTCCAAAAAGCGAAAGAGCAACAAGGCGAAGAGTCTGACAATAAAGCCTAGCCATCTGTGAAGTTAGAAAAACAAGAAGAGACAAAAAGCATCATCAAAACAACTTAGAACACTTAAAACAAAAGAAACAAAAAAAAATAAAAAAAATAACGGAAATGAAAGAAAGCATGTAAAACGTGGGTTGGCTCCCACGAAGCGCTTGTTTAAAGTCGGTAGCTCGACTCCCTTGCACTGCTCATGGTGGATCATAAGGAGCAATGCCAACTTTGTATAGATGAGCCTTTTTGTGCTTTTTCCAATTGCGTAAAGGCTTCTCATTTCCCATCACATTCACAAATCCTGAAAAACTAAGATATGAGCTCAGATTCACTTTTATAAAAATGTAATAAAATTGTAAATAACTAAAAGTGAATTTTAAAGATGGGGAGTTTTCCATTGATGGTTTTAATAAGTATGTGGCCAGGCCTAACTCCCTGAGCCTTGATTCTGACAACTTTAGTGGTGATATATCCCAGTGACTTGTATATCTTCGGATCTCCTCATTCTCAATCGTAGTATCACTTGGGTTCTTAGTGTATGCCTCGAACGGGCCACTAAAGTTATAACTTTGTCTTCAACCTCCACCACTCTAGCTCTCTGGTTATTGATGCACATTCTTAAGAAATCAAGAGATATGATGGTAGGTGGCGTTGGATTCTTGAATATTTCTAATGCTTTTTCTTGGTCATTTGATGGAGTGGATTTTGGGATCCCTATGCTGAATTGAAGGTGCTCCAGTGATGTTGTATCTACTTCACCACACATAGATTCTGAAGGTAGTGCTGGTGTAGCAATGGGTTGTAGACAATGTGGTGTCGAATCAACAACTTGTTCAACTTCTGTATCAGATACCTCATCATTCTCCTCTGTGCCACTCTGAGAAGTGTCTGATGATCTCTCTGCCAATAAGTTGGAAAGTTGGTTGAGTTGTGTTTGCAATTCCATTATAGATACTTCAAGATTTTGAGACCGCTCATCGTTCGACTTCATCCGCTCATCGTTCGACTTCATCCATTGGATCATCAACTCCTCAAAACTTGGGTCCCTATGACATTGTTGCTGATAATCCCCATGGTTCTGAAAGTTAGCCGATTCAAATTCTCCCTGCATTAGAAAGGGGGACCTATCTTGTTGCAGGTATGCTTGTGAATCTCTCATAACATAATAACTCAATGGCAAGTCTTGCTGACTTCTCCATCGGTGTTGACAATAATCGCTATGATGAGCGTCTCCACACCACGAACATAAATCTTGCACTCGACTCCCGTATTCGGCACCTTCATCCCATCCTTGTTTTGACCAATAAAAGTCATTGATGCTCATCTATTCAAGAATAAAAATAGATAAAAAAAAAAACATAACAAAACAACAACTAAAAAAAACAAAAACAGCAACTTAATAAAAAACAAAAACAGCAACTTAAAACACAAACCAACAACTAAAAAAACAAAAACAGCATCTTGAAACACAAAAATAGCAACTTACAACACAAAAACAGCAACTAAAAACACAAAAACAGCAACTTAAAACACAAAACCAGCAACTAAAAACACAAAAACAGCAACTTAAAACACAAACCAGCAACTAAAAACACAAAAACAGCAACTAAAAACACAAAAACAGCAACTTGAAAAACAGCAACTTAGTCTTAGAGAAGATAAGTGAATTACAATATCAAATAACGCAATTGTCCCCGGCAACGGCGCCAAAAACTTGACACGCGAATTCCTAGCAAGTATACTAGGTCGTGCAAAGTAATAAAGTGGACTATTTAGCTCGGGGTGTATCGTCTCCACAGGGACAATTGGATTCAATGCTCGTAATTGCTATATTATCTAACTCTAAGCTAAATCAAATTATAAGATGATGGTTGATTATACTATGAAAATAATCAAAGACAACTATGTGATAAACAAGATAATAAATCGAATGGAAAGAGGTGATTGGGTTATGATCCTACTATGTTCTATTCTATGTTCATGAACTCTCAATTATCCGGATTCTTAGAACGTTCTTGTTATGGCGAAACCCCCTAATGTATTTATTATTCAATCTCTTGAAATAACAAGCCTATACTAGTTAACAACTTCCTATATCTCTATAGTGAAGATTGAATTAACTAACATGCATTTAGGTTCAAAGGAATTCCTTGTTTACGAAGATCCTACATTCAATCGGGTCATCTTATCACAAAAAGCCACACAACGCAATTGATTCTATCTCTAGTCAATTGTTACGTTATGATGTTTGATTTTTCGATCTCCCTTTATCTATCTCCTCTCGGTCTCAAGACAAAGCATTTTATCAAACACATGGTGATCAAGCATATGCAAGCATTAAGTACAAAATCAAACATGTAACAAAAATGTAATAAATCCGGAAATTAATGATTCATTAAACACAAAACATCACAAAGTATTCACATAACCCAATCACAAAAATACTTAGCTCATACTTACAACAACAAGTGATTCAACAACTCTACAAGACATAATTGAAATACTAATCAAGAGAAAGAGTTGAATTACTCCCTATTATAAAGTGTGAATCCAAGCTTTGATGATGAAAATGATGATGATGATGGCTCTTCAAGCTTCCTTAGGACTTCCCATGGCTCCTCCTTGGTGTTTTAGAGCATGTCTAGCCTTTTGGTAAGTGAAGAATGTGTTATAAAGACCAAAAACGGCGGATATAAAAAATAGGGCAGCTGGAGAATCGGACCGCGGCACAAACATCAGCAGACCGCGGCACAAAAAGTGCGAACCAATTTTCAGAAGCAAGACCGCGGTCCTGTGCCGCGGTCGTCTAACGCAGAATTCGCAGCTTTCGTATTTTAATCATAACTCTCTCTACAAATGTCGGATTGAGTTGATTCAAGTTGCTACGTGAAGCTAAGACAATGCTCTACAATATTGGAGAAGAAACCTTAATCTGATTAGGCTTTTAAGTTGACGAAAATCTCGTGTCTATATGAGCATTGTGTAAAATCTTTCGTCAACTATCTTCTTTTGTTTCTTTCTTCAATTTCAAGCTCAATTTGGATCTCCTTTCTCGTCTTTCATGCGTAAATCAACTTGTATCCTACAAAAAAAAATCTATACCAATCAAAGCATTATGAGGGATAAAAAGTGATCAAAGTAACGATCAAATCATATCACAATGGGGCATAAAATACTGTAAAATATGGACTTATCAAGAACTCTCAACGACACATCAAATGACTCTTGCATGGAGGATTTATCGGATTCTCCACAGGCGACTAAGGAAGATCCAGTGAACAAAGACTCGTATCTCAACAAGCTGCTAGGGAACAAGGAACGTAAAAAAGCTGTTAGATTCAACACTGACAAACCTTTGAATACTGATAAAGTTAAGGTTATCTCTCTCACAAAGACCCAGCCCTATAACACGTTTGTTTTAGCAGATGACTTTTTGAGGTCTATTCAAAAGTCATGGCAGGAGAATACCATTTTTCTAAAACTGGAAGGTAGCTACACTAACTACAATATCTTGAGTGCAAAAATTTGTTCTTTATGGAACCTCACTGGGGACTACGAACTCATGGACTTGGGCTATGGATGTTATATCCTCAAACTTGAAGATTTGGATAAGATGGAATACATCTTGACTGAGGGTCCTTGGATGATTTACAACCATTATCTTGGGGTAAGGAAATGGTTTCCTGAGTTTTGTGCCTCGACCGATAAGACGTTAACTGCAATATCATGGGTGAGGATCATGGAAATGCCTGTTGAATATTACCAAGAAGAAATGTTATTTGCCATTGCATCGAGTCTTGGATCGCCCGTTAAGATTGATCCAAACACATACTGGAAGCTCAGAGGAAGGTTTGCAAGAATGTGTGTGCAATTGGATCTGGAGAAGCCATTACAAGGTATTATTGATATTAATGGCAAGCTATATAAACTGACATATGAAAACCTTCCCACGATTTGCTTCAACTGTGGGAGAGTGGGACACCGTAAGGAGAATTGTCTGACGAAGGTGGTGTGTTCGGAAAAAGCTACGGTCGAGACGGAGACGAGTGCGGAAGCTGAGACTGGTAGGGACATGGGGAAAGACTCCACCGGAGAACCGACGCCGGAAAGTGAAGGGAAGTTGGAAAAGGGGACTGAGTTGTACGGTGATTGGCTCCAAGTTAGCCTTAGAAAAAACAAACGACGTGAACAAACAAAACAAAACTTGGGCAGCAAGGGGGGGGGGGGGATAAGTGGGTACAATGTTTTTAATGTGCTCAGGGATGACAGTTTAAATGGAACAGGTGGGTCCTCAATTTTTGGGCAAAATTCAGATAAACAACAAAATATCCAAAGGTCTTACCAACCCAACAACAATCCTAAAAAACGTAATTTTGGGGCTAGGGGTCAGAAAAGTGAGGCTGGGAAAAGGCGGATCATAGGAAAAGAGGTGAGAGGACTACTGAGTTGTTTAAAAATCCTAACTTTATGGTCAGAGCATCCCAGAAAAAGACAAGCGACGTGGAAGCATGTGGTCCAGGAATTAAGTCCAACGTTATTATTCTAGAAACTAAACAAACCCTAGACACCTCTACTACAACAGAAGAACACCAAAAATCCTTATTGACAACAAATATTTCTAAACCTCAGCATGAATCCGGAATGGGAGGAAGACCGATTTGTCTTCCCAGAGATGGGGTTTTTCTTCGGACGAGAGGAAATGCGGAGACCTCATTCTCTCACTTAAGTGTCCCGAGG
Organism: Buddleja alternifolia; assembly: GCA_019426215.1. Taxonomy (NCBI): domain Eukaryota; kingdom Viridiplantae; phylum Streptophyta; class Magnoliopsida; order Lamiales; family Scrophulariaceae; genus Buddleja; species Buddleja alternifolia. The sequence goes on from CM033400.1 coordinate 7,098,532, forward strand.
TGCAAATAGGTGAGCATAACAACGGTAAATCCCCTATTTTGGCAAGTGGATGCAATGGCGAGCTTCAACTGTGCAATGGGCCAACTAGACCGAATCTTCAAGCTGGAACTGAGTCTCAGTTTGAGAGAGAGGAACAGACAGATGGTGATATCGAATTTCTTGACGTCGCAGATCCAGGATGCAATGAGGGGTCTCGGTAATGACCAAAATATTACCTTTTCAGATCTTTTTATTATGCCGATGAAGATCTTGACGTGGAACTGTAGGGGAGCAGGGTCATCTGATTTCAGAATTAATTTCAAAGAATTTGTGCGTACTCACAGGCCGGATGTTGTCTTTCTCCTGGAAATTCGGGTTTCGGAAGAGCGAGCAGCCATTATATCTACTAGACTGGGGTTTTCGGGTGTTTGTCGTGCTCTTATTGTGGGTATGCGTGGGGGAATTTGGATGTTATGGGACTCTCAGCTATTGAGGTCAAGGTGATTCAAACTACGACTCAAGTGATTCATGCAATTATTGGCCCACAGATCGGGAATAATTGGTTGTGTTTGGGATGTTACGGTAGCCCCCAACCGGGCACTCGAGAGGAGCTTTGGCGTAATTTGGAGAATATGACCCTTCATGTTAACACTCCTTGGCTTGTTACCGGTGATTTTAATGATATCGCGGTGACTCATGAGAAGAGAGGGGGGCGTGTGGCCAACGTTACCCATTGCTCACGATTGAATGAAAATGATGAATCTGTGTGGACTTTTGGACTTGGGTTTCCAAGGAAGTCGGTTTACTTGGCATCGTAGCGTGGATGGAGGTGCTACTATTCGTGAGAGGTTGGATAGATCTCTAGCAAGTCACAATGAGGTTCCCTGAAGGTATCGTTTTACACCTCCCTCGTACCCATTCGGATCATAACCCTATTCTCACGTGTAGTGAGGGGCTTGAACGCATGGATCGGGGTGAGAGACTGTTCTGCTTTGAGCTTGTGTGGGCCTCCCATCCCATGTGCAAGGATGTTATGTTTAGCGTTTGGGAAGGTTCCCAATCGATTCTTGAGGCGCTCTCCAAACTGCCTAAGGTTATGAAAACCTGGAACAAGGATGTTTTTGGAAATATTTTTAGTAGAAAGAAACAGATCATGGCAAGAATTTAAGGGATCCAAAAATGTTTATCCGAGGGTGAGAACAGATTTCTTAGTCGGTTGGAGAAAAGGCTTATTAAAGATCTCAACATCACCCTCAAGCAAGAAGAAACAAAATTGATATGTTGCGCATTGAAGATGGGTGGTGCTCGGATGTGGAAGCCATCAAGACTCATGTGTTTAACTATTTTAGTAAACTTTTTGAATCTACGGGAGAAGGGGGCAGCTAACTTCTGATTAGCAACCTCCAGCGGCACTTAACTTTGGAACAACAACAACTCTTAGGTGGCTGTCTGGACGGGAAGGAAATTTTTGATGTGGTGAAGTCGCTAGGGCCTTACAAAGCTCCCGGACCCGACGGTTGTCATGCGTTTGTCTATCAACGGTTTTGGGATATTGTGGGTACATCTACTACCGAGTTTGTTCAAGAAGCTTTTATAACTAGTAGGTTTGAGGAAAAAGTGGGAGAGGCCTTGATTTGTCTTATTCCTAAGGTTGACAATTCGAGTCTTATATCTCAATTTCGCCCCATTTCGCTGTGCAATGTGCTTTATAAGATTGTTACAAAGATCTAACTCTTCGGTTGAGAAGCATGATGAGCGAGTTGGAGTCACCTAACCAATCAAGCTTTATTGCGGTACGTAATACCCACGACAACATCATTGTTGTACAAGAAATGGTGCATGGGTTGAAACGTATGAAAAATCGTAAGGGTGGCATGATCGTGAAAATTGATATAGAAAAAGCCTATGACAAAGTTAGATGGGAGTTTGTTGAACATCTCTTTTTCCAATTTCCAAAACATACGATTGAGCTCATCATGTATTGTATCCATTGCTCGAAACCCCGTGTTCTTTGGAATGGGTCCCCACTACAAGAATTTAGAATGTCTTGTGGCCTTAGACAAGGTTATCCACTTTCACCATATTTGTTTGTGCTTTGTATGGAAAGACTTGCATATAGCATAAAAGAGGCGGTTTCAAGTAAAAATTGGAATCCCATACCAGTTTGCCAAGGGAGCTCTACTTTCTCCCATATTTTCTTTGCCGATGATTTTCTTCTATTTGCTAGGGCGACGAGGGGTAACACGGCTACCATTAAAGAGGTTATGAATCATTTTTACAAAGCGTCAGGATTAGTGATCAACCGAGGAAAATCGAAAGTATTTTTGCCAAGTGTACTAGGAGGCGGGACAGACGTCGTATCTCCATGGAGTTGGGTATTGGATGCTCGAAAAATTTAGGGACGTATTTAGGTGTGCCAATTGTTCATGATAGGGTTTCGCCGAGACTTTTTCGAGAGTTAATTGACAAGGTCCAAGCTAGGCTTTCATCATGGAAAGCCAAACTGTTGAACTTTGTGGGGCGTTTGACGCTTGTGAAATCGGTTATGGCGGCGCTTCCGGTGCATACAATGCAGAGTACTTGGCTTCCTCAAGGAACTTGTAATCAACTTGATAGGTTAAATAGAGCCTTTTTGTGGGCTACTAGTGCTAACCCGAAGAAGTTATACCTTGTCAAATGGGAGAAGGTGGTGAAAATAAAAGAGAATGCCTCATGAAACCAACACAACTTTGCTTGCTAAGATTGGATGGAAAATGGTCTCTCACGAACCCACCATCTGGAGTAACATCTTCAATTGCAAATGCTTGAAAAAATGAGATATTCTCGAATATACTCCTACACCTTATGATTCCCCGCATTGGAAAGGTGTTGTTAAGAGTATTAAAATGATCCGCGAGAATATTCGTTGCCGGGTTGGCAATGGCAAAAACATCTCGCTCTGGTTCGATAGGTGGTTGGGTAAAGAGTCTTTCAGTGAACTTATCGAAGGTGAAATTGTTGAATAAGAATTAGGCTAGAATGTAGGAGATATTATCAAAAGTAATGGGGAGTGGGACATTCATAAAATCAAAACACAATTGCCGGATTACATAGGTAGATGGATCCGGGAAACTCATCGAACATATTGCTCCGACGCTAAGGATGTTCGAATATGGTATGGTACGAGCAATGGTATCTTCTTTTGCAAATCGACTTACGAGACCATTGTAGATAATCGAAATGAGCATAGCCAAACGAATCAGAATTAGACATGGATTTGGAAGGTTAAGGGGCCAATTAAGTTGAAAGTTTTTCTATGGTTGATACAGCATAACAGTATTGTCACAAATCAGTTTAGGTGGTCTAGACACATTACTGAAGATGCTCTGTGCCTAAGATGAGACCATGAACCGGAGGATAGTATCCATGCTTTACGGGATTGCGTCGAAGCAAGACGGGTCTGGGAATTTTTGATTGCGCCAACCCAATTCATGGAATTCATGGCAATTTCCTCGGCTACTTGGATCAAGGTAAATTTAGAAACGTGTTGGTCCCAAGTGGTATACGAAAGGGTCTAGAAGGGGGGGGGGTTGAATAGACCCTGAAGTCTTTTTCGACTTCTAAAAGTTCGTATCACTTTGAAGTATTTGAACGCTCGGAGAGCTTTGAGCGCTGGGTGCGGCGCTTGAGAAATAATGACTTAAGCGCTAGTTTCAGGCGCTTGGGAACAGTTAACTTAGACTTGGTGATTTCAACGCTTACCAAAGTAGGGCAGAGTTTAGTCACTAAATCAGGGTTAGCACAGCGGAAGTATTTTATAGCTTAGCGTTCGGTTTGTTAATCAAAAGTAGTCGCTTAGTTGTTTTAAAACTTTATCAGAATGTATGCAATATGAATAGTAAAGCAGTAAAACAGTAAATGCTTAAAGCGGTAAATAACACAAGATATTTGTAAGGTTCACCGGGTGATGTAATCCCAGCTATGTCCTTCTTCTCCTTTTATCAGGGAGGTTTTCCACTATGATGATTATCGAAGAGTCACACAGAGACTTCTACAAAATAGAGGGAGATTGGATATGATCTCGGAACTCCTTGGTCACACAGATTTCAGCTCCACTAAAGACCTTCTATCCCCTTGCTTCTTTCACTCAGAAATGGTGCAAGTCACGCTTGATCTCGGAACTCCTTGGTCATACAGATTTCAGCTCTAATAGAGATCTTCTTCCACAAGGTTCTTTTACACAAAAAAATTGCTTGTAAGTCAACAAGCTTTCTCACTCAGATGAAAGGTGTTGATGGTTTTGGTCACGGGTTTGTTTGTTTTTGGAAAGTTCAAACAACTTGGAGATATCTCAATAGTAGTGTAGGTTCTTCTTAAGAAGAGGTTTGAGATATGGGTGACTGTCTAGGAATGTATTTGAGAAAGCTTAAAGGGTTTTGGCTCTGGAGTGTATAAGCTCTTTCTAAAGAATTCAGCAACGTTTTTGGACCCTTTTTCTTATTTTTACGTCCAGATATTTTTCTATGTGTGTCTGTCGTCCATTTTGCTGAGAAGGTTATTTATAGATTGTTATGAGATTTTGTCCGTTGGACACGGTTTGAATCTCGTTTCCCTAAACATTCCATTTGTTCTGACAATCCTAACTTTGGGTATTTTTAATTGGTTAGGCATGGTCTTGGTTTCATAAATCTGACAGTCTCGGTCAAGGATATGGCTTGCCCATAAGTTGTAGTGCTTATATTTTAATAGCACTTATCCGACTTTTGATGCATCTTGTTTTATTTCCGTTTGGGAATAATTTCCGTTGATTCATGCATCTTTGATAACTTGGGTTTGAATCTTCAGGTTACGCTTGGAGAACTAGGCGCTTGAGCCTTTGGAGTTTAGGCTTTTTGAAAGTGGCCTTCTTTGTTAATCAGACGCTTGAGAAAGGTCACAATCTTTGCCCGATTCTTTAGACGCTTGTCCTTTCACTTTATCTTTGATAGACTCACTCAGAATTCTATCATTGACTTAGTGTTAAGTACTTGGTCTAAGGTCCATAACAAATCTTGAGCACTGAGTTCGTAACCCGGGATAGTCTTTTAGCGTTTGACGGACGCTTGAGACTAATCTTTATCTTTACTGTTTCTTCAGACGCTTGATCTTCAACTTCATCACTTGGTAGACTCACACAGAATTCTTCTAGTGATTTAGTATCATATTCTTAGTCTAAACTCTATAAAGATAAAAATACAAGCCTAGTATAAAACCACGAGCTTTCAGGCGCTTACACATTTGTTCTACGAAAGCTTTTATACTTTACATTTCTTGGGGTCTAACATGGAGTCCTATTTGTCATCATCAAAACATCTAACATGAAATTCCTAACAATTTCCCCCTTTTTGATGATGGCAATACCTATTTAGTTCAAGCGTTAGATACCTAAAGTATGAGTTAGCGTAGGTTAGTAAGTTAGTTTGAGCTTCAACGAGATGTTTCAGCTGTAAAATGCATTTTATATATATCTTTCATAGTACAAGCATTTTACAACTGAAATGAAAGAATCATAAGTAAAAAAAATCAAGATCGTGATTTGATCTTGTATCTCTTAGTCATTTCAGCACGGATTGCTTCAGTTATCTGATCTTCTAGCGTCATCATCGCTGCATGATCTTTACTGATTATATGTTTGTTTTCTTTTACTTGTCGTGCCTTGAAAGTAATGAGCTGCTTATCCCATTCCTTTGGACTGATGCCTATGTATCGTAAGCAAATTCTGAAGGTTTGGTCAAAGTCAGACATTTTTCGCTCTAAGGCTAAGACTGCTGGATCAGAGGGTTCTGGAATTGACGCTCTGAGAAGAGGAATATCAAATTGTTCAAGCAGTGCTCTTGAAGGTAATGGAAGATTTGGATAGAGCACTCTTGGGGTTTCTTTTTTATTGGACGCTCCCACCGAGGTAGTTACCCAAGAAGGATAGGGATACCTTGGCTCTGTACTTAGTGTGAGGGAAGTATCAATATGTTGACGCTTGGATGGTGGAGGAGGATCTTGATCTTTAGATGTTGAAGATTTCCTCTTTTCTCCCTTCTTTTCCCCCTTATTGCCATCATCAGTCTGTATGAAATGCTGAGTAAGAAGACTGACTTGAGTAGCAATCTGAGCGACAGAGGCTTCAAGAGTGGTCAGACGCTGGTCGAAGTGTTCTTTCATGACCAGTAGTTGAGCGTGATTAGCGTCTGTAAGAGAGGTCTCAAGAGCCGTGAAACGGTGGTTTAGATCATTTGTTAAAGCCACATGACTTGCCTGAGTAGCTGTAGATAGTTGCTGTATTTGAGTGAGGCATTCAGTCATGGACGCTTGAGCGTCGGGAACCGCAGTGCTAACTCGAGGCTTAAAACGGGATGTGTGTTTGAGAGATTCAATAGGTACTTGATAATTAGGATCAAATACTGTGCCTCGATGCTCTGGGGCACTGTTGGACTCGGTGGATGCAGTAGAGTCGGATTCAGTTGGACTGGGGGAATTAGGCGCTTGAGGAATTCTAATGAGCGCTCAGGAGCAGGTAACGTGTCAGCTGGTGCTGCAGTAGATTCTGACTCTATACGGCTAAAGTCCGTAAACTGAAAGTCCAAGCTTGCAAACGGCTCATCTGCATATGGATATGTAGCAGTCTGTAGAAGTTCATTCAAATGTAGAGTGGGGAGATAAGTACCTTGAATGAACGTGCTGATAGGACTATCCATGGCCCTGATATACATTGGCCCGAGGATATCCAGCACATGGGTGGGAAAGATTTTGGAGGGCGCTTGGCAGATGGAGAACAAGGCATCTGGGCAATAGTGTTGTGAGAAGCTAATTAGCCGATCTGTTGGGAGAGTCTTCGGTTTCCGAGAGTCGGGAACGTAGAGCCTGTAATACTCTTCCAAGTATGGGTAGATGGCTGAAGCAAGCGCTTGAGTTCTTTCCAGCAGCGACAAAACAAAATTATAGTGACTTAAGACTTCTTGTCGGATAGACGGAAGAAGTGGATATCCTCTGAAAGGATTGATCCGAGAGCCATTCCACTGTTGCAGATTTTCTGTGAAGATTTTGTCGAATAGGGAGACTGGAGGCATAATTGTCATCATGAGAGCAAAGTTGTCTTCACAGTGGCTAGGGTGAAGTTCAGACAGGACAGGGGAGAAGAACCGCTGGTGGACGCTTGATCAGCAAAGCGTAGAGAAGAGTTAGCCAGTTTGTGCAACGCTTGCCTTAAACGGTGTTCAGGTTGGTGGCGGATCAGAGGCAGCTTCAGAACTGGTCCAAGTCTATGTTGGCGCTGCTTTAGCATGTATCGTGCAAATTTGCTCTTTTTATCATGAATCCCTATTCTGAACAGATGGGGAGCGCTAACCAATTCTTCAAATTTATACGTGTCACCCATATAAGCTTCAGCCCATTTTACCTCAGTCATGCAGTACTCAGTTCCTGCATTAAGTATAGCACGAAATCCTTGGTGATGAATATCACAGATGGACTCAAAACGATACCTGTCTGGTTGGTAGTTAGCGTTCCAGACGCAGTCAAAATAGGCATCGGCTTCTAGTTGAATCATCTCGGTCAGTGAAGCTGGACGCTCACCGGCATGTACTACTTTATTCTTCCACAAGAGGAGAGGATTAGCTGAGCGCTTGTTTTCCATGCTATTTACCAGTGTTGGGGAGTGAGAATAGCCTTCTCTGTTTAGTAGCTTTTCCGTTGGGTTCACAAGCTTATCCTGACGCTCATAGACTCTGATGTTGTAGTCTCTGAGAGCGAAGCCAGGGGGTTTGCGTGTCCCACAGTCCAGAGAAGAAGCTTTATCAGCTGGGGTCAATGCTGGGTTAGATAGAGTGTTGCGTACAGCCAGATCAAATTTTATGAGCTTGGCGATATCATTCTCAGCATTGATAAGACTTTCTTCATTATATCCTGTAGGTAGGAAGGGTTCTGCGGGCGCTGGAGGGAAATAATTGACGGAGTGATCGATGGTCTTGAAGGGATCCAGCTTGAAGAAATGTCGATGTATCACAACGTCGTTAGCATCGCTCTGACCTTCTGAGCGTGCCTCTGTTGTACTTGGTAATGCAAGCAATGGTTGAACCCCTGGGATTTCAGGTTCATCAGGCTCGAGATTTGTAGAGTCGATGGCAGCTTCATGGGCGATGGCCACAATGTTGGCCATATCAACATCCAGATGGACATCAACTGGTGGTTCAAAGGATGATATCGGAGTAGCAGCTATGGCTTGGTCGCTTGGAGTGTGTGTAGCCTTAGAAGAAATGGCAGTAGTTGGACGCTTACGTCTCTTGAAGATACGCTTCACATTTATCCCTTCGGCTGGGGACGCTTGAGTCTGTGGAACGGCTGGTTCTCCAAAGTCGATATTTTTGAGGACCTTTTCCAGATCCTTCCGACTAATGAGGGGTATAGAGTCCTCGTCTTCTTCATCACTTTTGATAGGTTGAGCCTTGGGCTTTCGAGGAGCCCGTTTCTTTGTGACAGTGGGACGCTTCACATTACGTTTAGCCTTCTCCTGATCTGGGCGCTCAGCCTCCTCATTTGATGCTGCACGTACAACTTGACGCTCAGAGAGAGGTCTAGCAGCACCTCCAACTTTGGGTGGATTGAAGAGATTGTTGATGATTCTTGGCCCATAGAACTTATGCTTGGCCACGGTGACTCCTGCTGAAGAGGTGCACTTTGCTCGGAAAATTAGATCACTTAAAACTAGGCCATAAGGTCTGTTTGAAGTGCGTAGACTGTCTCTGAATCGGCTGAATATATAGGCGCTCCAGTTGATTTTTATCTTGAGCAAGATAGCAGTCATCATCTGGAACTGGGTTGGGCTGATTTTGTCAAAGGTTCCTACTCTGCATTCAATGTTTTTACTGCAGAAATCAGCTAAGACTCGATACCTGTTCACTATATCTTTCTTCTCAAAGTACGGTTTGTATGGAACACCATCGTAGGCGCTAATCTGAGTCCAGACTTCTTGAATTTGTTCCTCAGTGATAGTGTCTAAAGTCGCTCCGTCGTTAGGTAGAGAGAAATTCTGGGCAATAGAGGCCGCAGAGAGAGTGAACGTCTTTGATTCCGTCTTGAGGGCAGGAAACAAACAGGTGATGGAAGTCTCATCGTCAGACAAACTAGCATTTCTCCAGAAAAATTCTAATTCTTCAGGAAACATGTACGAGTGTTTGGTAAGAAATTTCTGAAGCCCAGCCTCTGCTACAGAGTCCATCATTTCCGTTAAATCAATTTGGGGGTTTTCATGAAGAAACTTCCAATCGATTATAAGGCCTTCAGTGACCTTAACAATAACTTCAGTGGTTCCAGCAGTAGCTTTCTTGGGCGCCATTAGTGAGAAGTAGACAGAGATTAAGAATAAAAATTTTGTTTTTGAGAGAGAGAGATTTGTCTTGCACGAATGAAAGAGAGTGTAAGAGAGATTATGTTCTGCAGAAGGTGTGTTTTGAAATACTACAATTTGAATGTTTTTTTTTTTTTGTGTTTGAAGGTTGAGATGTTGACACGTGGAGGAGTATAAATCTCAGCCATTAAAATACGACTGTGGACGTGAATTTAGATTTAATAAGCACGGTTACTTTTAGTAACAACCACATATACTGTTTTGACGTCCGATTAAAAGTTTGAAACAGAGACTTTTGATATACTGAAAGTGATACGTGTGCCCATGAAAAGCGGACACGTATTTTATGAAAACTGTTCGGGAACCATAATTTTGAACAACTATTCAAATACCCGCCAAAAATTTGTTGGAGCGTCCGGACCTATTCAGAAGAGAATGACGCTTGAAACAATTCTGTGTGATGTTGACGCTTGAGAATCTTGAGGTTCTCTTTCAAGTAACATTTTGTGCTTTAGCGGTCATCGTAACATATAGAATTATTTTTTTCAGGGTATGTATGAGGACACAGTTTCCCAGTACTTATCATTATGTCTTGGTAGTAGTGTTTTACTTTTGGTTTAAAATATTCAGCGCTGTTTGTATTCGTCTAAGATACATGGTAATTGTACTTACGCGTGTACATGTGCTGAACCATCTTTGAAAAACGTGATGAGTACCCATGGGTTTTCTTGAGCGAAAGGTGAGGAATGTCAAGTCATCATTAATTGCATTGATTGACTAATCCACTTTCTCATTTTAGTGTAGGGTAATGTACGCTTGCTTTTAAAGGATCTTTTTACTAAGCGCTTTAGCTGGGAATAAAGCTAAGCGTTCAGTTTATTTTGAAAGAAGCACAGACGCTAAGAAAGATTTGTGTAATAAGCGTCCGAATGATTTAAGTGTATGGTGCTAAGTGCGTATGACCGATGCAAGGGAAAACATTTTTGGTCATATTCACTTAAGTATAGTTAGCTCTTTTAAGGTTCCCCCTATGTAGGTTCCCCATAAATTACATAAAATAAAGTGAATTCCCCCTAAATTTCATGCCTAACAAAAGTATGATGTTTCGAATGATTAAGCATTTAGATCAATCATACCTAGTTCACTTCTTAAAGTGAGAAAACGTTGTTCGTTGAGCGCTTTGGTGAAGATATCTGCCAGTTGCTTTTCTGTACCAATGAAGTGCATGGAGATATCTTTCTTTTGAACGTGGTCACGTAGAAAGTGATAGCGAATGTCAATGTGTTTGGTTCTAGAGTGAAGAACTGGATTTTGAGTCATTGCTAAGGCGCTTTGATTGTCACAATGGATAGGAGTTGGATCTAGGATTATTCCATAGTCTCTAAGTTGTTGCCTCATCCAAAGGATCTGTGCACAACAGCTTCCAGCGGCTACATACTCAGCTTCAGCGGTGGAAGTAGCGATGGACTGTTGCTTCTTACTATGCCATGAAATTAGTCTATCACCTAGAAATTGACATGTTCCACTAGTACTTTTTCTATCTATTTTGCATCCTGCAAAATCTGCATCTGAATAACCAATTAGTTCAAAAGGAGAATCCCTAGGATACCATAAGCCCACATTTTGTGTGCCTTTTAGGTACTTAAGGATCCTTTTAGCAGCAATTAAGTGTGATTCTCTAGGATCAGCTTGAAATCGTGCTCACATGCATACTGAGAACATAATATCAGGTCTACAAGTTGTAAGATAAAGAAGTGATCCAATAATACCTCTATAGTTAGTGATATCAATTTTCTTTCCATTATCATCTCTATCTAGCTTAAGCGTTTGGCTCATTGGAATTTTTGAAGGTGATGCATTTTCCATACCAAATTTCTTGATCATATCTCTAGTATATTTAGTTTGGTTTATGAATATGCCATTAGGGAGTTGTTTAACTTGTAATCCTAGGAAGAAAGTTAATTCACCCATCATGCTCATTTCAAATTGATCTTGCATCATTTTTGAAAATTTCTCACATAGACGCTTATTGGTAGATCCAAATATAATATCATCAACATAAATGTGAACTAGGAGAATATCTTCATTATGGGTAATTTTGAATAACGTTGTGTCAACGCTGCCTTTTGAAAAGCCTTTACCTATAAGGAAGATAGAAAGAGTGTCATACCATGCTCTTGGTGCTTGTTTAAGACCATAAAGTACCTTGTCCAATTTGTAGACCATACTTTTCCCATGGTTGTTGATGAATCCTGGTGGTTGCTCCACATATACTTCTTCTTGGAGTTTACCATTCAGAAATGCACTCTTTACGTCCATTTGATATACTGTAAATTTGTTAAATGCTGCAAACGCTAGAAACATCCGAATAGCTTCAAGACGGGCTACAAGAGCGTATGTTTCATCGAAGTAGATACCCTCTTCTTGACAGTATCCTTGTGCTACAAGTCTGGCTTTGTTTCTAATTACAGTACCATTCTCATCCATTTTATTTCTATAAACCCATCTAGTCCCAATAACTCCTTGGTGAGTTGGCCTTGGTACTAGCGTCCATACCTTATTTCTTTCAAACTGATTTAGCTCTTCTTGCATGGCTTCAATCCAACTTGGATCGTTAAGCGCTTCATCCACTTTCTTTGGTTCCATTTGAGATAGGAAGCTTGCAAACATGGCCTCATTCATTGTAGCGGCTCGGGTTCTAACAGGTGCTCCAATATCTCCAATAATTAGTTTTGGTGGATGATCTCTGAGCCATTTTCTATCTGGTTGAGAAGGGTTTAGAGCTTGATCAGACGCTTGACTACGTTGCGCAGGCGCTTGACCAGCTCTTTGCGTAGGCGCTTCAGTGTTTATAGTTTGAGTTTGCTCTTGATGAACATTCCCTTCATGATCATCAGCGTTTCTTGCAATATCATCGTTGATGTCTTTACGAGTAATCTTAGGATTAGGTACAATGATTTCATTATCTTCATCAATATCACTATCATCACACAGATTGATTTGTGACGCTTGTTGAGATAAGTCTTCAATTCCTACATCATTAATATTAACCTTACTCGGTTCTTGGTTAGCATCATCAAACACAACATGAATGGATTCTTCAACCTTCGATTTGATCTTATTTAAGATGCGAAAGCTCTTTCCATTTTTGGCGTATCCTAGAAAGATTCCTTCATCTGCTTTAGGATCAAATGTCTTTAGACTTTGGGATCCATTGTTATGAATGAAACATTTTGAACCAAATACATGAAAGTATGAAACATTCGGCTTACGTCCCTTCCATAACTCATATGGAGTCTTTTCATGTTGCTTGTTGATCATACACCGGTTCTGAGTGTAGCAAGCAGTGTTGATAGCTTCGGCCCAAAACCTTTGAGGCAGCTTAGACTCGGCTAACATAGTCCTAGCGGCTTCTTTAAGCGTTCTGTTCCGTCGCTCGGCAACTCCATTTTGTTGAGGTGTTCTAGGTGCTGAATACTCATGATGTATTCCAAAGTCTTTACAAAATTTCTCAACAATATGGTTAGTAAATTCAGTTCCTCTATCACTTCTAATCCTTGTCACTTTTAGATCTTTTGAGTTTTGTAGCTGACGAATTAGTGATGTGAGCTTAGCGCTAGTTTCATCTTTAGACGCTAAAAATTCTACCCATGTACAACGTGAGAAATCATCAACTATCACTAGTGAATACTTTTTACCGCTAATGCTCATGATTTGAATAGGACCAAACAAATCTAAATGTAGTAATTCAAGTATTCGAGAGGTCGATAGATGAAGCTTCTTCTTAAAAGATGATTTAACTTGCTTACCCATTTGACAAGCATCACATAAGCGATCTTTATTAAAGGAACCTTTAGGTAATCCCTCTACGAGATTTAGAGATATTAATTGAGAGATTGCCTTGAAGTTGAGGTGATTCATTTTTCTGTGCCATAACCAACCTAATTCGTTTTGATTCTTAGCTACGAAACATGCAGGGTTGTTATCTAATGTTGAACCCCAATCTACTAAGTATACATTGTTTGTTCTTCTTCCTTTTAATTTAGTAGATCCTGTCTTAACATCAATTATCTCGCACAAGTCACTAGAAAACTTAATTTCAAAGCCTTTATCACAAAATTGACTTATGCTTAGGAGATTATGTTTAAGACCCTCAACATAGTATACATCATTGATCATGATGTTCCCCCTATGCATGATACCTATACCTTTAGTTTTACCTTTAGAATTATCACCGAATATAACTTGAGGACCATTGGTTGCACAATAGTTGATCAAGAGATCCTTTGATCCAGTCATGTGTCTCGACGACCCACTATCTATGTACCAAATTGAGGTATCGGTGTTGGCACTAGGTACCTGCATTCAAAGGGCAGTTCTAGTTCTTCTTAGGTACCCATTTTGTTTTGGGTCCTTCTTTGTTAGTAATGTTAGTCTGAATTAGAATCTTCGGAACCCACATTTGCCTTGTCTTCATTTTGGGAAGATTGGCCTTTTTGGGTTTCGGTTTGTGTTGTGTGTGCTCTTTAGGTGTATGGTAATATCCTTGATAATAGCAATAATCACAATCATAATCATGGTTATCATAGTGTCGATAATATGATCTAGATCTTTGCGGATATTGACATTAGTATTTCCTTGATATTGGCTTAGGATGCACTTTTGGTGCTAGACGCTTAGCGTTTGATTTACTTGTAGAAGGTTTTTCCTTAGCCCTTCGAGCGCTTGGATATACTTTCTTTTGTAGATCATTTACTTTGGTCTTTCTTTTGACTGAGCCAGTGTTAGCTTTTTCATTTGGTCTAATACCAATATTCTGAGTCTCATTCAGCGTTTGTCTGTTTGAGCTTTCTCCAACAAAGGTTAGACCTTTTCCTCTGTTGGTTGATATAACCACAGACACTTTGGTTTTGTGACCAGATTTATCACAACCTAAACCGGTCTTTTCACCAAATGCTCTGGTTACTTCAGTCACATTATCTAGCGTTCTAGAAGCTTTTGATAATGATGAGATAAGCTGCTCTGATTTAGCAAGTTTAGCGATCAATTCAGCTTCTCTCTTGACTATTATATCAATATCACCTTTTAATTGAATAATTTCACTCTCAAGCGCTTGGTTCTTCTCAATGCACTGTTGCTGAATTTGCAACTCTGCTTTGAGCGTCACTTTGTCGCTTTTGAGCGCTGAGATGATGTAAAGGTGATTTTGAAGTATTTTTGCGGCTTCTTGACAATCATTATAATATTCTTTCGCTTTGTCAAGTAATTCATCATAAGAAATAGGATGATACAGATCAGTGGTTACCTCAGATGGTAAGTCGTTAGATGCTTCATTATCTCTTGCCATGAGATAAATGAATGCTGAATCCTTTGATGGTTCATCATCGCTGCTTTCATCTGATGATTCCAAGTCCTCTTCAGGAGTATAGAGAGGTTCTGATTCTGCTAGCAAGCCTTGTTGTCTTAGATTGCTCCTGAATTGGTTTCTATCCGTGTGATTTTGCTTTGTAGTTTTAGACACATTTGGATATGGGCAATTAACTTGGAAATGCCCTGGTCTCCTGCAGTTGTAACAGAGATTGGTCTTCATCTTTTGTTCGTTTGTTAATCTTGTGGATCGCTGGTTTAACGCTGCAGGCATTGAGAGATCTTGCTGAGAGGGAGTTTGATATTGAATTGGCGCTCGGGAGGGAGACGCAGGATAGTGAGGCGCTTGATATTGTGGTTGTATTTGGGGAGACGCTTGAGATGACTTTGTCCTGGGTTCTTATGGACGGCGTCCCTTCTTTTCATATTTCAGGAATTTCCTAGAATCTATTTAGAGCGCCAGTTCTCTTCTCACTTATATCCGAGTTTTCTTTGATAGATTTATCCGTATTGAATGCCATTAGCGCTCCAGATTCGCTCACTAATTACTACTGCATCACTGGCCAATTCACTCAACTCAAATGCTTTGAGTTCTGAAAAATCATCGTCTGGAGTTAGGCCGTTCCCGACATTGTTTGATTCTCCTCATGCATTTGTTTTCATCAGGTCTGCTTGGGAGCGTCCTACAGATTCTGACCACTGTCTGCTCCGATTTTGGACTCCATACCCAGAGATGTTAGTTCAGTGACAGATGTGTAAACCTCATTCCAATTGCTCTAGCTATCTCAGTAGGTAGCTATCGTGAAGCCGTTTGATTCTTCTTTGGCAATTGTAATTGTTTTCCTTTATTTGTTCTGAGCCACCACAAATTTATTAGTCAACTAGCCCAAATTTCTTTAGTTGTATTTCATATTTGACTTGGTTGAATAAGTGTCGTTGATCACCAATGGACTGTAGTGAAGCATTCCGACGCGCCATTGTCCTAGATTGGCTCGTACAGCGGAAGTATTTTATAGCTTAGCGTCGGTTTTGGTAATCAAAAGTAGTCGCTTAGTTGTTTTAAACTTTATCAGAATGTATGCAATATGAATAGTAAAGCAGTAAAACAGTAAATGCTTAAAGCGGTATAACACAAGATATTTGTAAGGTTCACCGGGGTGTAATCCCAGCTATGTCCTTCTTCTCTTTTATCAGGAGGTTTTCCACTATGATGATATCGAAGAGTACAACAGAGACTTCTACAAAATAGAGGGAGATTGGATATGATCTCGGAACTCCTTGTCACACAGATTTCAGCTCCACTAAAGACCTTCTATCCCTTGTTTCTTTCACTCAGAAATGGTGCAAGTCACGCTTGATCTCGGAACTCCTTGGTCATACAGATTTCAGCTCTAATAGAGATCTCTTCCACAAGGTTCTTTTACACAAAAAATTGCTTGTAAGTCAACAAGCTTCTCACTCAGATGAAAGGTGTTGATGGTTTTGGTCACGGGTTTGTTTGTTTTTGGAAAGTTCAAACAACTTGGAGATATCTCAATAGTAGTGTAGGTTCTTCTAAGAAGAGGTTTGAGATATGGGTGACTGTCTAGGAATGTATTTGAGAAAGCTTAAAGGGTTTTGGCTCTGGAGTGTATAAGCTCTTTCTAAAGAATTCAGCAACGTTTTTGGACCCTTTTTCTTATTTTTACGTCCAGATATTTTTCTATGTGTGTCTGTCGTCCATTTTGCTGAGAAGGTTATTTATAGATTGTTATGAGATTTTGTCCGTTGGACACGGTTTGAATCTCGTTTCCCTAAACATTCCATTTGTTCTGACAATCCTAACTTTGGGTATTTTTAATTGGTTAGGCATGGTCTTGGTTTCATAAATCTGACGGTCTTGGTTTCATAAATCTGACAGTCTCGGTCAAGGATATGGCTTGCCCATAAGTTGTAGTGCTTATATTTTAATAGCACTTATCCGACTTTTGATGCATCTTGTTTTATTTCCGTTTGGGAATAATTTCCGTTGATTTATGCATCTTTGATAACTTGGGTTTGAATCTCCAGGTTACGCTTGGAGAACTAGGCGCTTGAGCCTTTGGAGTTTAGGCATTTTGAAAGTGGCCTTCTTTGTTAATCAGACGCTTGAGAAAGGTCACAATCTTTGCCCGATTTTTTAGACGCTTGTCCTTTTACTTTATCTTCGATAGACTCACTCAGAATCCTATCATTGACTTAGTGTTAAGTACTTGGTCTAAGGTCCATAACAAATCTTGAGCACTGAGTTCGTAACCCGGGATAGTCTTTTAGCGTTTGACGGACGCTTGAGACTAATCTTTATCTTTACTGTTTCTTCAGACGCTTGATCTTCAACTTCATCACTTGGTAGACTCACACAGAATTCTTCTAGTGATTTAGTATCATATTCTTAGTCTAAACTCTATAAAGATAAAAATACAAGCCTAGTATAAAACCACGAGCTTTCAGGCGCTTACACATTTGTTCTACGAAAGCTTTTATACTTTACATTTCTTGGGGTCTAACATAGAGTCCTATTTGTCATCATCAAAACATCTAACATGAAATTCCTAACAATTTCCCCCTTTTTGATGATGGCAATACCTATTTAGTTCAAGCGTTAGATACCTAAAGTATGAGTTAGCGTAGGTTAGTAAGTTAGTTTGAGCTTCAACGAGATGTTTCAGCTGTAAATGCATTTTATATATATCTTTCATAGTACAAGCATTTTACAACTGAAATGAAAGAATCATAAGTAAAAAGAAATTAAGATCGTGATTTGATCTTGTATCTCTTAGTCATTTCAGCACGGATTGCTTCAGTTATCTGATCTTCTAGCGTCATCATCGCTGCATGATCTTTACTGATTATATGTTTGTTTTCTTTTACTTGTCGTGCCTTGAAAGTAATGAGCTGCTTATCCCATTCCTCTGGACTGATGCCTATGTATCGTAAGCAAATTCTGAAGGTTTGGTCAAAGTCAGACATTTTTCGCTCTAAGGCTAAGACTGCTGGATCAGAGGGTTCTGGAATTGACGCTCTGAGAAGAGGAATATCAAATTGTTCAAGCAGTGCTCTTGAAGGTAATGGAAGATTTGGATAGAGCACTCTTGGGGTTTCTTTTTTATTGGACGCTCCCACCGAGGTAGTTACCCAAGAAGGATAGGGATACCTTAGCTCTGTACTTAGTGTGAGGGAAGTATCAATATGTTGACGCTTGGATGGTGGAGGAGGATCTTGATCTTTAGATGTTGAAGATTTCCTCTTTTCTCCCTTCTTTTCCCCCTTATTGCCATCATCAGTCTGTATGAAATGCTGAGTAAGAAGACTGACTTGAGTAGCAATCTGAGCGACAGAGGCTTCAAGAGTGGTCAGACGCTGGTCGAAGTGTTCTTTCATGACCAGTAGTTGAGCGTGATTAGCGTCTGTAAGAGAGGTCTCAAGAGCCGTGAAACGGTGGTTTAGATCATTTGTTAAAGCCACATGACTTGCCTGAGTAGATGTAGATAGTTGCTGTATTTGAGTGAGGCATTCAGTCATGGACGCTTGAGCGTCGGGAACTGCAGTGCTAACTCGAGGCTTAAAACGGGATGTGTGTTTGAGAGATTCAATAGGTACTTGATAATTAGGATCAAATACTGTGCCTCGATGCTCTGGGGCACTGTTGGACTCGGTGGATGCAGTAGAGTCGAATTCAGTTGGACTGGGGGAATTAGGCGCTTGAGGAAATTCTAATGAGCGCTCAGGAGCAGGTAACGTGTCAGCTGGTGCTGCAGTAGATTCTGACTCTATACGGCTAAAGTCCGTAAACTGAAAGTCCAAGCTTGCAAACGGCTCATCTGCATATGGATATGTAGCAGTCTGTAGAAGTTCATTCAAATGTAGAGTGGGGAGATAAGTACCTTGAATGAACGTGCTGATAGGACTATCCATGGCCCTAATATACATTGGCCCGAGGATATCCAGCACATGGGTGGGAAAGATTTTGGAGGGCGCTTGGCAGATGGAGAACAAGGCATCTGGGCAATAGTGTTGTGAGAAGCCAATTAGCCGATCTGTTGGGAGAGTCTTCGGTTTCCGAGAGTCGGGAACGTAGAGCCTGTAATACTCTTCCAAGTATGGGTAGATGGCTGAAGCAAGCGCTTGAGTTCTTTCCAGCAGCGACAAAACAAAATTATAGTGACTTAAGACTTCTTGTCGGATAGACGGAAGAAGTGGATATCCTCTGAAAAGATTGATCCGAGAGCCATTCCACTGTTGCAGATTTTCTGTGAAGATTTTGTCGAATAGGGAGACTGGAGGCATAATTGTCATCATGAGAGCAAAGTTGTCTTCACAGTGGCTATGGGTGAAGTTCAGACAGGACAGGGGAGAAGAACCGCTGGTGGACGCTTGATCAGCAAAGCGTAGAGAAGAGTTAGCCAGTTTGTGCAACGCTTGCCTTAAACGGTGTTCAGGTTGGTGGCAGATCAGAGGCAGCTTCAGAACTGGTCCAAGTCTATGTTGGCGCTGCTTTAGCATGTATCGTGCAAATTTGCTCTTTTTATCATGAATCCCTATTCTGAACAGATGGGGAGCGCTAACCAATTCTTCAAATTTATACGTGTCACCCATATAAGCTTCAGCCCATTTTACCTCAGTCATGCAGTACTCAGTTCCTGCATTAAGTATAGCACGAAATCCTTGGTGATGAATATCACAGATGGACTCAAAACGATACCTGTCTGGTTGGTAGTTAGCGTTCCAGACGCAGTCAAAATAGGCATCGGCTTCTAGTTGAATCATCTCGGTCAGTGAAGCTGGACGCTCACCGTCATGTAATCCTTTATTCTTCCACAAGAGGAGAGGATTAGCTGAGCGCTTATTTTCCATGCTATTTACCAGTGTTGGGGAGTGAGAATAGCCTTCTCTGTTTAGTAGCTTTTCCGTTGGGTTCACAAGCTTATCCTGACGCTCATAGACTCTGATGTTGTAGTCTCTGAGAGCGAAGCCAGGGGGTTTGCGTGTCCCACAGTCCAGAGAAGAAGCTTTATCAGCTGGGGTCAATGCTGGGTTAGATAGAGTGTTGCGTACAGCCAGATCAAATTTTATGAGCTTGGCGATATCATTCTCAGCATTGATAAGACTTTCTTCATTATATCCTGTAGGTAGGAAGGGTTCTGCGGGCGCTGGAGGGAAATAATAACGGAGTGATCGATGGTCTTGAAGGGATCCAGCTTGAAGAAATGTCGATGTATCACAACGTCGTTAGCATCGCTCTGACCTTCTGAGCGTGTCTCTGTTGTACTTGGTAATGCAAGCAATGGTTGAACCCCTGGGATTTCATGTTCATCAGGCTCGAGATTTGTAGAGTCGATGGCAGCTTCATGGGCGATGGCCACAATATTGGCCATATCAACATCCAGATGGACATCAACTGGTGGTTCAAAGGATGATATCGGAGTAGCAGCTATGGCTTGGTCGCTTGGAGTGTGTGTAGCCTTAGAAGAAATGGCAGTAGTTGGACGCTTACGTCTCTTGAAGATACGCTTCACATTTATCCCTTCGGCTGGGGACGCTTGAGTCTGTGGAACGGCTGGTTCTCCAAAGTCGATATTTTTGAGGACCTTTTCCAGATCCTTCCGACTAATGAGGGGTATAGAGTCCTCGTCTTCTTCATCACTTTTGATAGGTTGAGCCTTGGGCTTTCGAGGAGCCCGTTTCTTTGTGACAGTGGGACGCTTCACATTACGTTTAGCCTTCTCCTGATCTGGGCGCTCAACCTCCTCATTTGATGCTGCACGTACAACTTGACGCTCAGAGAGAGGTCTAGCAGCACCTCCAACTTTGGGTGGATTGAAGAGATTGTTGATGATTCTTGGCCCATAGAACTTATGCTTGGCCACGGTGACTCCTGCTGAAGAGGTGCACTTTGCTCGGAAAATTAGATCACTTAAAACTAGGCCATAAGGTCTGTTTGAAGTGCGTAGACTGTCTCTGAATCGGCTGAATATATAGGCGCTCCAGTTGATTTTTATCTTGAGCAAGATAGCAGTCATCATCTGGAACTGGGTTGGGCTGATTTTGTCAAAGGTTCCTACTCTGCATTCAATGTTTTTACTGCAGAAATCAGCTAAGACTCGATACCTGTTCACTATATCTTTCTTCTCAAAGTACGGTTTGTATGGAACACCATCGTAGGCGCTAATCTGAGTCCAGACTTCTTGAATTTGTTCCTCAGTGATAGTGTCTAAAGTCGCTCCGTCGTTAGGTAGAGAGAAATTCTGGGCAATAGAGGCCGCAGAGAGAGTGAACGTCTTTGATTCCGTCTTGAGGGCAGGAAACAAACAGGTGATGGAAGTCTCATCGTCAGACAAACTAGCATTTCTCCAGAAAAATTCTAATTCTTCAGGAAACATGTACGAGTGTTTGGTAAGAAATTTCTGAAGCCTAGCCTCTGCTACAGAGTCCATCATTTCCGTTAAATCAATTTGGGGGTTTTCATAGAGAAACTTCCAATCGATTATAAGGCCTTCAGTGACCTTAACAATAACTTCAGTGGTTCCAGCAGTAGCTTTCTTGGGCGCCATTAGTGAGAAGTAGACAGAGATTAAGAATAAAAATTTTGTTTTTGAGAGAGAGAGATTTGTCTTGCACGAATGAAAGAGAGTGTAAGAGAGATTATGTTCTGCAGAAGGTGTGTTTTGAAATACTACAATTTGAATGTTTTTTGTGTTTGATGGTTGAGATGTTGACACGTGGAGGAGTATAAATCTCAGCCATTAAAATACGACTGTGGACGTGAATTTAGATTTAATAAGCACAGTTACTTTTAGTAACAACCACATATACTGTTTTGACGTCCGATTAAAAGTTTGAAACAGAGACTTTTGATATACTGAGTGTGGTACACGTGCCCATGAAAAGCGGACACGTATTTTATGAAAACTGTTCGGGAACCAAAATTTTGAACAACTATTCAAATACCCGCCAAAAGTTTGTAGGAGCGTCTGGACCTATTCAGAAGAAGATGACGCTTGAAATAATTCTGTGTGATTTTGACGCTTGAGAATCTTGAGGTTCTCTTCCAAGTAACATTTTGTGCTTTAGCGGTCATCGTAACATATAGAATTATTCTTTTCAGGGTATGTATGAGGACACAGTTTCCCAGTACTTATCATTATGTCTTGGTAGTAGTGTTTTACTTTTGGTTTAAAATATTCAGCGCTGTTTGTATTCGTCTAAGATACATGGTAATTGTACTTACGCGTGTACATGTGCTGAACCATCTTTGAAAAACGTGATGAGTACCCATGGGTTTTCTTGAGCGAAAGGTGAGGAATGTCAAGTCAGCATTAATTGCATTGATTGACTAATCCACTTTCTCGTTTTAGCGTAGGGTAATGTACGCTTGCTTTTAAAGGATCTTTTTACTAAGCGCTTTAGCTGGGAATAAAGCTAAGCGTTCAGTTTATTTTGAAAGAAGCACAGACGCTAAGAAAGATTTGTGTAATAAGCGTCCGAATGATTTAAGTGTATGGTGCTAAGTGCGTATGACCGATGCAAGGGAAAACATTTTGGTCATATTCACTTAAGTATAGTTAGCTCTTTTAAGGTTCCCCCTATGTAGGTTCCCCATAAATTACATAAAATAAAGTGAATTCCCCCTAAATTTCATGCCTAACAAAAGTATGATGTTTCAATGATTAAGCATTTAGATCAATCATACCTAGTTCACTTCTTAAAGTGAGAAAACGTTGTTCGTTGAGCGCTTTGGTGAAGATATCTGCCAGTTGCTTTTCTGTACCAATGAAGTGCATGGAGATATCTTTCTTTTGAACGTGGTCACGTAGAAAGTGATAGCGAATGTCAATGTGTTTGGTTCTAGAGTGAAGAACTGGATTTTGAGTCATTGCTAAGGCGCTTTGATTGTCACAATGGATAGGAGTTGGATCTAGGATTATTCCATAGTCTCTAAGTTGTTGCCTCATCCAAAGGATCTGTGCACAACAGCTTCCAGCGGCTACATACTCAGCTTCAGCGGTGGAAGTAGCGATGGACTGTTGCTTCTTACTATGCCATGAAATTAGTCTATCACCTAGAAATTGACATGTTCCACTAGTACTTTTTCTATCTATTTTGCATCCTGCAAAATCTGCATCTGAATAACCAATTAGTTCAAAAGGAGAATCCCTAGGATACCATAAGCCCACATTTTGTGTGCCTTTTAGGTACTTAAGGATCCTTTTAGCAGCAATTAAGTGTGATTCTCTAGGATCAACTTGAAATCGTGCACACATGCATACTGAGAACATAATATCAGGTCTACTAGCTGTAAGATAAAGAAGTGATCCAATAATACCTCTATAGTTAGTGATGTCAATTTTCTTTCCATTATCATCTCTATCTAGCTTAAGCGTTTGGCTCATTGGAATTTTTGAAGGTGATGCATTTTCCATACCAAATTTCTTGATCATATCTCTAGTATATTTAGTTTGGTTTATGAATATGCCATTAGGGAGTTGTTTAACTTGTAATCCTAGGAAGAAATTTAATTCACCCATCATGCTCATTTCAAATTGATCTTGCATCATTTTCGAAAATTTCTCACATAGACGCTTATTGGTAGATCTAAATATAATATCATCAACATAAATTTGAACTAGGAGACTATCTTCATTATGGGTAATTTTAAATAACGTTGTGTCAACGTTGCCTTTTGAAAAGCCTTTACCTATAAGGAAGATATAAAGAGTGTCATACCATGCTCTTGGTGCTTGTTTAAGACCATAAAGTGCCTTGTCCAATTTGTAGACCATACTTTTCCCATGGTTGTTGATGAATCCTGGTGGTTGCTCCACATATACTTCTTCTTGGAGTTTACCATTCAGAAATGCACTCTTTACGTCCATTTGATACACTGTAAATTTGTTAAATGCTGCAAACGCTAGAAACATCCGAATAGCTTCAAGACGGGCTACAGGAGCGTATGTCTCATCGAAGTCGATACCCTCTTCTTGACAGTATCCTTGTGCTACAAGTTTGGCTTTGTTTCTAATTATAGTACCATTCTCATCCATTTTGTTTCTATAAACCCATCTAGTCCCAATAACTCCTTGGTGAGTTGGCCTTGGTACTAGCGTCCATACCTTATTTCTTTCAAACTGATTTAGCTCTTCTTGCATGGCTTCAATCCAACTTGGATCGTTAAGCGCTTCATCCACTTTCTTTGGTTCCATTTGAGATAGGAAGCTTGCAAACATGGCCTCATTTATTGTAGCGGCTCTGGTTCTAACAGGTGCTCCAATATCTCCAATAATTAGTTCTGGTGGATGATCTCTGAGCCATTTTCTATCTGGTTGAGAAGGGTTTAGAGCTTGATCAGACGCTTGACTACGTTGCACAGGCGCTTGACCAGCTCTTTACGTAGGCGCTTCAGTGTTTATAGTTTGAGTTTGCTCTTGATGAACATTCCCTTCATGATCATCAGCGTTTCTTGCAATATCATCGTTGATGTCTTTACGAGTAATCTTAGGATTAGGTACAATGATTTCATTATCTTCATCAATATCACTATCATCACACAGATTGATTTGTGACGCTTGTTGAGATAAGTCTTCAATTCCTGCATCATTAATATTAACCTTACTCGGTTCTTGGTTAGCATCATCAAACACAACATGAATGGATTCTTCAACCTTCGATTTGATTTTATTTAAGATGCGAAAGCTCTTTCCATTTTTGGCGTATCCTAGAAAGATTCCTTCATCCGCTTTAGGATCAAATGTCTTTAGGCTTTGGGATCCATTGTTATGAATGAAACATTTTGAACCAAATACATGAAAGTATGAAACATTCGGCTTACGTCCGTTCCATAACTCATATGGAGTCTTTTCATGTTGCTTGTTGATCATACACCGGTTCTGAGTGTAGCAAGCAGTGTTGATAGCTTCGGCCCAAAACCTTTGAGGCAGCTTAGACTCGGCTAACATAGTCCTAGCGGCTTCTTTAAGCGTTCTGTTCCGTCGCTCGGCAACTCCATTTTGTTGAGGTGTTCTAGGCGCTGAATACTCATGAAGTATTCCAAAGTCTTTACAAAATTTCTCAACAATATGGTTAGTAAATTCAGTTCCTCTATCACTTCTAATCCTTGTCACTTTTAGATCTTTTGAGTTTTGTAGCTGACGAATTAGTGATGTGAGCTTAGCGCTAGTTTCATCTTTAGACGCTAAAAATTCTACCCATGTATAACGTGAGAAATCATCAACTATCACTAGTGAATACTTTTTACCACTAATGCTCATGATTTGAATAGGACCAAACAAATCTAAATGTAGTAATTCAAGTATTCGAGAGGTCGATAGATGAAGCTTCTTCTTAAAAGATGATTTAACTTGCTTACCCATTTGACAAGCATCACATAAGCGATCTTTATTAAAGGAACCTTTAGGTAATCCCTCTACGAGATTTAGAGATATTAATTGAGAGATTGCCTTGAAGTTGAGGTGATTCATTTTTCTGTGCCATAACCAACCTAATTCGTTTTGATTCTTAGCTACGAAACATGTAGGGTTGTTATCTAATGTTGAACCCCAATCTACTAAGTATACATTGTTTGTTCTTCTTCCTTTTAATTTAGTAGATCCTGTCTTAACATCGATTATCTCGCACAAGTCACTAGAAAACTTAATTTCAAAGCCTTTATCACAAAATTGACTTATGCTTAGGAGATTATGTTTAAGACCCTCAACATAGTATACATCATTGATCATGATGTTCCCCCTATGCATGATACCTTTACCTTTAGTTTTACCTTTAGAATTATCACCGAATATAACTTGAGGACCATTGGTTGCACGATAGTTGATCAAGAGATCCTTTGATCCAGTCATGTGTCTCGACGACCCACTATCTATGTACCAAATTGAGGTATCGGTGTTGGCTCTAGGTACCTGCATTCAAAGGGCAGTTCTAGTTCTTCTTAGGTACCCATTTTGTTTTGGGTCCTTCTTTGTTAGTAACGTTAGTCTAAATTAGAATCTTCGGAACCCACATTTGCCTTGTCTTCATTTTGGGAAGATTGGCCTTTTTGGGTTTCGGTTTGTGTTGTGTGTGCTCTTTAGGTGTATGGTAATATCCTTGATAATAGCAATAATCACAATCATAATCATGGTTATCATAGTGTCGATAATATGATCTAGATCTTTGCGGATATTGACATTGGTATTTCCTTGATATTGGCTTAGGATGCACTTTTGGTGCTAGACGCTTAGCGTTTGATTTACTTGTAGAAGGTTTTTCCTTAGCCCTTCGAGCGCTTGGATATACTTTCTTTTGTAGATCATTTACTTTGGTCTTTCTTTTGACTGAGCCAGTGTTAGCTTTTTCATTTGGTTTAATACCAATATTCTGAGTCTCATTCAGCGTTTGTCTGTTTGAGCTTTCTCCAACAAAGGTTACACCTTTTCCTCTGTTGGTTGATATAACCACAGACACTTTGGTTTTGTGACCAGATTTATCACAACCTAAACCGGTCTTTTCACCAAATGCTCTGGTTACTTCAGTCACATTATCTAGCGTTCTAGAAGCTTTTGATAATGATGAGATAAGCTGCTCTGATTTAGCAAGTTTAGCGATCAATTCAGCTTCTCTCTTGACTATTATATCAATATCACCTTTTAATTGAATAATTTCACTCTCAAGCGCTTGGTTCTTCTCAATGCACTGTTGCTGAATTTGCAACTCTGCTTTGAGCGTCACTTTGTCGCTTTTGAGCGCTGAGATGATGTAAAGGTGATTTTGAAGTATTTTTGTGGCTTCTTGACAATCATTATAATATTCTTTCGCTTTGTCAAGTAATTCATCATAAGAAAGAGGATGATACAGATCAGTGGTTACCTCAGATGGTAAGTCGTTAGATGCTTCATTATCTCTTGCCATGAGACAAATGAATGCTGAATCCTTTGATAGTTCATCATCGCTGCTTTCATCTGATGATTCCAAGTCCTCTTCAGGAGTATAGAGAGGTTCTGATTCTGCTAGCAAGCCTTGTTGTCTTAGATTGTTCCTGAATTGGTTTCTATCCGTGTGATCTTGCTTTGTAGGTTTAGACACATTTGGATATGGGCAATTAACTTGGAAATGCCCTGGTCTCCTGCAATTGTAACAGAGATTGGTCTTCATCTTTTGTTCGTTTGTTAATCTTGTGGATCGCTGGTTTAACGCTGCAGGCATTGACAGATCTTGCTGAGAGGGAGTTTGATATTGAATTGGCGCTCGGGAGGGAGACGCAGGATAGTGAGGCGCTTGATATTGTGGTTTTATTTGGGGAGACGCTTGATATGAACTTTGTTCTGGGTGCTTAGGACTGTTTCCCTTCTTTTCATATTTCAGGAATTTCCTGAATCTATTTAGAAGCGCCAGTTCTTCTTCCTCACTTATATCCGAGTTTTTTTCTTTGATAGATTTTCCTTTGATTGATGCCATTAGCGCTCCAGATTCGATCACTGGATTACTTACTGCATCACTGGCCGAATTCAGCTCAAACTCAAATGCTTTGAGTTCTGAAAAAGCATCTTCTGGAGTTAGACTGTCCAGATTGTTTGATTCTCTCATTGCAGTTGTTTTCATCAGGAATCTGCTTGGGAGACTTCTAAAGATTTTGACCACTGTTTCTCGATTTTGTAGCTCCATACCCAGAGATGTTAGTTCAATGACAAGAGCTGTAAACCTCATGTCTAATTGCTCTAGCGTCTCATTAGGTAGCATCTTGAAGCCGTTGAATTTTTCTTTGGCAATTGATAATTTGTTTTCCTTGATTTGTGCTGAGCCACCACAAATAGTAGCCAACTTATCCCAAATTTCTTTAGTTGTATTGCATGATTTGACTTTGTTGAATAAGTTGTCATTGTCACCAATGGCTGTGTATAATGCATTCCGACCGACATTGTCTAGATTGGCTCGTCGACGCTCATCGGTGGACCATTCTTGTTTGGGCTTCTCCACATAACCGTCAGGTGTTTCTTCTGTGGCTTCGGGCGCTCTGGTGATAA
This sequence comes from Buddleja alternifolia, assembly GCA_019426215.1. Classification (NCBI taxonomy): domain Eukaryota; kingdom Viridiplantae; phylum Streptophyta; class Magnoliopsida; order Lamiales; family Scrophulariaceae; genus Buddleja; species Buddleja alternifolia. The sequence continues at coordinate 7,126,264 of CM033400.1, forward strand.
CTTTGTATATTTTGATTGGCCCATCTGAAATGATATCACACATTTCATCATCACATGAACACAAATAAGTAAACGCTTTGACCTTCCATGAATCATAATTTGACTCGGTCAACTTGGGAACTTTAGAGAATGCCATGAAAAATTTAAAGTAATTTTAAAGCGACTATATATTTTTAAAAAAATGGATCTGAACAAGCAGTTACGCTTGGAAACTCTTAGGTTTCAACTTCAACCGCTCTGATACCACTTGTTGGTCCCAAGTGGTATACGAAAGGGTCTAGAAGGGGGGGTTGAATAGACCCTGAAGTCTTTTTCGACTTCTAAAAGTTCGTATCACTTTGAAGTATTTGAACGCTCGGAAAGCTTTGAGCGCTGGGTGCGGCGCTTGAGAAATAATGACTTAAGCGCTAGTTTCAGGCGCTTGGGAACAGTTAACTTAGACTTGGTGATTTCAACGCTTACCAAAGTAGGGCAGAGTTTAGTCACTAAATCAGGGTTAGCACAGCGGAAGTATTTTATAGCTTAGCATTCGGTTTGTTAATCAAAAGTAGTCGCTTAGTTGTTTTAAAACTTTATCAGAATGTATGCAATATGAATAGTAAAGCAGTAAAACAGTAAATGCTTAAAGCGGTAAATAACACAAGATATTTGTAAGGTTCACTGGGTGATGTAATCCCAGCTACGTCCTTCTTCTCCTTTTATCAGGGAGGTTTTCCACTATGATGATTATCGAAGAGTTACACAGAGACTTCTACAAAATAGAGGGAGATTGGATATGATCTCGGAACTCCTTGGTCACACAGATTTCAGCTCCACTAAAGACCTTCTATCCCCTTGCTTCTTTTACACAAAAATATTGCTTGTAAGTCAACAAGCTTTCTCACTCAGATGAAAGGTGTTGATGGTTTTGGTCACGGGTTTGTTTGTTTTTGGAAAGTTCAAACAACTTGGAGATATCTCAATAGTAGTGTAGGTTCTTCTTAAGAAGAGGTTTGAGATATGGGTGACTGTCTAGGAATGTATTTGAGAAAGCTTAAAGGGTTTTGACTCTGGAGTGTATAAGCTCTTTCTAAAGAATTCAGCAACGTTTTTGGACCCTTTTTCTTATTTTTACGTCCAGATGTTTTTCTATGTGTGTCTGTCGTCCATTTTGCTGAGAAGGTTATTTATAGATTGTTATGAGATTTTGTCTGTTGGACACGGTTTGAATCTCGTTTCCCTAAACATTCCATGAGTTCTGACAATCCTAACTTTGGGTATTTTTAATTGGTTAGGCATGGTCTTGGTTTCATAAATCTGACAGTCTCGGTCAAGGATATGGCTTGCCCATAAGTTGTAGTGCTTATATTTTAATAGCACTTATCCGACTTTTGATGCATCTTGTCTTATTTCCGTTTGGGAATAATTTCCGTTGATTCATGCATCTTTGATAACTTGGGTTTGAATCTCCAGGTTACGCTTGGAGAACTAGGCGCTTGAGCCTTTGGAGTTTAGGCATTTTGAAAGTGGCTTTCTTTGTTAATCAGACGCTTGAGAAAGGTCACAATCTTTGCCCGATTCTTTAGACGCTTGTCCTTTTACTTTATCTTTGATAGACTCACTCAGAATCCTATCATTGACTTAGTGTTAAGTACTTGGTCTAAGGTCCATAACAAATCTTGAGCACTGAGTTCGTAACCCGGGATAGTCTTTTAGCGTTTGACGGACGCTTGAGACTAATCTTTATTTTTACTGTTTCTTCAGACGCTTGATCTTCAACTTCATCACTTGGTAGACTCACACAGAAATTGAAGTCTTCAGACGTTTGACGAACTAAGGCTTGCTTGGGAGAGAATAATTCCTACGTTAGAAATTGAAGTTGATTCGGAAGTCACGCTTAAGTTAATACATGGAGCAAATACGGGGACTCATCCATTGGGTGATGTGATTGAGGATTGTCGGAAGTTGCTGCATATGCCATGGGATACTACAATCAGGCATACAAAAAGGCTGGGAAACATGAGTGCAGACTCACTTGCTAAAATGGGGCATGGAGTGTTGGGTCTCCATATTTGTCAGGAACCTTCCAAGGAAGTGGAACTTATTTTGTCTTCTGAAATGTAGTTGTTAGTTTCCTTTACATTAACCAAAAAAAAGGGGGGGGGGGGGGGGTTGAGCTTGGATCATCCAGATCTAATAATTCTACCCAATTACATCATATCCTACCCAAATTGAATTATTTGTTTATTTTTTATTAAAATTGGAAGGATAAAATAACAATTTTACAAGTATATATAACACAAAAAGCTAACCCAGCCTCGATCCCAGCGAGTGCACAATACTCTTCGTTAATTCTAACGGAGAGGGGTTTTCGCGTAGAATTTTTAAAATCACAGGGGCATATAAGGTTATTTTTTTAACATAGGGAAGATGTGTGTAGGTTTCGTGTTTCACAGGGGTACAATATAATTATCCCTTTATAGAATTTAGAAAAAATTACTAAAAACCCTTAAAATAAACTTTTATATTTAAAAAACCCATGATAATATTTGTCAATCCAAAAAACCCACTCCATCAACTTTTCATTCCAAAAAACCCAATATTTAAGGGTTAACAAATTTGTGGATTTAATTGTCCTTAGCCTTTTAGATTCAAAATTAATCAATTGTAGTTTTGCAATTAAATATATTTATTTAAAATTTTATATTGATAATTGGTACTAATTATGATTTTAAATTAAATTTTCAGATTTTTTTATCTTTTTAAAAATTTAAAACATATAGTTATAGAATTACCATATTAAATTCAAAACAAATTATATAAAATATTTAAGAAATTTTAATATACAAAATAAAATCCGTATTTTATGATTCATCAATTTGAAAGAATTAAAGCAAAACGTTTTCAATAAAAAAAATTGATCAATTATTAACTTAATAAATGAAGGGTAGTTTAGTCAAAAAAGTTGCTACTGTCACTTTTGGAATTTTTGGAATGAAAAGTTTGTAGAATGAGTTTTTGAGATTGAAAAATATTTTCATGGGCTTTTTAGATATGAAAAATTATTTTCGGCGGTTTTTAGTAACTTTTCCTAGAATTTAAAGAAAATCTATCTATACAAAAAGTTTTAAATATGAATAAAGAAAATGGCAAAGATTAAAGCACTTTAGTTGAAGCCGAATAAATATTTTTCTACTAAAATTCAAGAACCAAACCTAAGAATATTAGTATAAGACTTGATGATTGTATACCATTTAAGGCCCTTTTCTTTGTTATGATCATTTTTCTCTACTTGCTTGCCAAAAGATTAAATATGTCATTTTTAAATAATTTACTATATTATTTTTGGTTTTTATGCGTGTATTTTGCATCCAGTTTTGACCTGATTTCTACCTAAGCACGGAATTGTATAAATTTTTTTAAAAAAAATTCACTAATGAACTTCTTCTTATCAAAAATAATAAAAAAAAATCACTAATGAAACTTTTGTTCCAAACAATAATTGTCCCATAATCAATACCAAATACACACACAAAAAGGGAAACTTTAAATAAAAGTAGAATTTACCACTTTTTGTATTACACTCTATTCCACATTAAAGTCCCATTTTCCCCCTCTTCTCTCCAGCCCTTACATATTAGGCTACCACAACACTTGAAGAAAAAAACGAAAAAATTATAAAATTCGTAAAACTTCAAGACTCTTTTCATCGTCATATCCTTCACTAAATTGCTCAATACTGCCAACCTTACTATTATATACACATTGCACATTTAACATCTGATCCACACCGTCGTTTTCGTTTACCCTGGGAAAAAAAAAAGAAAAAGAAAATCTCGCATTTGAAAACAAATAATTACTCCATAACGAGTTCTCTATGGCGATTTAAGTCCTTTAGATAAGTAGTAGAAGTGTAGTCCAAATCGCAAGCATCCAAAAGAAGTGCTCGTTCGTTCAACGACTTCTGCTTCATTTCTACCATTTCATTTTCGCCTCTTAAAAGCTGCACAACCTGCAGAAAGATGAACTTTAAGCCTGGAGGGATTGATTTTGATATCCGGGATTTTAAGACAAGATAGTGCATTATATAGTACCCGAGTCATGTTAGGTCGCTTGTTGGGCAAGTGATGAATGCATGATGAAGCTGTAAACATGGCTCGTTTCATTTCTATAACGTCGTAAGTTTCTCCTAACCGAGGATCTGCTATTTCTTTGACGTTGTTCTTCTCCAGAAGTGGTTTTGCCTATAATCATAGGCTCATATTAAAAAGAAAAAATAGGTAAAAAGCGGAAAATTGCAAAATTCGTTATGAAATTAAAAATAAAAAGATAGGTTAAAAAAGAGGCAAAATTAGTCTTGTAAATTGACTGGTAATTTTAGCACAAAAATTTTCAATCTTTCACAATTTAAGAATAAATTCAACTTGAAATAGGGCTGACAGTGGTATGTTTAATTTGGGGATTTCCAATTTTGGGGGTGAAAATACCACATGATGTGCACATGAAGACCAAAAATGCCATCCTGCACAAACTTGTTAGACTAAAATTGCATTTTTCTCTTTACAGGACTAAAATTGTAAATGCGCCATGAACAAAGTTGCAATTTAGTCCTTTAGGTTATGATAAGTGTCATTTTTGGTCCTTATGTGACGATTTCCCTCCAAAAGTAGAAATTCCTCGATTAAAAAAGGAATTTCCAATCAAATTTTCAATTTTCTGGCGGATTTTGTCAATTTGCAACCACTATAATTTCATGACGAATTTTCCAATTTTTCTGGTAAAATGATGTATCACAAAGAGTGAACCGAATCATACCCACATCACAAGGCTTTGTCTACACGAATCAACAGCTCGGCGACCCGTTATGAGCTCAAGGAGTAGGACCCCGAAAGCAAATACGTCAGTCTTCTCGTCAACTATTCCGTGCATGAAATATTCTGGAGCCATATACCTGATCTCAATATCAACATACATAGACAGGAATTTCATCAGCACAAATGGTACGTAAAACGAAAGCAAAAGAGGAGCATATATATTTCAAATGAGTACCCAAAAGTGCCTTCGATTGGAGAAACGACGTGATGAACCCATTTCTCTGGAAGCCATTTTGCTAATCCGAAATCAGATATCTGCACAACATACAGAAAGCTTCATCCAATCTTCTTAAAGAAACGAGAGACCATGCAAACAAAACCGACGTTTTTGTTCTACTTAGATAACATGTAAAAAGAACCTGAGCTTCGTAATCTTCAGACAATAATATGTTTGAGGCCGTTATGTCTCTGTGAATTATTCGCCTTTGGCATTCGCAATGCAGATACTGTAATCCCTCAGCGACCCCAGTCGCCACTTTATACCGTATTTTCCATTCTAGACTCTCTTCACAACCTGAAAATACCAAATATATCTGCACTAGATAAGAAACCACGCAATTGAACATGGAACGGCATGCTAAATTATTAGTCTCCATACATTACTGAAACCATTTTTTCAGTTCCCCTGAATGAGACCTCAACTTTGAAAACACATCGAGATTTGAGAAACTACAATAATGTTCTCTATCAGTATAAACATATTACAATTTCACGATCTGTGAGTAAAAAGCAGATTGTACAGCATAATAAACCATTGGTGTCAAGTACATTAGATTACATTCTCAGTTCCGAGTTAAATATTTGGGTAAATTATATAGACACCCCGAGCATGAGACCCTAATACGAAAAACACCCTAAATTTGAGAAATCACCATAATTTTTCTTGCCATTAAAAACATCTCACAATTTCACCACCTATCAGTAAAAACCAGAATACAAATTCACCCCTGTTTTGTCCATGGGGTGTCTTGGTAATTTGCAAAATCGTAGAGGACTCGTGATGATTACCCAAAATTAGTGGAAGGTGTGTATATAATATTCGCTAAATATTTTTTGTTTGGCATATTACTATCACTCCATAATCCCTTGCCTAAGCTTAATCAAGAATTTTCTCTTCGAAAATTCAGAGATGAATATAGCAGGAATATAAACACGTTACCAAATAGTACGGTGGCGAGGCTACCATGTGGACAAAAATGGAGGACGAGGTGCAAACCGCTATCGGCACTGAAGCCGACTAATTTAGCAGCATTTTGGTGGTCAATGTGAGCAATAATCCCGAGCTCGGACAAGAAGTCGCCGACTCTGTCCTCGTCGTTCTTTTGTTCATTCGTTATCTTCTTCACAGCTACAACTTGACCATCTAACAACCCTTTGTACACTTCTGCATGTCCACCTTTCCCTATCAACTTATCTAACAAAGGAATTGGTTCAGGACTTTTATCAAATAGTTGGCAGACAAACAATAAACAGGAAATATAAATTAATTAAATATTAGACAATTTCTTATATTAAAAGTATGCTACAAAGACTATCAAACGTTTTTATCCGGCATTACAAGGAATTATGTGACTGAGGAATTAATCACCAAAAAGACATAATAATTATAATTTGCTGACTTTTTTGCAAAATTTCATTTAAGAAATAAAACATAAATTTGAGAGTTAGGAACTAGCAATGACCAATCTTATGTATCTATCAAAGAAAATGACCATTACTAGCTTCTACAAACAAGAATACCTCCACATGCAAATACTTGTCAACTTAATTAAACAAGAAAAAGACATTTAAAGTTTGGTAACTACCTAAAATGAAGTGAATTTTCTTCAACTAGATTTAATTATACACTTACCTTTTTTCCAGGAAAGAAAGAAAAAAATCAACTCAAGTCATAGCCATCATACACATTAATTTAATAATTTTCTATGTCCCACGATTGCTTTTCTTTCGGCCTGGATCTTCTATCACATTTTGGTGTTACACCAATGCATAATAAATATGTATTTGTAAGCTTTTAAAGGCAATATGCGCTCACGAGACTAAAAGTTTTGAAATCATCATACTCGTCTGTTTAATAAAATTTACATTTTTTTTTGAATTTTATCAAAATTTAAAGTGCTAAAAAATAAAAATCACTCTACGTATTCTTCTATCTAATAAATGTGCAATGTCCAAAACGAATTCTAGTCAAAGTTGATGGTAGCCAAAAGAGAAGGGTGTTTCAGTTGGAGAAAGGCCTTTGACTGCAGAATGTGGAGTAGTTGACAAACTTGACATCCAACTACAACACTTTAATGAACTTAACATAATTATGATTTATTTTTGGTAGCTCTTGGATATTATTAATCTCCAAGTAATTGTTATAATATATATTATAGGTTGTATCAAGAGTATGCACGAATAATTAGGATTATATTGATATATCAAATTTTATAAATTCTAAGAATTAACTTATGTCAACATAGCATGCGCCCAGATGATTGTAGGATGAATCAAGATTAATGGGATTGATCCACTCAGTAATGTTGATTGCAGGGAAATGATTATAATTATTATTTCACTCATCTTAATCTAATGACATGGTGTGTGATGGATCGATTTTATTGATCTCGGTCCACCCATTATGGAATGACCCCACCAGCACCCCATGCTTAAGCAAAACTTGGCAGATGACATGTTTGATAGTTGTCTGTACAATAGTGTGGAAGCAGCATAGCATGGAAGCTTTTATGATGATTTTAACACAGTGGCCAACTTTAGTGACACCAATGTCAGATGTTGTAAGAATATTGAATAGATTGCCAACAAAATAATGTGCCTTTTACTATAGAATTATTATTACATCACACAATTTATCATTTCACTATATAGATTTATTATATGCTTCTAAAGAGTCATAAACACCGGCCCATCAATTCAACTCCCATGACTAACATTTAAAGGAGTGAAACTCTAGATTCATTTTCTTCTTCTTTTTATATAAAAAAACATAGAATGGGTAACCAATATAATAACCTTTAAGGTGCGACACTAGTCCATACCACTAGAATATTGAACAATAGCTTCTACCAAAGGGCGAGAACTTTAACCCACCAAAATGTCAATTAGATTAAAATCTCGAAAAAGACCATACTGTTTCATAAATTACTAGTGCAAATTAATTCTAACTCTTGACCTTCGTACAATTGAACAATAACTACATTTAGAGGGCAAGCGTTGCTTCAACCCATCAAGATATCATTAGATTAAAACTTTGACCTCCTCAATTGCTAGCGCAGATAGATTCTATCATATGAATTACCAGCTTGGTGGTATGGAACCCTAGTGTTGACTAAAGTGACCATTACACTAAACTTGAGCTCAATAAGTGCTCAATCACCTTCAATGGCAACAAAATGTAACATTTTCCTTAAACAACTTAAAAAAACAACCAAAATGAGACCAAATTATCCTTTTATCAATACAAGCAAAAGATAAACTACTCACGTCAAAAATTGCTTTTTGACAAAAGTAAACCTTCATAAATCATATTCTTGCAGCAAAGTCACCATGAATGAATAAACATGCCCAAAAATCAACAATAAAACATTATAAAAACCCGAAACAACAACAACAACAACAATAATAATAATACGTACCAGAACTAAAATCATCAGTGGCTTGTTTAAGTTCTTCATAACTAAAATTCCTCCAAGATGGCTTAGGCATGACAAGATCTCCACAATCAATGGCTTCCTCTGCACTGCGATTTCTCCCCAATCTTCGAAAAGCCTTCTTAGAAAAATCATAACCGTTCCCTCCCAATAACGGAATCGTCGAAAAGCTCTTAACAGACCTCCTCTTTATCTGCCCAATGAATTTCTTCCACTGCAAACTACCATTGCTTGATTCCCCAGCACCCTCTCTTTCGGCCGTCGATTTCTCGCTCCCGAAGCTGCTGCTCCGATCAATGCTGCTGCTTCGATCAGAATCGGAACCCGATATTGGGATCTCCAATACACCCCTTGGGGAGGATTGATACTCAGAGGATTCCCCTGTTTCTTGCTCTTTTTGATCATTTATGAATGACTCTGTTTCTGGGATTTCTGTAACAGTTTAGATAATACTTATTATTTGCATGAAATATATATTATATATAACAATATATATGTATATATGTTGTTAATATGAGCTTACCTTCCATGGTTATGGTGACAGGGGATAATGGGATTGTCTCAAATCAATCAAAAAGCTTAAATTTTAAAACAAATTTGATGAATTCAAGCTCTGAGGATTTTACATTTGAGGATTACCCATTTTCTGTTCCCCTCTCTTGTCATGCAAGAACAGAGAGAGAGAGAGAATTGGTATATCTTCTGAAGGTTGATATTCTTTGGAAAGAGAGAGAGGGAAAAAACTAGCTTTGTGGTGAAGGGAATAAATGCTATATTTATACACTAACTTCTTCTTGTAGTAATTGATTAACTAATTAATCTAATTATTAGGATGTGAAACAGTGTTATTATATGATGAGATGAAATCTTGGCCGTTGATCATTGAGTTCGTGATTCTTGGCGCAACTAACGCTTGTACAGTCGGAAAGGAGATGTATAACGAACCCTGACGGATTGGGTTATTTTCAAGGGTGTTTTGGTAATTTTAATGGAATTTCCTTTTTAGATTTTTAAAGTAAAAATTTGTTCTTTTTTATTAGGTTTGAGTTAAAATTTGTTCGAATAGGCTCCTTCTGTACCTCGTGTGCATCTATATTTCTTTTACTTAATTGTCTAGTTATCTATATAGAACACAATACACTTTGTACCCCAAAACTATTAACTTTATCACATTTAGGTCCCTAAATTATTAAACGTAACAAAATGATCCATCGACTTAACTTTTTATGGCTTGTCATGACTTAATTTGAGGGACCATTGCTACGCTTAATAGTTCAGGGACCTAAATATTATAAAGTGAGTAGTTTAGGGATACAAAGTGTATTTTGCCAGATTTTAGAATTTTGTTTATGTGATACAACTTTAACCATCTAGGCACTTGCAAATGTTGTAAACTAATTGAGTTTTGTAAAGTACTTCAATCACATAGAGAATTTTCGTTTTTTCTTTTAACTTGGAAAGAAAAAACTATAACGTTTTAACCCCTCAATAGACTGGGTCCACTTAGTGAAGTGGCAAGATGCGAGAGATTTGATGGGATATATAGACTGATTGAGAGAGAGTCGAAGAAACGTGCGTCGAATGCAAAGGCAGCAGAGGTCACGTTCGAACGTGACATTCAGCAACGTCAGAACGTGACATGCAGTAGGTTCCAATTTTTTGACGCTGATTCACGTCCGAACGTGAGGAAACCCAGCGTTCGAATGTTGGGACTAGTGTGTCTCAATTTGGGCGGCAAGTAAACGCGTTGTGTCTGAGTTTTGGACTAGATTTGAGTTAGGACTTATTTCCTAATATATTTTGAAGACTCCTAAGGCTCTACAAGTATATATATATATATATATATATATATATATATTCATGTTCCTCCTAAGGCTCTACAAGTGTATATATATTCATATTCTACTGTTGTAATATGTATCACATCATACAATAAATAAAACATTTAGCGTAAATTGTAGACGTAGGCATTCTTGGCTAAATTATATAAATTTTCTGGCGTTATTTTTTCTTGCATTTTCATTCACTTTTAGTCGTTTATGTTATTTGATTCCTAACTAGATTAGTGATCGTGTCCTTTCATAGATAATCATTAGCTTTCCTCTTGCTACATAGCTAAAAGATTATAAGAAAACTTAAGCCCGAGTAGACGAATATAAATGTTGGAGACGTGGAGAAAGAAGTCAACCTAGTGGCATGGGGCGACGGTGGAAATTTCTAAGGTCGTCATTTTCTGTGGAATATTTGATTTGACATTCCATTCATACAATACAACTTTCATCCTTTGAATGTTAATTCTAAAATGAAATTAAATGCAAGACAAAATTATAAAAAGATCCCCTCACTTATGTAATTAAAAAAAAATAAACCTCCACTTATTGAAAATTATATAAAATCCCGTTTATATTAAGATATTTTTTATAATTACACTCCCTGTGTAGTTAAAAATTCATACAATTTTATCCCAATAAACCTTACAAAGAGACCCCTTGAGGAGGTGTTGGTAATTTTCAATAAACAAAGAATTTTGGTAATTACACAATAAGTGAGGGCTTCTGTGTGTAATTTTCCCTAAATGTAAATGTCTTATTTTAATCTTCTTATATAAATCTCTACATTATAAATACTATTTCATTTTCTCTTTTCAATTGACTGCACAATTAGTTACAGAGTAATTACAGGAGCAATGTAGGGTCAAATAGACTATATTCCATATTGTTTAACTTTTTCCATCGAGAAGTGAATCAAGTTCATTTCGATCATCTAGCAAAAACAACACAACTTCTCTATCTCGACCTAAGAAAAAATCAATTTTACATGTCCTCCTCTTTTGATACTTCATTTGCAAAAAAGGTCTTAAGAGAGTTTATTAGCCTAAGCACTAATGACTCATCTTGTAAACTCTTTCATTTTGGTGGTGTAATGAATGAAAGGGCATTTTCTGTTTAAAAGAAAGAGCTCAACTTACGTTTTCAAAGAATTAGAAACAAATTATTACTTATATTATTGAAATTATGGCGTCTTCATGCCTTTTTATAATATAAAATTTGTAGAGAAAATGATCAAGGAGTTCAAATTAAGGAAATGCAACCTGTCCAACTGCAGCTAAAATCATGGACAAGCAAGACATAATATTTTTTTTTGTTGCCCACTCGGTTCACCTGAGCTTTGCCCCGACTACATTCGGATCCGACCCGGATCGCACACCTGGCAGTGGTGGGTGAGTCTCCCAGCGGAGGTTTTCTGCATTCAGAAGGTCTCGAATCCGAGACCTTGCTTAAGCGGAATTGAGCTGCTTACCATTTAGATCAACTCCCGCTGGTAGCAAGACATAATATAGCGATTCATGCAAGTAAGTATATATGGGGTAATTTATAATGGCCAAAATTGTCATATTAAATTGGTTCAATAACTCGTCTCAAATCTCACTTTGATTCCGTTATCACTAATTTTGTTCAAACGATCTCATTATCGTCTCATATTGTTAAGTAATTTTGTCTCACTAAGGCGTTCGGAAATTTTATGATTATTTTTCTTAAATATTGGATAGTGAGACCAAATTAATTAAGATTAGGAGATAAAGTAAACATTTCTATCAAATTGAATATATTGAAATCAAAATAAGACCCTTTCAAAAAAAGAAATCAAAATAAGACCCAAAGCAAGTTATGAGACCAATTTGACAACTTTACCTTATTTACGCTTACATCTATCCTAAAATATGCTATATGTCTAATATTCACATTATATATGTAAATATTTATATGTATATATATATATATATATATAAAAGGATAGATATATAAAACATGCACGTTATAATGGTGGACCCGAAAGATCACCTTCCCAAGAGAGTTTTCCATCTTTCAGCCGCAAATTAAATGAAGGCGGCATATCTTCTTTTCATATGGTGAGCATGGAATTTGGGTTCCTTGAAATAATCCACTTGCTAAATAAAGTGCATAACTTTATTATAATTACTTGAGACAAGCGAAGTTTTAATTTGGATTTAGTTTGATCCAACTTAAATATAACTCAAATGTTAATTGTTTGACAAATTTAATATCTTTACCTGTGATCAATTATATTTATGTTAGACATCACCAAATCTAAACTATAGTTCTCGTAACAGTGTTGAGATTGAGTTATTTGGGTTAATTTTATAAATTTAAATATTTAATTATCACGTTTACATTTAGAAAGTTAGAAGCCATGCAATGAATATCCCATGTAGGGAACATCATGCGGAGTTTAAGACAATATCCGATGCCATCTCAAAAAGTTGTCTCCCTCTTAAAAATGTTGTGTACAAAACAGTTTGTCCCCTTTTATTCTTTTTTTCTCTTCCCTATCCTTTTGCTTTTCACTTAGACATAGATGAATTGCGTCTCAACCCTATTTAGTTAAATACGGGACAGAAAAATTTGTCATTTCATACATACAAATATATTATAAAATTTTCTTGAAAGTAAGGATGAAAAAATCGGCTAAAAATTATGTGAAATAACTCATTTAAAACTTTATATTTACATTAGATATCAAAACTCTCATATATATATATATATATATATATATATATATATAAAACCTTTCATAAGTGGCTATGTGATGATATATTTGCCCATTAAATATTTCATCAATAGAGGTATTTATTCCCAATTAATTGTTTTTATTTCAAGAATTAAACTGTTTAAGATAAACACGTTAATTATAATAAAAAAAATGTACACACAGTCACGCACATACATATATATGTAGTAAATTTAAATTTTACTGGATAATACCAAATAATACCCGGACTGTGAATTTTAAAACTAGATGATTATAACGGAATCCAAATTTTGTTACTATGATCTTTGGTAGGAAAAGAAAACTCTACATGCATATAGACAAAGTTGAAACCTATAAATGAAAACTGAATCATGTCTCACATTTTGCAATGCAGTTAGATACATATCTTTCAAAATCTAATATTGGATTTCCAAAACCATTTCCTTAATGCAACAAGTTAATTATGTTCGATCTTAAGAATATTGTCCAAGAAATTAAAATTTTTTCAATAATATATAGCTCATTAGCCTGAGATTATTTGTTTGTCTAACTTTTCCTAAATGAAGGATAGTTAATTCGAAGAAGCAGCAGAAAAAAAATGGACGTTCTTATTTTATAAAGAAGTCCAAATAAAACATCTTTTATGGGACGAAAACTCACAAATTTAGAACTTAAACAAAATACCTTATAATTTATATCTCAATGCTCCAACCTTTGTCACTGAATGGAAAATTCTTTTATGATCTTGGTATTAAAATTAATTAATTTTGGTTGTATCAGATCGATAATAACATACAATATACAAATAATGACATGGTACACAAATACTCTTAAGCCAAAACATTCTGAAATAATAGAAGATCAAAATATCTAGCTACCGTCAAACCAATTGGTTAAAACTTCTATACAAAATAAGTACCACTTGCGCCTATCTTCTCTATGCATCTTATAGTGATCACGAGCATGTATATTTAATAGTCAGTTTAATATTACATTTGAATATTACAAGTTCGAAGTTCACTAAGTACATAAACATTGTCCTTTTATGTGATTCTATATATCATAAGCCAACGATGTTTATAATCATTGATCCAATAAGGATTATGACTTATTTTACCTGGTGTGTTGATGAGGCTGCGGTGATTAAGTCGAGATATATGTCATTGTGAACTTCAGTAAAAGGAAATTTAATTAGTTTTCTTGCTTCAAGTAACTAGTCACTGCAAATTTACCCGATCAATCTAATTTTCTTAACTCATATATATATATATATATATATATATATATATTTTATTATGTAATGACCTCAAATACAACCAACTCAACTCAACAAGTGTAGAATTAATGGGAATGAGGATTAGGGACGTTAATAATGAATTTAGTAGTTATTTATCTTTTATATGCAACATATCACGTTTTAAACACAAAAGGAAGACCCATAAGAGTCAAGGGGGGGGGGGGTATTGGGTGCATAGGATTCATCGTTCAGTTAGTAGGTGAACTAAACAAGCTCCTGCAAATAGTAGTTTTTTAAAATTATTAAGAAGATTAGAAAGCAATTCCATATATATATATATATATGCAGCCAATCACGCTTTATCCACCAATGTCAATGCAGTTATAGAAGCACGCTTAACTGAAATTCTCAAAGAAGTCGTCATAGTCAACCGCAGACGAAAAGAAAGCAGTTGAAAGTTTTGTAAAATGGGTCCAAAGGTGTCGAATGTCCTATCATTTAACCAATATTTTTGACTAATTTGGATGCAACGGGTTTAGGATTTCTTGTAGATAAATTTTAGGAATCAGAGTGATGGGATATGTAAATTGATTGGAAGAGGATTGGGTTCGGATCGAAGTTTAAGGAAGAAAACAGCCAAAAACAAGTGGCATCGGTGTCTGGGTGGCGGCGCTGCGGCGTTGGCAGTGAACACCGCGGCGTCACGGAGCAGTATACCGAACCCTGCGGCGTTCCAACCTCAACGTCTCGGCGTTCAAGGGCAGTAGGGGCATTGCCGCGGCGTTCGGTTCGGCAGCGTGTTGACCAAGTCTCGGAGGAAAAGACGCGTTTTGAGTTGTTTAGAGCAGGGTTTTCTTTCCTTATGTGAATATAAGTCTTCCAAGACTCTACAAGAGTATATATACATACTCTTCTCTTGTAATATGTATCTCTCATCATACAATCAATAAAAAAAAACCTCTAGTGTAGACCGTGGACGCAGGCATTATTAGCCGAACCACCTAAATCTTGTGTCGTTTATTTTCTTGCTTTTCATTCACTTTTATTTGTTTATGCGCATTGATCCCTAACAACTGGTATCTAGAGCATGGGTTATAGCGATCTGTGTGAATCAATGGCGTCTGAAGAAGGAAAAGTGAAAATTGACAAATTTGATGGAAAGGATTTTGGATTTTGGCGAACACGGATGGAGGATTATCTGTACTAGAAAAAGTTCCATCAACCATTGTTGGGGAAGAAGCCTAAAAAGATGTCAGACGAGGTTGGGAATTATTGGATAGGCAAACCCTAGGTTTTATTGGATTGACGTTATCAAGAAACGTGATGTTTAACATCCTAGATCAAACTACGACGACGGGTTTGATGAAGGCATTATCCAACATGTATGAGAAGCCATCCGCATCGAATACAGTCTACCTGATGAGATGTTTATTCAATTTGAGGATGACGGAGGGGGGATCGGTGACCAATCATATCAACGAGTTCAACGTAATCATCACTCAGTTGAGCTCGGTTGATATCAATTTCGAGAACGAGGTAAGGGCCTTAATTTTGTTGTCTTCATTGCCGGGGAGTTGGAGTGCAACGGTAACTGCGGTGAGTAGTTCGTCTGGCCAAAGGAAGTTGAAACTTTAGGAGATTTTGGATTTGATTTTGAGCGAGGATATTCACCGAAGGGAATCAGGAGAACTCACATCTGCAGCATTGAGTGTGAAAAGCAAAGGGAGAGGTGTTCAAATGGGTGTTAAGAAAGGTAGAGGTCGATCCAAGTCTAAGGGGCGAGGGAAGTCAAAACTGCGCAAGGATGTTGATTGCTGGGGCTGCGGGAAGAAAGATCATTACAAAAGAGATTGTTCGAAAAAGGCAGGTCAGAATCAAAATCGGGAACATCAACAAGCAAACGCAACTGCAGACGATGTAGGAGATGCTTTAGTTTGCTGTGTTGACAGTCCAGTCGACCAATGGGTACTGGACTCAGGTGCGTCATTCCATGCTACTTCGTGTAAGAATTATCTAACAAATTACGTTTTTGGAAAATTTGGAAAGGTTTTTCTTGCAGATGACGAGCCCTTGGAAATTGTTGGTAAGGGTGATGTCACAGTGATGACGACACAGGGAATGCAGTTGAAACTACTGATGGTCCTAAGTGGCACACGAAAGGGTCTAGAAGTGGGGGGTTGAATAGACCCTGAAGTCTTTTTTTACTTTAAAAATTTCGTATCACTTTTTAAAGATTTGAATGCTTAGAGAACTGAGCGCTAGGTCAAACGATTCAGTAAAGATAACTTAGACTTAGTGATTTTAGAAATTTACCAAAGTAGGGTAAAGCTTAGATCGCTTAATCAGGGTTAGCACAGCGAAAATGATTTTTAAAGTTTTGGCGTTCGTTTTGGTCAAATAGTCGCTATACCGTTTTACTTGTTTTTTTCAAAATAAATGATATAACATAAAGTAAGACAATAAAATAGTAAATAACACAAGATTTATAAGGTTCACTAGGTGGTGTAATCCCAGTTACGTCCTTCTTCTCCTTGAACACTGATAAGTGCAATATTTATATATTTTATTTCCTCTATATTTAGCATTTTTGTTGTGATTATATGGCCATTGGAACTGATTTGATCTCATTTTGTGATTTAGGCAAGATTTGGAGTGCAAAATATCAATTTCAATCAAAATGGCAGATTTGGCGATGTTTTGGAAATACTGATATATCTGGAGATACATAAGTTAGTTTCTATTGAATTTTATCCAGTTGGAAATCTAAGATAAAGGCCTACATTTCTTGTGAAGAAGTCCAGACCCCGTTCGGAAGTTAAAGGGCCCAAAAGTGTTCAAGAACAGAAGATTTCTGTTCTGGACTGGACTGCGCAGCTGTGGTGAAAAATTCATAAATAGAGTTATGTATCTTGGATTTAGTCAAGGCCCATTGGAATTGAAAGATAACACACGAATCTACAACTTTATAGAAGGAGTCAAAGTCAGATTTGATGGTTAATTAGAGGCAATCAAGGATTAAAGGGAAGAATATATTCTCCATGCTTTGATGTTAAAGGGAAGAATATATTCTCTATGCTTTGATGTTAAAGAGAAGAATATATTCTCCATGTCTTGATATAGGAAGATAGAATATATTCTCTCCATGATTATAGCATCTTTTCATTGCCTATATATATGTCTTGCAAGACTTGAAGAGGACAACAACAAAAACAAGAAGAAAACAAAGAGAAGAGAGTTAGAAAAATACTATTTTCAAGTTTTATGCTTACAATTATGAGTAGCTAAGTTTTTATTTCGATTCAAGGGAGTTCATTTTGATTCACATGTTGTGAGACACGGAGCTTCATCTATCTATCTACGGTTTGATTATCTTTTGTTTCTTATTCTTAATGTTCATGCTTGTTTAGATAATAATCTAAGGCGCACATTAGTTGATTATCTATTACAATCTATTGCTAACAAATCTTTATAATCCGTAATTGTCATGTTTGATTTGTGCATGTAGCAATTAGGTTTTCATGATTAGGATCCCAATTTTCGTTGATAACCTAAGGGAAACATTAGAGTAAATTAAATTGTTGGCGCTTGCTTAAACTATTGTTTATCCTTAATCGCTTCTAATTCGTTATGCTATTATTAACATGATTAGGATTGCTTAATACCGAGTCAGTTGATAATAAGAATTTAACCGGGTGCTGGGCTTTGGTTAATGATATACGAAAGTTAATAGGGATATAAATAGCTGGTTATTTATGTTCTTGGCTAAGTAATCAAAGAATAGATAGTATTTTAGGTGTCTATGATCAACTTGAATTGAAGAACGAACTATCTTTGAATCGATGCTTTACATTTATTGAACTTCCTATTTAATTCCTGTCATTATTAATTCATCAAACAAACCTCCCCATTGAATATTATTTTGATCAACCAATCTCTAGGGTTCGACTTGGACTTACGAGTACTACAAATTCTTGTGAGAACAGTAATTATATTTTGGTGCATTCGACACGTACCAAATTTTGGCGCCGTTGCCGGGGATTGGTTTTCGGTCAAAATCTTATTTTATTCTAATTATTATTCTAATTATTAAAATGATGTTTTAAGTTTTATTGACTAGTTTGTGCATTGAAAAAAAAAAAGACACTGTTTTTCGAATTCGGCCACGAACTCTATATCAATCTTGAAGGAAACATCATTTTAAAAACAACTCAGCATACTTTTGTATGCTGAGCACCACCCTCGCGGGCCCAAATTCCATCGTTTACTAGTTATTTTTTTGCCTTTTTGTGTTTTCAGTCGGTTTTTAAGTTTTATTTTTATTTGTTTTCGATATTTCTATACTTTACCTTGTTAGTTTTTGTGTTTTATGACCTCTAAGAGCTAGGAAATTGATCCAGAGATTGAAAGAACGTTCCACAGATTAAGAAGAGAGGCTAAACTGGCAATTGAAGAGCAAAACTCAATACCTGAAGAGTCAATCCCTTCTCCAAAGGGAAGCACCGAATCTCTGCACCTGTTTTCAAGTGATTCAGACGAAGAGGAAGTCATGACAGCCAACAATAGGACTCTAAAGGAGTTGGCTGCTCCAAATTTTAATCAACAACCTTTATGCATTGAATACGCTACTTTAGATGTTGCTTTTGAATTGAAATCTGGATTGATTCACTTATTACCTAAATTTTGTGGTCTTGCAGGAGAGGATCCAAATAAACATCTGAAGGAGTTCCATGTTGTTTGTTCAAGCATGAGACCAACTGGAGTGTCCGAGGAGCAAATTAAATTGAGAGCTTCTCCATTCTCCTTAGCTGATGATGCAAAGGATTGGCTCTATTATTTACCGTTGGGGACGATAACAACATGGAATGAAGTAAAGAGACTGTTTTTGGAAAAGTACTTCCCAGCTTCAAGGGCTGCCAACATAAGGAAAGAAATTTGTGGCATAAGGCAGTACAATGAAGAGTCATTATACGAATACTGGGAGCGTTTTAAGAAGTTGTGTGCAAGCTGCCCCCACCACCAAATAAGTGAGCAATTGTTAATTCAATATTTTTATGAAGGCTTACTGTATATGGACAGGAACATGATTGATGCAGCGAGTGGAGGAGCGTTAGTAGATAAAACCCCCACAGCTGCCAGAAATTTGATTTCCAATATGGCGGCAAATTCACAGCAATTTGGCATGAGGTTGGACCACACACCTAAAGCAGTTAATGAGGTAAGTACATCTAACCTTGAGCATCAAATTTCTGAGTTAACGTCATTAGTTCGTCAGATGGCGGTAGGAAATATGCAAGTAGCGAAGGTATGTGGTATTTGTTCAGTTACAGGACACCCCACTGATGCGTGTCCTACATTGCAAGAAGAAACGAACCAGCAAGCCAATGCCATTGGAGGATTCCCAGGTCAGCAACAAAGAAAGTACGATCCTTATTCCAATTCATACAATCTAGGCTGGCGAGATCACCCCAATCTCAGTTATGGAAATCAAGTTGGACAAAATCGTTATCAAAATTCTTTCCAGCCTCGACAGCAACATCAAACGAATCAATATTTGAATTCAGGTATGGCTTTAGATGAAATTGTTAAAGCTCTCGCTAACAATACCCAACAATTTCAACAGGAAACAAGAAAAAGCATCCAAAATTTAGAGAAACAGATAAGTCAATTAGCAACTTCGATGAGCAAGATGGAAGCTCAAGGTTCGGGCAAATTACCCTCCCAAACAATCATAAATCCTAGAGAGAATGCCAGTGTAGTAACTTTGCGGAGTGGAAAAGAAATTCAGAGCCCAACTCAAAGTGTGCTGGAAGAAGAAAAACCCACAGAAGCTAAAATTAGTCTCGAAGCTCCTAAGGTAAGTTTTCCTTCAAACATGCATAATTCCACTAACACTGTTCCTGTTTCCATCCCCTTTCCGAGCAGGTTAAGTAAATCCAAGAAACAAAATGAAGAGAAGGAGATATTGGAGACATTCAGGAAGGTAGCAGTAAACATTCCACTGCTTGATGCTATTAGTCAGATTCCGAGATATGCGAAATTCCTTAAGGAGCTATGCACCACGAAGAGGAAGCTACGAGGAGAAGAAAAGATTAAAGTGGATGGAAATGTGTCTGCAATAATCCAGCGAAAACTGCCACCTAAATGTAAGGATCCAGGTACGTTTACTATCCCTTGTGTGATTGGTAATAATAGATTTGAACGTGCCATGTTAGATTTAGGTGCATCAATTAACATCATGCCTTATTCAATTTATGCATCTCTTAATTTGGGTCCCTTGAAACAAACTGGTGTTATTATACAATTGGCGGATCGATCTAATGCATACCCCGAGGGGGTGCTTGAGGATGTGTTAGTGCAGGTGAGTGAATTAATCTTTCCAGCTGATTTTTACGTTCTGAATATGGAAGATAATGGATCCCCAAATCCAGCCCCGATCCTCCTAGGACGTCCCTTCCTCAAAACAGCAAGAACAAAGATTGATGCTCATGATGGCACTTTATCAATGGAGTTCGATGGGCAGATTGTCAAATTTAGAATATTCGAATCCATGAGGTATCCCCCTGATGTGAATTCAGTTTATTCTATTGATATTATTGATGTGTTAGCCCAGGAGGTTTTTGAGAAAAATCAGGTGGATGCATTGGAAGTAGTTCTCAGTCATGGTTTATGGAAATTCGAGGAACATCTGAATTTTAGTGATGAAGTTGAAGAGATGATTATGGCTTTGCAGTCCTTACCACCAGCCCCTAGCAGGTATAATGTGTCAAAAATTGAGTTATCATTTAATCACACAAAATTGTTGCCATCTGTGTTGCAGGCACCGAGTTTAGAACTTAAGCCCTTACCCGAGCATTTGAAGTATCTGTACTTAGGGGAAACCGAGACCTTGCCAGTAATAATTGCAAAGAATCTGACTGCGGTGCAAGAGGAAAGACTCGTTAGGATGCTTCGAGATCATAAGACAGCAATTGGATGGACTATAGCAGACATCAAGGGAATTAGTCCTTCCATGTGCATGCACCGGATTTTGTTAGAGGATGACTCAAAACCAAGCAGAGAGGCTCAAAGGAGGTTGAATCCATTGATGATGGATGTAGTAAAGAAAGAAATCCTGAAGTTGTTGGATGCAGGAGTTATTTACCCAATTTCAGACAGCAAGTGGGTCAGTCCTGTTCAGGTTGTACCAAAAAAATTTTGAAGTGACGGTAGTGCAGAACCAGAATAATGAGCTAGTTCCTACGAGGATTCAAAATGGGTGGCGTGTTTGCATTGATTACCGCAAGCTGAATGCAGCAACGAGAAAGGACCATTTTCCTTTACCTTTTATTGATCAAATGCTTGAACGATTAGCCAGTAAATCTCATTATTGTTTTCTTGATGGTTACTCAGGTTATAACCAGATTGTGATTGCTCCTGAAGACCAAGAGAAAACCACATTCACGTGTCCGTTTGGAACATTCGCTTATCGGAGGATGCCGTTTGGACTTTGCAATGCACCAGCCACTTTTCAGCGCTGCATGATAAGTATTTTCTCTGATTTAATCGAAAAGTACATTGAAGTTTTTATGGATGATTTTACTGTGCATGGGGATTCATTTGATTCTTGTCTTGAAAACTTATCTCGTGTGCTTGATCGTTGCATTGACACAAATCTTGTTTTGAATTTTGAAAAATGTCATTTTATGGTAGAACAAGGATTGTATTAGGACAATTTCATGTAGGGGTATTGAGGTAGATAAAGCTAAGGTAGATTTAATTGTGAACTTACCCTACCCCACATGTGTGAGGGATGTGCGATCTTTCCTTGGCCATGCAGGTTTTTATCGTAGATTCATCAAGGATTTTTCGAAGATTGCATTGCCTCTATCCAAGTTGCTACAACAAGATGTGATTTTCGAATTCACCCAAGACTGCAAGGATGCTTTTGATAAACTGAAATCAGCGTTAACCACTGCACCTTTGATGCAGCCACCAGATTGGTCTCTTCCATTCGAAATAATGTGTGATGCGAGTAATTATGCAATAGGAGCAGTTTTAGGACAACGAGTTGGCAAACAACCTCATGTGATCCATTATGCTTCCTGGACCCTTAACGCGGCCCAGTGCAATTATTCAAATACTGAAAAAGAACTTTTGTCTATTGTTTTTGCTTTAGATAAATTTCGTTCTTATCTACTTGGATCTAAAGTGATTGTATTTTCTGATCATGCAGCTTTAAGACATCTTTTGGCGAAGAAAGAATCAAAACCGAGGTTAATGAGATGGATTCTTCTTCTTCAAGAATTTGACTTGGAGATTAAAGATAAAAAGGGGGCTGAAAATTTGGTGGCAGATCATTTGAGTCGATTAGTGCGAAAAGAAAATCTGGTGCCACTACAAGAATTCTTTCCAGATGAGCAATTGTTTGCTCTGCAAGGTATAGTTCCTTGGTATGCTGATTTAGTGAATTATTTAGTTTCTAGAACTTTACCTGATGATTTGAGTAGAGCTAAGAAAGATAAAATTAAGAGTGAGGCAAAATATTATGTGTGGGATGATCCATACTTGTGGAAGTTTTGTTCCGATCAAATTATTAGGAGATGTGTGCCTGATTCTGAATTAGAGTCTGTCTTGAAATTTTGTCATGCTTATGCGTGTGGTGGTCATTTTGGACCTAAGAGAACTGCTAGAAAAGTGTTAGATAGTGGTTTTTATTGGCCTACTTTATTCCATGATGCATATGTCATGTGTAAAAATTGTGAACAATGTCAAAGGACGGGGAATTTATGTCATAGGAATGAAATGCTTCAAAACCCCATCCTTGTTTGTGAGATTTTTGATATATGGGGTATTGATTTTATGGGACCCTTTCCTTCCTCCTCTGGTTTTGTTTATATCTTACTGGCGGTTGATTATGTTTCGAAGTGGGTGGAAGCTAAAGCCACCCAAACTGATGATTCTAAAGCTGTTGTAGGTTTTCTCAAGTCTAACATTTTTAGTAGGTTTGGCATACCAAAAGCATTGATAAGTGATCAGGGGTCCCATTTTTGTAACCGAGCTGTGGAAACTTTGCTAAATAAATATGGGGTGTTTCATAAGACATCCACACCTTATCACCCTCAAACAAATGGGCAAACCGAGGTGTCCAATCGAGAAGTCAAGTCCATCTTGGAAAAAACTGTAAATCCTAATCGAAAAGATTGGAGTCTTCGACTTGAAGATGCATTATGGGCGTACCGGACAGCCTATAAAACATCTATTGGGATGTCTCCATATAGGTTAGTATTTGGTAAATCGTGTCATCTTCCGGTGGAATTGGAACACAAAGCGTTTTGGACTGTAAAGAGTTGCAATTTAGATAGAGATCAAGCTGGTATACATAGGAAGTTGCAATTACAAGAGTTAGAGGAGATTCGCCTTGATGCTTATGAGAATTCCCGAATTTACAAGGAGAAGACCAAGGGGTTTCATGACAAGATGATCTCTAGGAAGGAATTTTTGATTGGACAAAAAGTGTTGCTTTACAACTCAAGACTCAAATTAATGCCTGGTAAGTTACGTTCTCGTTGGGTTGGACCTTTTGTTGTGATTAATGTATTTTCTTATGGTGCAGTAGAGATTCAAAGCTTAGAAACTAACAAGTTGCTCAAGGTAAATGGACATAGACTTGAACCTTTCTATGAAGGTTTCCAAGAGCATACAATTGAAGAAGTTTCATTGATCAATCCAACTTACTTGGATTAAAAGGCTGCAAAGTCGAGCCAACGACTTTAAAAAAAGGCGCTGCTTGGGAGGCAACCCAAGAGTGGCTGAACGACCACCATTAGATTTGCTCTTTCTTCCTATCTCTTTTAATTTCGTTTGTTCATTTTTTTAAATTTATTTATTTATTTTTCATTCTGTGTTGCATTGAGGACATTGCAGATTTTAAGTGTGGGAAAGATGGTTAGTTATTTGTTTTATGAGTTAAAAAAAAAAATTCTTTATTGTGCAGCCAAGTAAGGTAGTGAAAAATTATTTCCCTTCATCAGTGGTTGATTGAAAAATAGACTAGATTCAATAGAGAAGTTAAGTAGTGTTAAAATTGTTATAATTGTTGAAGTACAAACTTTTAGAGAAATTC
Source organism: Buddleja alternifolia (assembly GCA_019426215.1). Lineage (NCBI taxonomy): Eukaryota > Viridiplantae > Streptophyta > Magnoliopsida > Lamiales > Scrophulariaceae > Buddleja > Buddleja alternifolia. The sequence goes on from CM033400.1 coordinate 7,150,660, forward strand.
GTGTAAATTCGTAATTTAGCATAACTTTGTATGTGACTTTTGACTCACTGAAATTCCTTCAAAATTCCTCAAGGTTAATCTGGTTGATAGTGATTTAAAGTAATAACGGATGAAATTCCTCGGTGTAAAGCTTGAGGCGTAAACTATGTAATGTTGAAGATATAATATAGCACCTGGGATTATCTACACTGAAGGGATTAAGCCTGAGGAGTTTTCAAGCTTGATAACCTAAGACTATCTAGTCTGGGATCTATCGGCCCAAACCTGCTACTGTGTTGGAAATCTAATAGCGCTATTCAAAGTATGTCCAGAATGAAATGATCCGCTTGTTGAATAACCGGGTGCATTCATGAGTAATGTTTGTATTCGCGTCAAAAGACAAGTGTGTGCTTAATAATAATATATTGCTCGTTTTAATTCATGCTTGAGGAAATATAAAGGGATGATGTTGAGTTAAATGTTGCATTAATAGTATTGCGGTTACAAAATGAAGTGAATTCTTGAGAAGTTTGTGTGAATGCAAGAGTAATGGTGGACACATGATTGACCTTTCTAGCGAATTTTGTTAATTTTTGGTTACGAATTGATGATGTTTGGAAAGAAAATTTCATGAACTTGCTTGTTTGTACATTGAGAGATTGATTTTGTGGGTATATCTTCTGCAAACCCTCACGAGACTAAACTCGTCCACTAGGGGTAACCTAGGGGTTTAAAGGCTTGTTGCATATGCTAAATGCAACCGTGTTACCTACGAAAGTGGTTAGCTTTAGTTTTAGTTATTTTTTTTCAAGTTTCTCTTTGTCTTTGCCCGAGGACGTGCAAGAGCTTAGTGTGGGGGAATTTGATAAGTGCAATATTTATATATTTTATTTCCTCTATATTTAGTATTTTTGTTGTGATTATATGGCCATTGGAACTGATTTTATCTCATTTTGTGATTTAGGCAAGATTTGGAGTGCAAAATATCAATTTCAATCAAACACTTGGAGGAATTCCACTAGATTGATTATCGAAGGATCACACAGAGGCTTCTACAGAATAGAGGTGGGGATGATGATCTTGGGCTCCTTGATCACACAGACTTCAGCACCAATGAAGATCTTCACCAACAAGCTTCTCTCACTCAGAAATACTGCTTGCAGAGTCAACAACTTCTTCACACAGATAGAGGTGGTTAAAGATTTGATCACGGGTTTGTTTGATTTTAGGAAGTTCAAATAACTTAGGATATCTCAATAATAGTGTATGGTTCTTCTTTTGAAGATGTTTGAGATATCTACAACTGTCTGGAATGTATGTAAAAAGCTTGAAAGAATTTTGACTATGGAGTTTCTAAGCTTTTCTTGAGAAAATATTTCAGCAAAGTTTTGACTTTCTTGTGTATGTACGTCTTATTTAGGGTTTGCTGTGGTAAGGTATTTATAAGCATTTTCTTAGGATTTGTCCGTTAGACACATGTAGATGTGTGCCTCTCATGCGCGAGTGAGTCAACCCTTTTTTCTGACATTCCTGAAATCTTGCTACACTGATTTGATGTGGCAGGTTTGAACTCTGAAATTCTGACAGTCTAAGCCAGTAGGTAGCTTGCTCCATATACAATCTGTCCTTATTACATTTAATGCTCTTATCAAGCATTTAGTTCATTTGAATTTATTTTCCGTTGGAAATAAATGCTCATTAAATGATTGCATTTAAGTCCTTAGTGACTTCAGAATTTATTTCAGGTGAATCTGATCTTCTTGATCGCTTGATTGCTTTGAGCGCTCTATTCATGCATCCTGAAACAGCTCATAGCGATTGGCAGTCGCTTAAGACAAAATCTTCATCTTCACTTAACTTCAGACGCTGATCTTCAACTTCATCTTTAATAGACCCACCTAGAATTCTACTAGCGACTTGATATCTAATACTTAGTCTAAAATCTACAAAGATAAAAATTACAAGCTTTAGCAAAATTACAAACTTTCAAACGCTTATACAATTGTTCTATGAAAAACATAAACTTACATTCTTTTGAGGTCTAACATAAAATCCTATCTTGTCATCATCAAAACATCTAACATGAAATTCCTAACAATTTTCCCCTTTTTGATGATGTCAAGACCTTAACTCTTTTATAATCCAAGAGTTAGAAAAAGATTGACAAAGATCGTAAGTTAGCGTTTAAACAGTTATAATTATAAGTTAGTACATTGTAGCGGGAAACAAGATGTTTCTGCCAAAACTTATTCATTCATATATATCAATGTAAGTACAATGAGTCAGATGAAGCAAAACCATACATAAGGAACTTTTTAAAGCGATGAAAAATAGGCAATGAATATCTAGCGCTTTCGCTTAGTTCCTGAAGAAGACTGGGGTTTGGTAGCGTCTTTTTGCTCCTGTTTGAACATTTGTTGAGCAAACTTCCACAAAACGTTATTAGCGTCTACCATTTGCCTATGCGTTTCACTTGCATATTGCACTCTCATTCCTTCAGCCAATTCTTCAAAACAACTGAGGCGCTTATGCCAAATAATTGGATCAACTCCTAGTTCACATAATAGGTCTTCAAATATTTTGAAAGTTCGAGTGACCAGAGCTCGATTTCTTGGCACATACTTAGGAATGTAAGTAGCAAACGGCGGAATACCCAATTCTTCTAAGAGATCAATTGAGAAGTCTGGGACGGGGAAACCTTTATAAAAGTGTGGCTTTCGCTTTCTAAGGACTGCCTGCTGGATGGATGAAATGGTTTGTTGAAGCTCATTCCAGCGAGTGTCTTCAAGACTTAGGGAGCTCTTGGACACTTGACCTTTTCCCTTCTTTTCCCCCTTCTTGACATCATCAAGTTTAGCGCTGAGTTCAGTGATGTCACGGCGAAGAAGTTTGACTTCATCAAGCGATACCCTGATTGACTAAATTGGAAGAATTATGTCGCTCAGTGTCAGCGGATGCATTCTGAGCAAGCGTCGGATTAAATTCATCAGAGAGTTCTTTGACTAGCGCATCTATACTATTTATGACAGAGATTGTAAGCTTGTTAGCATTATGCATCTCAGCAAGGAGAACTCTGTCTACTTGATTAAGCATTGAATTGCTTCTTTCTTCCAAATGAGAACAAGAGCCCATGATATCACTAAGAGAATTCCGAATCGCTTTTCTAAAATCTCGTGCTCCTTAATCACTTTCTGAGTTCGAGTCCGAAGAAGAACGCTTAGGGGACTAGATAGGTCCATGTGAGCTAGAAACTGCGGCCTTTTCCCTTGGATTTATCTTGGATAAATGGCTCTTCAGGTTCTTCAACAATTTCTGCATGAACTTCTTCTATCTCTAAGTCAAGAGATTGAATTGTTTCCTCAATCTGAACAACTTGTTCAACAATGGGCGTATCAACCACTATGTCGCTGGGTTCTTCTATTAATGGAATATCAATTTCTATATCTTCAACGTCTGCAGTAGTGGGATCCTGCCCTGCTTCAAATTATGTGATTTCTACATACATGTCTTATTTTATTGGTATAACGCCAAGTGGTCCGATTGCCTCCATAACGTGCCTTGGACTTTGATAGAAAGTTCACGGGATAAACAAGATAGCATTTTCATGTGCTTCAGTACTTAACGCTAGATCAGTGTCTTCCGGGAACTCTATGTCAGTTGTGTATAAATTCTTGTAGTCCAGCAGAAAAGGCATAAACGCTTGGGCTAGCGCTTGTGTTAGGAATTTCATGTTAGATGTTTTGATGATGACAATTAGGATTATGTTAGACCCCAAAATATGTAAGTTTGATTTTAGCAAAAATCATGTATAAGCTTTGAGTGTTAGATTTGTAATAGGCTTTATAGGCTTTGCCTTAATTTTGTTCTAGATTGTTAGGCTAAGTATTCTTAGACTGAGTGTTTGATGATTTCTGAGTGAGTTTATCAGTAGTTTAGTTTGAAGACTCAAGCGGCTGAAGTCTGAATGAAGATGAAAATTCCGAGCGTCTAAATGACCAGCTATAACAAGCGTCACTTATAGGACAGAAGTAATTCAAAGATGAATGAGCGTCTATCAACGACCATTTTTACCTGAATTTATTTCCAAGTCCAGAAGGAGTTTAATACAATTATTCTCAGTGCATTAAGTGCCAACGGGCATTTAATTCAAATGCATTAAATGCTGATAAGAGCATTAAATGTGATAAGCACTTTCAGACGTACGGAGAAGCCACCCTATTGGACTGTCAACTTTCATAGACTGCAGCACCAACTTTTGTGCAGTAGATTTTCAGGAAAAAGAACAAAAGTTGTTCACTCGCGGAAGTGAGATATACGTGCCTGTGTATGTGTCAAACAGACACTTTTTCCAAGATTGCCTATAAATAGGACTTCAACAACAAGTCAAAAATAACGATTAGTTCCAAGCCAAATTGTTGTTGCATTGAAGTCTCATTCCTTAAACTCTCAGAAAAGCCAGAATATTTAAGCAAAACATTCTCTTTGCTCTTCTTCAAGTCCTGAGACAGTCAACCAAATATCTCAAACATTCTTTTCGGAGAAACCTACATTACTATTGAGATATTCCCAGTTGTTTGAACTTTATCAAAATCAAACAAACCGTTTAGAAAAACCCCATCCAAGCCTCGCGATCTGTGTGAAGTCGAAATTGGATACTTACATTATTTCTGGGTGAAAGAAGCAAGAGGATAGAAGTGATTTGGAGCAGAAATCTGTGTGATCAAGGAGCTCAAGTCATCAACATCCTTCTCTCCCTAATTTGTAGAAGATTCTGTGTGATTATTTGAGAATCATCTTAGTGGATTGCCTCCGAGTGTTCAAGGAGAAGAAGGACGTAGTTGGGATTACAACACCCAACGAACCTTACAAATATTGTGTTCTTTACTTTATAGTAAATTTTCTTATCATCATATCATTACATAAATTGATTAAATAAAACACAATCAAACGCTAAGCAACTAAGATATCTTCTGTGACGCTAAAGCTTTCAAATTAGAAGACTCCAAAATCATCCCGCTGTGCTAAGTTAACTTTCTAAAAACAGTCTTCATAAGATGCTCAAGTTAAGCGCCTATTTTTCAAGCGTCCAACGAATTTCAATACGAATCTTTTTGAAGTCGAAAAAGACTTTAGAATCTATTCAACCCCCCCTTCTAAACCCTTTCATATGCCACTTGGGACCAACAAGTGGTATCAGAGCGGTTAAAGTTGAAATTTTAAAATTTCCAAGCATAACAACTTGTTTAGATCCCTTTCAAATATAGTTGCTTTAAATTTTATTTATGACTTTTTCTAAAGTTCCTAAGTTGACCGAGTCAAACTATGACTCATGGAAGGTCAAATCTTTTACATACCTTTGTTCATGTGATGACGAAATGTGCGATATTATTTCAGATGGACCAATACAAATTCTGAAGGTTATTACCAGAGCGCCTGGAGCCACGGAAGAAACTCCAGATGACTATGTTGAGAAGCCTAAACAAGAGTGGTCCACTAATGAGCGTCGAAGAGCGTCTAAGAAAGTTAACTTAACTTGGACAATGTTGGTCGAAACGCTTTGTATACGGCTATTGGTGATAATGACAATTTATTCAACAATGTCAAATCATGCAATACCACTAAAGAAATTTGGGATAAGTTGGCCATAATTTGTGGTGGATCAGCTCAGATCAAGGAAAATAAGCTCTCCATTGCTAAAGAAAAATTCAACAGCTTTAAGATGTTGCCTAACGAAACACTAGAGCAGTTGGACATAAGATTCACAGCTCTTGTTATAGAACTTACATCATTGGGAATGGACTTGCAAAACAGAGAAATGGTGGTTAAGATTTTCAGAAGTCTACCTAGTAGATTTTTTATGAAGACAACAGCGATGAGAGAATCTAATATGTTGGATCTTTTAACTCCAGAAGACGCCTTTTCAGAACTCAAGGCATTTGAGTTTGAGTTGAATTCAGCCAGTGATGTTGTGAGTAGTCCGGTAATTGAGTCTGGAGCGCTCGTAGCATCAATTAAGGGTAAATCGGGTAATAAGGGAAAAGGTTCAGATATCAGTGAGGATGGGGAACTAGCGCTTCTAAATAGATTCAAAAAGTTCTTGAGATATGAAAAAAAAGGAAATAGTCCTAAGCATCAAGGACACAATTCATATCAAGCGCTTGCTCCAGTGCAACAACAGTATCAAGCGCCTCAGTATTCTGTTCCTACATCCCAAGCGCCTGTTCAGTACCAAGCGTCTGCTCAAAATCTCTCAGCGCCAATGGTCTCAAAACCACACAATGCAAGGTTAACAAATGAACAAAAGATGAAAACTAATCTTTGTTATACTTGTAGGAAACTAGGGCACTACCAGGTAAATTGTCCTTATCCAAACGTATGTAAGCCTTCAAGGCAGGATTACTTGGATAGAAACCAATTCAGGAGCAACCTTTGTCAACAAGGTTTGCTAGTGGAATCAGAACAAGCATCCGCACCTGAAGATTTGGAGTCTTCAGAGGAGAGTAGTGATGATGATGAGCCAGTGGATGACTCAGCGCTTATCTGTCTCATGGCCAGAGATGATGAAGCGTCCCTTGAGGTAAACACTGAATTATCTATTCCTCTTTCTTATGAAGAATTGCTTGACAAAGTCAAAGAATATTATAATGATTGTCAAGTTGCCGCCAAATTATATCAAAATCACTTTGATATCATTTCATCGCTCAAAAGTGATAAAGTAACACTCAAAGCAGAGTTGCAAGTTCAGCAACAATGCATTGAGAAAAACCAATCGCTTAAGAATATAATAATCCAGTTGAAAAGTGATCTTGACATAATAGTCAAGAGAGAAGCTGAGCTGATTGCTAGACTTGCTAAATTAGAACAGCTTGTCTCATCATTGTCTAAAGCATCAAGAAAGCTAGACAATGTGACTGAGGTAACAAGGTTATTTGGTGAAAAGACCAGTTTAGGATGCAATAAATTCGGTAAACAACCAAATAAATCTAATGTTACGGCAAACAACAAAGGAAAGGGTGTTTTCTTTGTTGAAGAAGGTTCACAATGTCAAACACAAAATGAACCAAGCAACAATGGTACGAGGCTAAATGAGAAAGCGAAAGCTGACTCAGGCAAGGGTAAGGAAAAGGCGAATGATTCACAAAGACGGGTTCGTTCAAATGCTCAAAAAGCTAAGGATAAACCTGACCACTATGAGTCAAGTGCTAAGCGTCCAGCACCAAAAATGCAACCCAAGCCAGCGCCCAGGAAATACCCGCGTCAATATCTGTTAGGAATTTCATGTTAGAAGTTTTGATGATGACAATTAAGTTTTTGTTAGACCCCAAAAAAGTTGTAAGTTTATTTTTTGTAGAAAACTTGTATAGGCTTTGAAGCGTTAGACTTGTAATAGATTTATTAGGCCTTGTTATCTTACTTTAGAGTGTTAGGCAAAATAGTCTTAGGCTGAGCGTCTGATGATTTCTGAGTGAGTTTATCAGTGGTAAAGTTCGAAGACTCAAGCGCCTGATCTCAGGAGATAGATACAGTCTCCAAGCGTCCACTTTGGCCAGCTATATCAAGCGTTACCTTATGGGACAGAAGTGATTTCACCGGAATTTACTTCTAAGTCCAGAAGGAGTTTAATGCAAATATTCTCAAAGCATTAAATACCAACGGGTATTAATTTCAAATGCATTAAATGTTGATAAGAGCATTTAATATGATAAGCAATGTCAGACGTACGGAGAAGCCACCCTATTTGACTGTCAACTATCTCAGACTGCAGCACCAACTTTCGTGCAGCAGATTTTCAGGAAAAAGGACAAAAGCTGTTCACTCGCGAAAGTGAGAGACACGCGCCAGTGCATGTGTCAAACGGACACTTTCTCCAAGAATACCTATAAATAGGACTTCAACAACAAACAAAAATTGAAGCAACAATTTTATCAAAGCCAAATTGCTGTTGCATTAAAATCTCATCCCTTAAACTCTCAGAAAAGCCAGAAACTTCAAGAAACATCCAAATTGCTTTTCTTATATTCCTGAGACAGTCAACAAATATCTCAAACATTCTTTTTGCAGAAACCAGATTCCTACTGAGATATTACCAAGTTGTTTGAACTTCATCAAAATCAAACAAACCTTTTAGAAAATCCCATCCAAGCCTCGCGATCTGTGTGAAGTCGAAGTTGGATACTTGCATCATTTCTGGGTGAAAGAAGCAAGAGGGTTGAAGTGATTTGAAGCAGAAATCTGTGTGATCAAGGAGCTCAAGTCATCGACATCCATCTCTCCCTAATTTGTAGAAGATTCTGTGTGATTCTTTGAGAATCATTTTAGTGGATTGCCTCCAAGTGCAAAGGAGAAGAAGGACGTAGTTGGGATTACACCACCCAACGAACCTTACAAATATTGTGTTATTTACTTTTCAGTCATTTCATTCATCTATCATATCACTGCATAAGTAAAACACAATCAAAAGCTAAGCACCTAAGAAACATCTTGTGACGCTAAAACTTTCAAAGAGAAGACTCCAAAATCATTCCGCTGTGCTAACCCTGATTAAAAGAACTGAACGCTTAACCTACAAGGTCAAAGTATTCAATTCCTGAAGTCTAAGTTAACTTTATAAAACAGTCTTCATTAGACGCTTCACAAAGTCTCAAATATCTTATGTGAACGCTAAGGTGAAGCGTCACACTCTTCAAGCGCCTATCATTTCAAGCGTCCAAATACGTTTAATACGAAATCCTTTTTTAAGTCGAAAAAGACTTAAAGGGTCTATTCAACCCCCCCCCCTTCTAGACCCTTTCGTATGCCACTTGGGACCAACAAGTGGTATCAGAGCGGTTAATTTTGAAATTTTAAAATTTCCAAGCATAACTGCTTGTTTCGATCTTTTTCTTTCAAAATCTAGTTGCTTTTTTTTTAAAGCTTAGATATGGCATTTGCTAAAGTTCCCAAATTGACAGAATCAAATTTTGACACATGGAAAGTCAAAGCATTTACGTATTTATGTTCATGCGATGATGACATGTGCGATATTATTTCAGATGGGCCAATCAAAATATACAAAGTTATCACAAGAGCGCCTGGAGCCACAGAAGAAACCCCTGATGGTTACGTTGAAAAACCAAAACAAGAATGGTCTCCAGATGAGCGTCGAAGAGCTAACTTGGACAATGTTGGTCGCAACGCTCTGTATACGGCTATTGGTGATAATGATAACTTATTCAATAAAATCAAATCTTGCAAAACGACTAAAGAAATATGGGATAAGCTGGCTACAATCTGTGGTGGTTCAGCTCAAATCAAAGAAAACAAACTTTCCATTGCTAAGGAAAAGTTTAACGGATTTAAGATGCTACCCAATGAAACACTAGAGCAATTGGATATAAGATTCACAGCTCTTGTTACAGAACTTACGTCATTGGGAATGGACTTACAGAATCGAGAAATGGTGGTTAAGATCTTTAGAAGTCTACCAAGTAAATTCTTGATGAAGACAACAGCTATGAGAGAATCAAACATGCTGGATCTCCTAACTCCAGAAGACGCCTTTTCAGAGATAAAAGCTTTTGAGTTCGAGTTGAACTCTGCTAGTGACATTGTGAGTAATCCAGTGATTGAATCTGGAGCTCTCATTGCATCAATCAAAGGCAAATCGGGTAACAAAGGAAAGAATTCGGACATTAATGAGGAAGAAGAGTTGGCTTTGCTGAATAGATTCAGGAAGTTCTTGAGATATGAAAAGAAAGGAAAAGGTCCTAATAATCAAGGACAAAGTTCATATCAAGCGCCTTCTCCCATACAACAACAGTTTCAAGCGCCTCAATATTCTGTTCCTTTACCTCAAGCGCCTACTCAATATCAAGCGTCTACTCAAAATCTTCCAGCTCCAGTGGTTTCTAAACCACACACTGCAAGGCTAACAAGTGAACAAAAAATGAAAACCAATCTTTGTTATAATTGCAGGAAACCGGGGCACTACCAGGTAAATTGTCCCTATCCAAATGTATCCAAGCCCTCAAGGCAGGATTACTTGGATAGAAACCAATTCAGGAGCAACCTTCGACAACAAGGTTTGCTTGCGGAATCAGAACCAGCATCAGCACCTGAAGATTTAGAATCATCAGACGAAAGTAGTGATGATGATGAGCCGATAGATGACTCAGCGCTCATATGTCTCATGGCCAGAGATGATGAAGCGTCCCCTGAGGTAATCAATGAATTATCAATTCCTCTTTCTTATGATGAATTACTTGACAAAGTCAAAGAATATTACAATGAATGTCAAGAAGCTGCCAAACTATATCAAAATGATCTCGCTATTATTTCATCACTCAAAAACGATAAAGTAACGCTCAGAGCAGAGTTGCAAATTCAGCAACAGTGCATTGAGAAAAACCAATCGCTTGAGAGTGAAGTTATTCAATTGAGAGGTGATATTGATATAATAGTCAAGAGAGAAGCTGATCTGATGGCTAGACTTGCCAAGTCAGAACAGCTCATCTCATCGTTGTCCAAAGCATCCAGAAAGCTCGACAATGTGACTGAAATAACAAGGTTGTTTGGAGAAAAGACCGGTTTAGGATGCAATGAGTTCGGTAAACAACCAAACAAACCTAATGTTACGGCAAACAACAAAGGAAAGGGTGTTTTCTTTGTTAAGAAAGGTTCACAAGGTCAAACTCAAAATGAACCAAGGGACAATGGTAAGAGGCCAAATGAGAAAGTCAAAACTAACTCAGACAAGGGTAAGGCTAAAGCAAATGATCCACAAAGACAGACTCATCCAAACGCTCAAAAAGCTAAGGATAAATCTAGTCACTGTGAATCAAGCGCTAAGCGTCTAGCACCAAACGTGCAACTCAAGCCAGAGCCAAGGAAATACCAGCGTCGATATCCAAAACAGTCAAGATCATATTATCGATACTATGATAATTATGATTATGACTATTATTATAATCGTGGATATTATTATACATCCAAAAATTACACACAGCACAAGGTGAAACCCAAAAAGGCCAATATTCCTACTATGAAGACAAGGCAAATTTGGGTTCCTAAAGTTCTAATTAACACTAACAAGGATACTAATGTTGAAGGACCCAAGCAACAATGAGTACCTAAACAGAAATAGAACTTCCCTTTTGATTGCAGGTACCTAGAGCTAAAGTCAATACATCTGTTTGGTATTTTGATAGTGGATCGTCAAGGCACATGACAGGTTCCAAAGATCTTTTGATCAACTATCAAGCTGCCAATGGTCCTCAGGTTGTATTTGGTGATAACTCCAAAGGTAAAACCAAAGGTATAGGTACTGTGCATAGGGGGAACATCATGATAAGTGATGTTTATTTTGTTGAGGGTCTAAAGCACAATTTATTAAGCATAAGTCAATTCTGCGATAAAGGCTTTGAAGTCATATTCTCAAGTGACTATTGCTATATAAACGACGCTAAGACTAAATCTACTAAACTAAAAGGAAAAAGGAATAACAATGTATATTTGGTAGATTGGGGTTCAACACTTGATAACAACCCAACATGCTTTGTTGCTAAAAATGAATCTAAAGTGGGTTGGCTATGGCATAGAAAAATGAATCACCTCAACTTTAAGACAATCTCTCAGCTTATAAGTCAAAATCTTGTAGAGGGATTGCCAAATGGACCATTTCATAAGGATCGCCTCTGTGACGCTTGTCAAATGGGTAAACAAGTTAAATCATCTTTCAAGAGAAAACCTCATCTATCTACTTCTAGAATACTTGAACTACTTCACATGGATTTGTTTGGACCTGTTCAAACAATCAGTGTAAGCGGTAAAAAGTATACTTTAGTGGTAGTAGACGATTTCTCTAGATTTACTTGGGTGGAATTTCTTTCATCCAAAGATGAAACATGTGACAAGTTAACAGCGCTTATTCGGCAACTTCAAACATTGAAAAATCTTAAGGTTGCAAGAATAAGAAGCGATCACGGTACTGAGTTTACTAACAAGGTTGTTGAGAAGTTTTGTGCAGAAAATGGAATACATCATGAGTATTCAGCTCCCAGAACTCCCCAACAAAATGGTGTTGCTGAGCGCCGGAACCGAACGCTTAAGGAAGCCGCTAGGACTATGTTAGCTGAATCTAAGCTTGCTCCTAGATTTTGGGCCGAAGCGATCAACACTGCTTGTTACACTCAAAATCGATGCATGATCAACAAACAGCATGGAAAAACTCCATATGAACTGTGGAAGGGACGTAAGCCAAATATTTCATACTTTCACGTCTTTGGTTCTAAATGTTTTATTCATAATAATGGATCCCAAAGCCTAAAGACTTTTGATCCTAAAGCGGATGAAGGAATCTTTCTAGGCTACGCCAAAAATGGAAAGAATTTTCGCATTCTCAATAAGATCAAATCGAAGGTTGAGGAATCTATTCATGTTGTGTTTGATGATGCTAACCAAGAGCCGAGTAAGGTAAGTGTAAATGATGTAGGAGTTGAAGATCTATGTCATCAAGCGTCCAAAATTACTATTGATGAAGATACTGACGATGATGATGAGATCTCAGTGCCTCCTCCTAAGAATACTCGTGAAATCAATCTAAATTATCATGTAAGAAACACGGATGATCATGAAAAGAATGATCATCAAGTGCAAAGAAGGAATCGTGAACTTGAAGCGCCAACGCAGGAGAATGGTCAAGCGAATGATTCTCAAGCGCCTGTTCATTCTCAAAACCCCTTCCAAACAGATAGACTATGGTTACGTGACCATCCACCTGAGCAAATCATTGGAGATATTGAAGCACCAGTTAGAACTAGAGCCGCTACATTTAATGAGGCTATGTTCGCAAGCTTTCTATCTCAAATGGAACCTAAGAAAGTGGATGAAGCGTTAAGTGATCCAAGTTGGATTGAAGCTATGCAAGAAGAGCTCAATCAGTTTGAGCGAAATAAAGTTTGGATGCTAGTACCAAGACCAACTCATCAAGGAGTTATTGGAACTAGATGGGTATATAGAAACAAGATGGATGAGGACGGCATTGTTGTAAGAAACAAGGCCAGACTCGTAGCTCAAGGATACTGCCAAGAGGAGGGCATTGACTTTGATGAGACTTACGCTCCTGTTGCTCGTCTTGAAGCAATCCGCATGTTTCTAGCGTACGCAGCGTTTAACAAGTTTACAGTATTTCAAATGGACGTAAAGAGTGCCTTCCTGAATGGTAAACTCCAAGAAGAAGTGTATGTGGAGCAACCTCCAGGATTCATCAACAATCATGGTAAGGGTATGGTTTACAAGCTCGAAAAAGCACTTTATGGGCTTAAGCAAGCACCTCGAGCATGGTATGACACTCTCTCTATCTTTCTTATTGGTAAAGGTTTTTCAAAAGGCAGCGTTGACACAACGTTATTTAAAATTACCAATGATGAAGATATTCTCTTAGTTCAAATTTACGTTGATGACATTATATTTGGTTCTACTAATAAGCGTCTGTGTGAGAAATTTTTGAAAATGATGCAAGAACAATTTGAAATGAGCATGATGGGTGAATTAACCTTCTTCTTAGGACTACAAGTTAAACAACTCCCTAATGGCATATTTATCAACCAAGCTAAATATACACGAGATATGATTAAGAAATTTGGTATGGAAAATGCATCATATTCAAAAATTCCAATGAGCCAAACGCTTAAGTTAGATAAAGATGAAAGTGGAAAGAAAGTTGATATCACTAATTATAGAGGTATCATAGGATCACTTCTTTATCTCACTGCCAGTAGACCTGATATTATGTTTTCAGTATGTATGTGTGCACGATTCCAAGCTGATCCTAAAGAGTCACACTTGACTGCTGCCAAGAAAATCCTTAAATACCTAAAAGGCACACAACATGTGGGCTTATGGTATCCCAGGGATTCTCCTTTTGAACTAATCGGTTACTCAGATGCAGATTTTGCAGGTTGCAAAATAGATCGTAAAAGCACTAGTGGTACTTGTCAATTCTTAGGTGATAGGTTAGTTTCATGGCATAGCAAGAAACAACAATCCATAGCTACCTCCACAGCCGAAGCTGAGTATGTAGCTGCAGGAAGTTGTTGTGCACAAGTTCTATGGATGAGGCAACAACTTAGAGATTACGGAACAATCTTAGGACCAACTCCCATTCATTGTGATAACCAAAGCGCTTTAGCCATGACTCAAAACCCTGTTCTTCATTCAAGAACCAAACACATTGACATTAGATACCATTTCCTTCGTGACCACGTTCAAAAGAAAGATATCTCCATGCACTTCATTGGAACTGACAAACAACTGGCAGATATTTTCACCAAAGCACTCAATGAACAACGTTTTCTCACTTTAAGAAGTGAACTAGGTATGATTGATTTAAACGCTTGATCATGAAGCATCATATTTTATTAGGCATATAATTTAGGGGGAATCCACTTAAGTTATATCTCACAATATTCTTAAACAAATTTTTTACTTGATCATAACTGTAAGCGTCAATGATAAAAAATTTTTTAGATGCATAATCATCAACGCTCAACTCTATGTTTGCATAAAATATTGAATGCTCAAAATATTGAAAAGTCTTTTGACTTCAAGCGTCCATCTTATCAGCTAAGCGCTGAATAGTTTATCAAAAATTTATAAAATATTTTCGTTACAAGCCATGCATAAAATTTTTCAAACTTCTTTCAAGGTCGTGGGTAGACTCAAAGGTCTATTTTGTCATCTACTCACACGCCTCTATCACATCAAACTGGCGGGTACTCAAATTTTTTAAAAATGACGGTTCAGAGATAGCACGTGTTTGTGTACGTGTCAGTGTACAAACATGCGCGTGTGTTACACTCTGAAAATACCAAACGTTAATTTTTCTTTAACTCGGATGTCAAATCTTTATATATGAGAATTACCAAATGTAACTTCTCTCTTTTACACAAAACTCGCGTCCGCAGTTAATAAATTTATGGCTAAGATTCAACAGTTATTACACGTGTTTAAATCCTACTAAGACTACATAACACAAGTTTCAAAAACTCTTTACTATGTCCGTACGAATTTGTTTAGAATACCGTTTTGTTTAGAATACCGTTTCGCTATGACCGTACGAATTTCATGTCATTCCGACATGGTGAAATTATAAACGCAAAAATAAAAAAAAATTAAAAAAAACACTACCTATTACCGCAGTTGTGGAAAAAACCGCTGTAATAGGCTATCCTATTACAGCGGTTTTTTCCACAACCGCTGTAATAAGCCCCGAAAAAAAAATTAATTTTTTTTTAACAGCGGTTATAAAAATGACCGCTGTAATAGGTGTCTATTACAGCGGTTAAAACCACTGTAATTGGCAAAAAAAAAAACCGCTGTAATAGGCCATTTCTGTAGTAGTGCAAGTCTACTAAATTGAAAGGTAAAAGAACAAACAATGTATATTTGGTAGATTGGGGTTCAACACTTGATAACAACCCAACATGTTTTGTTGCTAAAAATGAATCTAAAACGGGTTGGTTATGGCATAGAAAAATGAGTCACCTCAACTTTAAAACAATCTCTCAGCTTATAAATCTAAATCTTATAGAGGGATTACCAAAAAGACCATTTCATAAGAATCGCCTTTGTGCCGCTTGTCAAATGGGTAACCAAGTCAAATCATCTTTCAAGAGAAAACCCCATCTATCTACCTCTAGAATAGTTGAACTACTTCACATGGATCTGCTTGGACCTGTTCAAACGATTAGTGTGAGCGGTAAAAAGTATTCTTTGGTGATAGAGGATGATTTCTCTCGATTTACTTGGGTGGAATTTCTTTCATCCAAAGATGAAACATGTGACAAGTTAACAACTCTTATTCGGCAATTTCAAACATTGACTTAAGGTTGCAAGAATAAGAAGTGATCACAGTACTGAGTTTACTAACAAGGTTGTCGAGAAGTTTTGTGCAGAGAATGGAATACATCATGAGTATTCAGCTCCCAGAACTCCCCAACAGAATGGTGTTGCTGAGTGCCGAAACAGACTGCTCAAGGAAGCTGCTAGGACAATGTTAGCAGAGTCTAAGCTCGCTCCTAGGTTTTGGTCCGAAGCAATCAACACTGCATGTTATACTCAAAACTGGTGCATGATTAACAAACAACATGGGGAAACTCCATATGAAATATGGAAGGGACGTAAGCCAAATGTTTCATACTTTCACGTTTTTGGTTCTAAATGTTTTATCCATAACAATGGATTCCAAAGCCTAAAGATATTTGATCCTAAAACGGATGAGGGAATCTTTCTAGGCTACGCCAAGAATGGAAAGAATTTTCGCATCTTAAACAAGATCAAATCGAAGGTTGAGGAATCCATTCATGTTGTTTTTGATGATGCTAACCAAGAACCAAGTAAGATTAATATGAATGATGTAAGAGTTGAAGATTTGTGTCATCAAGCGTCTAAAATTTCCATTGATGAAGATAGTGACGACGACGATGAGATCTCAGTGCCACCTTCTAAGATTACTCATGAGGTTATCTCAGATAACAATGCAAGATCTGCTGATGATCATGAAGAGAGTGATCATCAAGAGCGCACAAGTATCTGTGAACTTGAAGTGTCTACACAAGAAGGTAGTCAAGCGTCTGATTGTCAAGCGCCTGTTCAACCTCTTAACCCTTTCCAACCAGATAGACTATGGTTTCGTGATCATCCACCTGAGCAGATTATTGGAGATATTGAAGCGCCTGTTAGGACTTGAGCCGCTACATTTAATGAGACCATGTTTGCAAGCTTTCTATCTCAAATGGAACCTAAGAAAGTGGATGAAGCGCTAAGCGATCCAAGTTGGATTGAAGCCATGCAAGAAGAGCTTAATCAGTTCGAACGTAGTAAGGTTTGGATGATAGTCCCAAGACCAACTCACCAAGGAGTTATTGGAACTAGATTGGTATATAGAAACAAAATGGATGAGAATGGCATTGTGATAAGGAACAAGGCCAGACTCGTAGCTCAAGGATGCTTCCAAGAAGAGGGTATTGATTTTGATGAGACATATGTTCCTGTCGTCCGTCTTGAAGCAATCCGTATGTTTCTAGCGTATGCATCGTTCAACAAGTTTACTGTGTATCAGATGGACGTAAAGAGTGCCTTCCTGAATGGTAAACTCCAAGAAGAGATATATGTGGAGCAACCACCGGGATTCATCAACAACCATGGTAAGGGTATGGTTTACAAGCTAGACAAAGCACTTTATGGGCTTAAGCAAGCACCCCGAGCATAGTATGACACACTCTCTATTTTCCTTATTGGTAAAGACTTTTCAAAATGCAGCATTGATACAACGTTATTTAAAATTACCAATGACGAAGATACTCTCTTAGTCTAAATTTACGTTGATGATATTATATTTGGTTCTACTAACAAGCGTCTATGTGAGAAATTTTCAAAAATGATGCAAGAACAATTTGAAATGAGCATGATCGGTGAATTAACTTTCTTTTTAGGATTACAAGTTAAACAACTCCCTAATGGCATATTTATAAACCAAGTCAAATACACACGTGATATGATTAAGAAATTTGGTATGGAAAATGCATCATATTCAAAAATTCCAATGAGCCAAACGCTTAAGTTAGATAAAGATGAAAGTGGGAAGAAGGTTGATATCACTAATTATAGAGGTATCATTGGATCACTTCTTTATCTTACTGCTAGTAGACCTGATTTTATGTTTTCGGTATGCATGTGTGCACGATTTCAAGCTTATCCTAAAGAGTCACACCTTATTGCTGTCAAGAAGATCCTTAGGTGATAGGCTAGTTTCATGGCATAGTAAGAACAACAATCCATAGCTACTCCACAGCCGAAGCTGAGTATGTAGCTGCAGGAAGTTGTTGTGCACAAGTGTTATGGATGAGACAACAACTTAGAGAATATGGTATAATCCTAGGTCCCACGCCCATTCATTGTGATAACCAAAGCGCCTTAGCCATGACTCAAAATCCTGTTCTTCATTCCAGAATCAAACATATTGACATTAGATACCATTTTCTTCGTGACCATGTTCAAAAGAAAGATATCTCCATGCACTTTATTGGAACTGACAAACAATTGACAGATATCTTCACCAAAGCTCTCAACGAACAACGTTTTCTCACTTTGAGAAGTGAACTAGGTATGATCGACTTAAACGCTTAATCATCATACATCATATTTTATTAGACATATAATTTAGGGTGAATTCACTTTATTTATGTCCAAAAGATTTTTGAAAAAGTTGATACAAGTTATCAAATTTAGGGGGAACCTTAAAAATGGTACTTGAAACATATCTGTAAGCGTCAATGATCAAAAACTTTCATATGCATGATCATCAACGCTTAGAATTATTTATGCACAATATGTTAGACGCTCAAGTATAAAATGATTTTGATCTCCAGCGTCAATATAAATTTCACAAGTAATACGTGTTAAGCGTTGAACATATTCCACTCAACACTTAATATAAAATTGTTTATAAAACTCATGCATAAATTATACACGCTTCTTAAAGTAGTGGATAGACTCAATAGTCTATGTTGTACTCTATCTACACGCTTCTATCACATCAAACTGACGGGTAATCAAAAACTTTTCAAAATGATGGTTCAGGGATATCACGTGTCTGTGTACATGTCAGTGTACCATCAGGCGCGTGTACTACATTCTGAAAATCCCAAACGTTCTAAAACTTTAACTCGGATGTCAAATCTTTATATATGGGAGTCACCAAATGTAACTTCTCTCTCTTACACAAAACTCGTGTCCGCAGTTCAAAGTATTCATGGCTGAGATTAAATAACTTTACACGTGTCTGCATCTTATTGAGACGAGAGAACACAAGTTTCAAAATTTCCCTACTGTGTCTTTTAAAACACAATTTTTGCATAAAATTATTTACTTTACTCTCTACAAAATTACTCTGCAAATTTTACTCTCTCTCTCTCTCTCTCTCAAAGCAAAGAAAAATCTCAGTTCAACCCTTTCACTAAAATGGCACCAAAGAAATCCGCTTCTACTTCTGCCGAGCCTACCATCAAGGTTACTAAAGGCCTTGTTGTCAACTGGAAATTCTTGTATGAACAACCTCAGATCAACCTGACAGGTATGATGGACTTGGTAACCAATGCTGGGCTCAAAACATTCTTAACACAGTACTCTTATCTGTTTCCGACGGAAGTCAACACCTTCTGGAAGACTTCTAAACTATCCGCAGACAAGAAGTCTATCTCTTGTCTAATTCCTCTATCCAAGAAGGAGCCTCCCAAGGAATTTGTATTGACTGCCGCCTCCATTGCCAAGAACTTCAATATCCCAAATGAGGGTGAGGAATTGGACAGTGTTACTTTGGAACAAATCAAGGAAGTATGGACGAATATAAGTGCTTATGATGGTGTACCCTACAAACAACACTTTGAAAAGAAAGACCTGGTATCCAAATACCGACTGATGGCTGATTTCTGCAGCAAGATCATAGAATGAAGAGTGGGTATCTTTGATAAGGTAAACCCAGTGCAATTTCAGATGATGACGGTGATACTCCTCAACCTCAAGATCAACTGGAGTGAGTATGTTTTTGGAAGGTTTCGGGACTATTTAAGCGCCCTAAATAAACCTTATGGGCTTATTTTGAGTGACCTATTGCATCGATCAGAGTGTGTCTACTCGTCTGGTCAACCTCTGAATAAGGCCAAGCTGCTGAGAAAAAAGGATTCTGAACAATCTCTATAATCCTCCCAAGGTTGGTGCTGATGCTAGAGCACTATCTGAGCGTCTGGAAGTACGCGAAGCATCAGACGAAGAAGCTGAGCGTCCAGTTCCAGAAGAGGCCGTGAAGCGTCCGACTGTTACTAAGAAGAGGACTCCCAGAAAGCCCAAGGCTCAAGCCGTTGCTTCTCCTCAAAAAGATGATGAGGAAACTAATGAGGATGCAGAGGACAAAGTCCCTCTGATCAAGTGGGGGAAGCTAGAAGGCATTATCAAACAAATCGACTTTGAGGAACCAGCTACTACTCCTCCCGCTCAAACGCTAAAGCTCGTTGAAGGAGTCAACGTGAAGAAAATTTTCAAGCGTTCCAGGGCAGGCAAGCATCAAGCTACTTCTGCTCCTGAAGAGCCTGAGAAGATTGAGCTAAGCACTCAAGATGCTGTTGTTGAGCCAAGCGCTCAAGTTGCTGTTGAGACAAGTTCTCAGGGTAAGTTTATTTCTTCCCACAGCATTTCCTTTCCTACATCTGTAGAAGATCCTGCTCTTATAGAGGATATTTCTTGTGTTACAGCTTTAGTTCCAACTGCTACTGAAGCATCAAAAGGCGTCCATCTGGATGTTGAGATGACAAATATTGTGGCCATTGCCCAAGTCATTGCCGTAGAAGCTACTGCAATTGAAGTCAAAGAACCTGCTCCCAAAGAGGTTCAAGCCTCAACTATTGTTCTGGCTATAACAGAGGCATGCTCAGAAGGTCAGAGCGTTGCTACGGACGTTACAAAGCCAAGGCATTTCTTCAAGTTGGACCCTCTGAAGACGATTGATCATTTAATCAATTATATGCCTCTAGCGCTCAAAGAAAACTTCATTCCAGCAAGCTATAATGAAGAAAGATACATTAATGCTGAGAATGAGGTAGCCTCGCAGATTGACATTGACAATCAGATCAGGGATGTAGTGTTCAACACTGAGCTGACAGAAATTGAGAGGAAATATTATCTGGCAGTTTAACTCGGTAAAACTCCTGGTCAGATTCCATCTTCTCTTATTCTCCAACAAGACCGACAAGGAGGCCGAACTCCTAAGTGTGATGCAGATCTGGCGTATTACCTTGACTATGGGCATAGCAAGTCATCCGATTTTGCTCTCAGAGACTACAACATAAGTGTGTATGATCCTTTTCGCCCTACCTTTCTCAACCCGTCAGAAGCAGTTTTGAACAGAGAAGACTACACACATTTTCCTCATATAGCAAACAGTAAAGAGAACTTGAAGTCTATCAATCCACTTCTACTGTGGAAGAATATAGGAATTCATCCAGGTGAGCATCTAGCATCTCTCACAGATGTGATCCAAGCTGAAGCTGATGCATACTTTGATAGCGTCTGGAATGCCAACTATCAGACTGATAGATATCGCTTTGAATCTATCACAGATATCCACAATGAAGGCGTTCGAGCTATGGTTAATGCTAGGACAGACTACTGTATGGCCGAGGTAAATTAGGCTGAAGCGTATGTGGGCCATCGATATACCTTTCCAGAGTTAGTTCAAGCTCCCCATCTCATTGGCATAGGCATGCATGACAAGAAGCGTCAGTTTGCCAAGTCTTTCCTTGTGAAGCGTTAGAAGAGGGTTGGACCTGTTGATGAGCTACCCAAAGTCCGTCAACAGATAGAATTGTTTCTAAGACAAGCGCTGTACAGGCTTTCCATCACTCCTCTCCTGTTCAACTCTCAAGCGTCTACCAGTGGCAGTTCATCAATTTCTTGTTTGAACTTCTCACCAAGCCACTGCGATGACAACTTCAGATTGATGATGAAGATCATGGCTCCCATTTCTCATTTCAACAAGATCTTCACTGAAAACCTACGGAAGCCAAATGGCTCAAGGATTTGAAACTTCCAAGGTTATCCACTTCTACCTTCTATCAGACAGGAAGTAAGCGATCATTATGCCTTATTTCTCTACTTGAACGCAATCAAGGCATAGCTAGAGCTGTGTATCTGTATGTGGAAGACTACTACCGCATGTATGTGCCAGAAGATCACAAGTCACAGTGTCTTCCTACAGACCGACTTATTGGATTTTCCTTGCATTACTGCTCGGATACCTTATTTCTCATTCCCAACCGCAGTCAAGGATCTTCCCGAACCACGTATTGAACATCAAGGGTCCAATGTATGTCCGAGCCAGAGATAGTCCTCTTCGCACCTTCATTCAAGGGACCTGCATCTCTCGCTCCAGATTGACTGAACTTCTGGAAGCTACTTCAGATTCCTACGCAGATATCGCCAATTAGAACTTCCAATTCATGACTTTCATCAAGAAAAGTCAGTGCTTGAGGAAGCGCCTTCTATGTTGGTTGAAGTGTCTGAACCCGCAGAAGTTGCGAGTCTTCCAGCGTCTGTTGAAGAACCAGTTCAAGCGTCTCCACCAAAGGCTATTCCTGACGCTCTTGAACTCGTTGATTCTATTATTTCTGATATGGCTGAGGATCTTCAACTTGATGTACGCTGTACAATTTTTGATATTGCATATCAAGCTCCCCTTGACTCACTCAAGCATACATCCAGATTCAAGCGATCGGCTCATCAAGTGGTTCCATCGGATGTGGGTCTAGCCTTTGGACCTTTGTTGCAATCTGTCTTAGAGGAGGTGAGCAATCACGCTACTCAGAATGAAGAATCCCTCCACTGGATTAAGATGGATCTAGCGAAGATTGAGTCTAAACTATGAGCGCCCAAATTGCTCATATCTGCAGTTCTGCTCAGGCCGCCGTTGGTGAATGTCGTCGAGAATTTCAAGAGATGAATGATGCTACTCGGGCTAACCAACTTGCCATGAAAGAACACTTTGACAAGCGCTTAGAGAACTTAGAGACTACACTGAATGATGCTACCAGCGCTAAGCTACTCGCAATGCAAGAACATTTCGACAAGCACCTGGATGATCTTACAACGTCAATGTCTCAGATTGCCTCTCAAGTTAGCCTACTAACATAACATTTTAAGGCTGATGATGGCAATAAGGGGGAAGAGAAGAGAAAAAGAGAGAAGAGAAGAGCGTTTGATTCAAGAGCTCAAGATCCTCCTCCGCCGCTGAAGCGTCAGCAATTATCTACTCTTTCTGCGCCAAGACTCCCATCTTGGATAACTGCTTATGGGGCAAGTGATTCTGCTGGAGCGTCTAGTAGAACGCCAAGAGAACCTCCACTAGCACTATATCTAAATCTACCAATACCTTCTCGAGCACGGCTTGAACAGTTTGACATTCCTCTTCAAAGAGCATCTATTCCTGAACCTACAGATCTAAGAATTTTAGCTGAAGAGAGGCAGTTTGCCTAAGATTTATGGGTATTGATCCGACTGAATGGGACAAACACTTTACTGCTTTCAAGAAGAGACAAAAGGAAGAGAATAAGCTCATAATCGACAAAGATCATGAAGCGATGATGACTTTGAAAGATAACCTAACTGAAGCTATCCGAGCTTAAATGCCCAAGCGATACACAGTTAGACCAAGTCATTAAGGCTTTTTGATTTGCATTATCTATATTCTTGTCTCTTATGTAACTTTTGTTTAGTTGTACAAATGCTTGTAATCATTGATATATAAAAATGCATTTTTCAGCTGAAACAACTCGTTGAAGCTTAACTAACCTCAACTAACTTTTACTAACTAAAGCTAACTTTTATTTTGGCTGTCTAACTCTTGACTATAAAAGAGTAAGTATTGCCATCATAAAAAAGGGAGAAATTGTTAGGAATTTCATGTTAGATGTTTTGATGATGACAATTAGGATATCATGTTAGACCCCAAAATATGTAAGTTTGATTTTAGCAAAAATCATGTATAAGCTTTGAGTATTAGATTTGTAGTAGGCTTTATAGGCTTTGCTTTAATTTTGTTCTAGATTGTTAGGCTAAGTATTCTTAGATTGAGCGTCTGATGATTTCTGAGTGAATTTATCAATAGTTTAGTTTGAAGACTCAAGGGCTTGAAGTCTGAATGAAGATAAAAATTCCAAGCGTCTAAATGACTAGCTATAACAAGCGTCACTTATGGGACAGAAGTAATTCAAAGATGAATGGGCGTCTATCAACGACCATTTTCACCTGAATTTATTTTCAAGTTTAGAAGGAGTTTAATGCAATTATTCTCAATGCATTAAGTGCCAACGGGCATTTAATTCAAATGCATTAAATGCTGATAAGAGCATTAAATGTGATAAAACTTTCAGACGTATGGAGAAGCCATCCTATTGGACTGTCAACTTTCACAGACTGCAGCACCAACTTTTGTGCAGCAGATTTTCAGGAAAAAAGACAAAAATTGTTCACTCACGGAAGTGAGAGACACGCGCCTGTGCATGTGTCAACAGACACTTTTTCCAAGATTGCCTATAAATAGGACTTCAACAACAAGTAAAAAATAACGATTAATTCCAAGCCAAATTGCTGTTGCATTGAAGTCTCATTCTTTAAACTCTCAGAAAAGCCAGAATATTGAAGCAAAACATTCTCTTTACTTTTTTTCAAATCCTGAGACAGTCAACCAAATATCTCAAACATTCTTTTCGAAGAAACTTACATTACTATGGAGATATTCCCAATTGTTTGAACTTTATCAAAATCAAACAAACCTTTTAGAAAAACCCCATCCAAGCCTCGCGATCTGTGTGAAGTCGAAGTTGGATACTTGCATTATTTCTGGGTGAAAGAAGCAAGAGGATAGAAGTGATTTGGAGCAGAAATCTGTGTGATCAAGGAGCTCAAGTCATCAACATCCTTCTCTCCCTAATTTGTAGAAGATTCTGTGTGATTCTTTGAGAATCATCTTAGTGGATTGCCTCCGAGTGTTCAAGGAGAAGAAGGACGTAGTTGGGATTACACCACCCAACGAACCTTACAAATACTGTGTTCTTTACTTTATAGTAAATTTTCTTATCATCATATCATTACATAAATTGATTAAATAAAACACAATCAAACGCTAAGCAAAGATATCTTCTGTGACGCTAAAGCTTTCAAACTAGAAAACTCCAAAATCATATGGTTGTGCTAACACTGATCAAAGAAGTGAACGCTTAAACCTATCTGGTTATAGTATTCAAATCTTGAAGTCTAAGTTAACTTTCTAAAAATAGTCTTCATTAGACGCTCAAGTCAAGCGCCTATTTTTCAAGCGTCCAACGAATTTCAATACGAATCTTTTTGAAGTCGAAAAAGTCATTGGAGTCTATTCAACCCCCTTCTAGACCCTTTTGTATGTCACTTGGGACCAACAGCTTGATCCATGGGTTTTCTTATAAGAGAGATCATCTTGGCGACTTGAATATTGTGCTCGTAGAATAAAGCGGGAAGCAAGTTATACCCTCTGAAGCCACTAAGACCATAACCAAAGTGTGGAGTAATGGTATTATCCAGCGACTAGGCATTTTCAACTATCGCTCGGCGTTCTCGATGAAATTCAGCAAGTTCATCAGTCAAATCCATCATTTGAGCTTCACTTGGTCCGGGAAGAGCATTACGCTTACTTGTAGAAGCGTCTTCATTCAGATCAAACTGCAGTCGCTGGGCAAAGTTTTCTCTTGGGTGAAATACATAGCCCCCTTGACTGATTTGAGTGAGCTGCTCTCAGACAAAACTTTCCATACTTCTTCTAAAGTGCGGTAAATCGCTGATAGGACCCACAAGCGACTCACGCTGCTGAAGCAGAAATAGAGCATATCCCCTACACCGATATTCTATTCCAAAGTTAAATAAGAAGGGATACCCTATCATTTCATCAGCAGTATGGCACTTCAATACAAAGTCTTCTGCCCATCTGGAGGTCTCTGCTATCCAGCGTTTGCCTAGTTGCTTAGCTAGTTTTGAATTTATCCTTGTGGCAAGTAATTTATTGAATTGCTCTTTCTCAATATTGAAATTATCTGCCCACAGCCTGGCAAGAAACTCCCTTGTCTCATCTTCAACCCAGAAATTTATGGGGTTAGGGTAATCTTGAAGCATAACACCCTTGCCTTTCCATAATTTCAGTCGCTTTTCGGTGGATTTGTTAGCTTCTGAGTGAACGGTTTTGGGGAGAGCTGAGTATCCAAGTTTCTTCAGTTGTTTTTCATCAGGATTCCTTCCTCAATCGCCCATGTGTGGATTCCGTATCTGGACATGAATCCGGTGAAATGGGTAATTGCGTTCCATGCTTTTGCCGTATTTTTGAAAGTGTTTGCTCTCGAACTCAGCTAGTGTCATTGTTGTTGGCTCCAGATATCCTAGGAGGGCAATGATATCTTTCATTGTTGTTATTTCACTGGTGGCAAGCGTTTCAAAGACTGTTGATTTCTGAGCGTCTGAAAGTTTTGGATTGTGGAGGGTAGTCTGGAAATTGATCTCCATATCAATCATCTGACGAAGCGTCTTCTCTCTCCAGGCATAATAATATTCTAAGTCTAAATTATAGCCTTTAGAAAAGAAGTTGATTGCTTGAGGAGGAGGACCAATTGGTGTGGGGACAAACTCAGCCACTTCGGGTGATCGCTCAGCGTTAGTAGTCGCTTCTTGTGCTGGTGAAATTTCAGCGGCAGGAAGGACTGTATCAAGTTCTCGAGCGATTTCCACCACTGTTGATAAATCAACATCCAAATCTATGGCTGCCTCGGAGGGTGGAGGAGCATCAGTGTCTTGTGCACTCGGAGCTGACACATGCAAGCGTTTGAGAAAAGCAAGCAAAATTTCCACAGAGTAGAAATAGATGATTAAAGAAACTATAACGCTTAACCTGAGGACTCTCTTCGACTGGTTCAGTCGCTTGATCTATAGTAACTTCAGTTTCCATAGCCTCAGGCTCCGGAACTACTTCATTATCTTCAAGATTGAGGAATGAAGTAAGGGGATCAGCACGAATAGGAATTTTGAATCCTTCTAATAAATTCAGTGTATACTGGATTCTATATTCGCTAAACGCTGAAGGACAATTTTATCCTAGTGTTAAAAAAAGCATAAGAAAGGATAAAATACATTGTCTAAGACAAGTACTTACCCTGATAATCACCAATCTCTGTTGAGAGAGCTCCAGTAGTGGGCTCGACGATTGGTGCGGAAGGAGAGGGAGGAGAAACACCAGGTGATTCTCCAAGTGCTGGCTCGGAGGGAACGCTAGTGGATCCTCCTGGTGTTGAACGCTTGCAGGCTAATGGAACTTCTTCTTCTTCTTCTTCTTCGTCTGGAATCATGACGAACGCAGGAGGGGGAGAGGGAGATTTAGGAGGAGGAGATGGAGATTTCTTCTTCTTAGTCTCCTTCTTCTGCTGCTTCTTAGCTGGCTTGGATGGCTCAACGACTTTGGCAGCGATTTTTTGTTTTGGTCGCTTAATCACCACTTCCTCTTCCGATGATGATGATGATGAAGACGATGACGCTTGTTCCTCATCATCACTTGTTCCTCATCATCACTCCGAACAACTCCTTCAGCAAGAAGTCGCTCACGTTCCTCCTTAGGAACAGATGCTCCACCCCGTCACTTGGGTTTCAGTAACTTGCCGATCATCTTCTTATTGTAAAACTTAAGCACTGGGATTTTCTTACTAGCGGTGTTGACGAAACTGCTAGCGCTTAACAACAAACTTAAAATAATCCCATAAGGCTTGGGATTCATGAATTTTGCCATCGCTGCCTTAAAGCGATTAAAAACATACTGAGACCAGTTGATCTTCAACTTGGTCAAAATGGCAGTCATCCTCTTGTATTGGATGTTGGAGACTTTATCAAAACTACCTTTCCTGCGCTCGATAATCTTGGGGTACATGTCAGCCAGAATGACATATTCCCCTTTCATGTCATTCTTCTTGAAGTTTGCTTCATAAGCAGCTTTCACGTAGTCCTTTTTCACCAGTTCCTAGATCTTGGTGGCATCTCCAAGAGTGACTTCTTCAACTTCTCTACCATCATTGGGTAGTTGAAGCAGGGAAGATAAGAGTTGAGGAGTGAGAACAAAGGTTTCTCTGGCAAAAGAAAAGACACAAGAAATAAAGTTTCCATCGTCTGAAATCTTAGCATGTTGAAAGAAGAACAGGGTTTCTTCATTATGAAGGTTGGAACGGGAGGTCAGAATGTTTCTTAGACCTGATTCTTGGATGAGAAGAAGAATGTTCCTCAAAGGAAAGTTCTGGTTTTCGAAGAGATTTTCCCAGTTTACCAGGAATCCGGCATTGACTGTCACTGGTTTCTCAGGTTTGGCAAATTTTTCGGTGGTAGTTTTGGAAGATTTTGGTGGCGCCATTGATGAAGTTTTGAAGCTTTTGAGAGAGTTAAAAGAAATTTTTTTTCCTTGAGAGAGAAAGAGAGAGATTTTTACAGTAAAGAAAGTTTGAAAGTGATAAAGCTTTTCTGTAAAATTATGGAGGGTAAAAAATAGAGGCAAAAAATAACTCTTCAATAGCCTAGATAAATGCCACGTATCAAGAAATTAATTTCGAAAATAACAAAAAATAAAATCTGAGCCATTTAGTCATGAATACGGATTTAAAAAGATGCAGCAAAATAGGATAACTGGTGTAAACTATAAAGCTTTGGAGTCCGTAGTTACTTTTTCAAAAACGTTTCAAATTTTGAAAATGTTCAGCGTGAGTTGCACGCGCCTGATGGTACAATGACACGTACCCAGACCCATGCTTGTACTGAACCGCCTATTGTTGGTCCCAAGTGGCATACGAAAGGGTCTAGAAGGGGGGGGGTTGAATAGACCCTGAAGTCTTTTCCGACTTCAAAAAGATTCGTATTAAAATGTTTTGGACGCTTGAAATGTAGACGCTTGACTAAGCGTTTACTTTAAATATAGACGCTTAGGCTAAGCGTCCGATGAAGACTGTTTTAGAAAGTTAACTTAGACTTTAAGATTTGAATACTTTAACTAAATGAGTTTAAGCGTTCAGTTCTTTAATCAGTGTTAGCACATCGGAATAATTTTAGAGTCTTCTCTTTTGAAAGCTTTAGCGTCACAAGAAAATGTTTTAGTTGCTTAGTGTTCTCTTGAGTTTTACTTAACAGTTTTATACAAAGATATAATAATATGAAGAATGACTGTAAAGTAAAGAGCACGATATTTGTAAGGTTTTTTGGGTGGTGTAATCCCAACTACGTCCTTTTTCTCCTCGAACACTTGGAGGCAATCCACTAAGATGGTTCTCAAGGAATCACACAGAAACTTCTACAAATTAGGGAGAGATGAATGTTGATGACTTCAGCTCCTTGATCACACAGATTTCTGCTCCAAATCACTTCTATTCCCTTGTTTCTTTCACCCAGAAATAATGCAAGTATCCAACTTCGACTTCACACAAATTGCGAGGCTTGGATGGGGTTTTTCTAAACGGTTTGTTTGATTTTGATGAAGTTTAAACAACTTGTGAATATCTCAATAGTAGTGTGGGTTTCTTCAAAAAGAATGTTTGAGATATTGGTTGACTGTCTTAGGAATTGAAGAAAAGCAAGGAGAATGTTTGTTTGATTATTCTGGCTTTTCTGAGAGTTTAAGGAATGAGACATCAATGCAACAACAATTTGGCTTGGAATAGATCGTTGTTTTTGGCTTGGTGTTGAAGTCCTATTTATAGACATTCTTGGAAAAAGTGTCCGTTTGACACATGCACAGGCGTGTGTCTCTCACTTCCACGAGTGAACAACTTTTGTCCTTTTTCCTGAAAATCTGCTGCACAAAAGTTGGTGTTGCAGTCTGTGAGAAGTTGATAGTCCAATGGGGTGGCTTCTCCGTACGTCTGAAAGTGCTTATCACATTTAATGCTCTTATCAGCATTTAATGCATTTGAATTAAATACCCGTTGGTATTTAATGCTCTGAGAATAATTACATTAAACTCCTTCTAAACTTGGAAATAAATTCAGGTGAAATCCATCATTGATAGACGCTTATTCGTCCTTGAATTGCTTCTACCTAATAAGGTAACGCTTGATGTAGCTTGATATTTAGACGCTTGGAAACTTAATCTTCATTCAGACTTCAGGTGCTTGAGTCTTCAAACTTAACTACTGATAAGCTTACTCAGAATTCATCAGACGCTTAGCCTGAGACTACTTAGCCTAACAATCTGGAATAAAACAGAACGAAGCCTATAAAGCCTATTACAAAGCTAACGCTTCAAAGCTTATACATGATTTCTACTAAAATCAAATTTACATATTTTGGGGTCTAACATAAATTCCTAATTGTCATCATCAAAACATCTAACATGAAATTCCTAACACCTATTTATATAGGAATCATTAATTGTCAGTTTGATTTGATAGGAGCTCGTGGGCAGTTGTCAAATCTTATCTTTTTGGACTTATCCACACGCTTCCTTCTAGCGATGAAAACAATGCTGAGTTTCAGAAAAAGTCACTTAGCGTTTAAGTGGGAATATTCTTAAAGTTGAAGTTTTTTAATAAAATTCAATCGCTTTAGACTTGAGAAGGCATTTTCATTTAATTTTGTTAGCGATTGATTTTGTCATGCATAACATATAACTAAGCGCTAATGATCAATGCATAGGATTTTGAAAATCACTTTTTTTTATCATAGATGCTTATGGATTGATATAAGTATAATTTTAAAGTTCCTCCTAAAATTGATAACTCATTTCAATTGTGTAAAATGCTTTAGACATAAGAATTTAAAGTGGATTCCCCCTAAATTTAAAGTGGACCGTTGGTTGTACGATAGTTGACCAAAAGATCTTTTGAGCCAGTCATGTGCCTCGATGACCCACTATCAATGTACCAAATTGAAGTATTGGTGTTGGCTCTAGGTACCTGCATTTAAAGGGCATTTCTAATTCTTCTTAGGTACCCATTTTGTTTTGGGTCCTTCAATGTTTGTAGCTTTGGTTTGAATTAAAACTTTCGGAACCCATATTTGTCTTGTCTTCATTACGGGAAGATTGACCTTCTTAGGTTTTGATTTGTGTTGTGTGTGCTTCTTAGGTGTATAGTAATTCCTCGATTATAATAGTAATCATAGTCATAATTATCATTGTGTCGATAATATGAACTAGATCTTTGAGGATATTGACGCTGATTTTTCCTCGGCACTGGCTTAGGAGTCGCTTTTGGTGGTTGACGCTTAGCGTTTGATTCACTTGTAGATGGTTTATCCTTAGCTTTTTGAGCATTTGGATGAACCTTCTTTTGTGAATCATTCACTTTCGTCTTTTCCTTATTGCCTGAGTTGGTATTGACCTTCTCATTTGTCCTCTTACCATTGTCCTTAGGTTCGTTCATCATTTGACTATTTGAACTCTTCTCAACAAAGAATACACCTTTTTCTTTGTTGGTTGCCGTAACCTTAGACGCTTTTGATTTTTGACCAAATTTATCACAACCTAAACCGGTCTTTTCACCAAAAATTCTGGTTACCTCAGTCACATTATCTAGCTTTCTTGATGCTTTCGATAATGATGAGACAAGCTGCTCTAACTTGGCAAGTCTAGCGATCAGTTCAGTTTCTCTCTTGACTATTATATCAATATCACTTTTTAATTGAGTAATTTCACTCTCAAGCGATTGATTCTTCTCAATTCATTCTTGCTAAACTTGCAACTCTGCCTTGAGCATCATTCTATCACTTGTGAGCGATGAAATAATATCAAAGTGATTTTGATATATCTTGGCGGCATCTTGACAATCTTTGTAATACTCAGTTACTTTGTCAAATAATCCATCATAAGAAAGAGGGTGAGAAAATTCAGTGTTTGCCTTAGATAGCGAGTCATCAGACGCTTCTTCATCTCTTGCCATAAGATAAATTAACGCTGAGTCGCTTGTTGGCTCATCATCACTACTTTCATCTGATGATTCCAAATCCTCTTCAGGTGCGGAGAATGGTTCAGATTCCGCTAGCAAACCTTGTTGGCGAAGGTTGCCTTGTGGGCTTAGATACATTTGGATAACGG
This sequence comes from Buddleja alternifolia, assembly GCA_019426215.1. Lineage (NCBI taxonomy): Eukaryota > Viridiplantae > Streptophyta > Magnoliopsida > Lamiales > Scrophulariaceae > Buddleja > Buddleja alternifolia. Next base: position 7,182,299 of record CM033400.1, read on the forward strand.
CAATTTACCTGGTAGTGCCCTGGTTTCCTGCAATTGTAACACAAATTAGTTTTCATTCTCTGTTCAGTGGTTAATCGCTTGGAAACTGTTGGAGCTGAAACATTCTATACTGGAGACAAAGGCATTTGGTATTGAACTGGCGCTGGAGGCTGAGAAGCAGAATACACTGGCACTTGATACTGCGGTGCTGGTGCAGGTGGAGGGTTTTGAAATGATGTCTGTCCACTAGGGTTTCTCTTTTCGTATCTTAGAAATTTCTTAACCAACAAAGCTATTTCCTTTTCCTCATTCGATTCTGTTGCTTTCACCTCACTAACTGACTTTCCCTTCTTCTTAGTAGTAGCTATCAGGGCTCCTGATTCAGTCGCTGATGTAGAAGTTGTTGTGTCGCTAACTTCACCCAATTCAAACTCAAATGCCTTTAATTCTGAAAACATATGTTCTAGAGTTAGAGTTTCCAACGTTTGTGATTCTCTCATGGCAACCGTCTTAATCAAATATTTGCTTGGAAGACTTCTGAATATCTTGTTGACCATTTTCTTGTTAGTCAACTCCTTGTGTAGTGACGCTAACTCTGTAATGAGCATAGTAAACCTTGCGTCCAATTATTCTAGCGTCTTGTTGTTCTGCATCTTAAATTTCTCAAATCTTTGCATGGCTATGGAGAGCTTGTTCTCCTTCATCTGTGCTGAACCTTCACATACTATAGCCAACTTATCCCATATCTCTTTTGGAGTCTTACATTGCTTGATCTTGTTGAACAATGCATCATTGTCTCCTAACGTTGAGTAGAGAGCTCTTCATCCAACATTATCTAGATTTGCTCTTTTCCGATCTTCTGGCGTCCATTCTAACTTTTGCTTCTCGGCATAACCATTTGGAGCAGCCTCAGTCGCTTCAGTGGCTCGAGTTACAACTTTCATGATCTGAATGGGGCCATCTGTAATTACATCACACATCTCATTATCACATGAACATAGATATGCAAATGCTAAGTTTCCATGAATCATAGTTTGATTCAACCAGCTTAGGCATCTTGTTAAAAGCCATGATATGAGATTAAAAAAAATAAAGCGACTAAGTTTAAAAAATGGATCTAAACAAGCAGTTATGCTTGGAAACGCTTAGGTTTCTACTTGAACCGCTCTTATACCACTTGATGGTCCCAAGTGGCATACGAAAGGGTCTAGAAGGGGGGGGTTGAATAGACCCTGAAGTCTTTTTCGACTTAAAAAATTTCGTATCACTTTTTAAAGTTTTGAACGCTTAGAGAACTGAGCGCTAGGTTAGACGCTTCAGTAAAGATAATTTAGACTTAGTGATTTTAGCAATTTACCAAAGTAGGGTAAAGCTTAGATCGATTAATCAGGGTTAGCACAGCGGAAATGATTTTTAAAGTTTTGGCGTTCGTTTTGGTCAAATAGTCGCTATACCATTTTACTTGTCTTTTTCAAAATAAATGATATAATATAAAGTAAGACAACAAAATAGTAAATAACACAAGAATTTATAAGGTTCACTGGGTGGTGTAATCCCAGCTATATTCTTCTTGTCCTTGAACACTTGGAGGAATTCCACTAGATTGATTATCGAAGGATCACACAGAGGCTTCTATAGAATAGAGGTGGGGATGATGATCTTGGGCTCCTTGATCACACGGACTTCAGCACCAATGAAGATCTTCACCAACAAGCTTCCCTCACTCAAAAATACTGCTTGTAGAGTCAACAACTTCTTCACACAGATAGAGGTGGTTGAGGATTTGATGACGGGTTTGTTTGATTTTAGGAAGTTCAAACAACTTAGGATATCTCAATAATAGTGTACGGTTCTTCTTTTGAAGATGTTTGAGATATCAACGACTGTCTAGAATGTATGTAAAAAGCTTGGAAGAATTTTGGCTATGGAGTTTCTAAGCTTTTCTTGAGAAAATATTTCAGCAAAGTTTTGACTTTCTTGTGTATGTACGTCTTATTTAGGGTTTGCTGAGATAAGGTATTTATAGGCATTTTCTTGGGATTTGTCCATTGGACACATGTAGGTACGTTAGGGGTGTAAGGTGAGCCGAGCCGGCTCATGAGCATGGTGAGTCGGCTCGATTGGAACTCAGCTCGAGCTCGAGCTATTTCGAGCTTGAGCTTTTTCGTGAGTCGAGCTCGAGCTCACTTATAGTTGTTCATATGCTCATGAACAGGCTCGTGAGCTTTTATTATTATTTTTTATTAATTTTTAGTATATGTCTAAAAATACTCGTATTTCATAAAAATAATACTTGCAATTTTATATACAACATAGTTTAATAATATTTAAGTTTTTTTCTATTTTGTTTAAATCGTGCATAACAATAACAACAACAATTATAATATTACATATTTTAGTTGATATGATATATTTTTCTATAAAATAATTTAATGAAATCATGTTTTCACGACACTCTCCTCAATTTTATAAATACTTATTGAATATAAGATATTTAATTATTATTTATCTTAATAATACTTATTGTATATGTGAATAATGTATACTATACATTATTAACGTATTGTTATAATCTAAAAAGCAAAATTTATTTTATTTTCTAAAAAACAATTAAATATTTTTTTACTTCAAGCTCGAGCTCAGCTCATCTACTTCGAGCTTGAACTCGAGCCGTAGAAAATGAGGCTCGTCGAGTTTGAGCTTGAGCTCGAGATCAAAAAAGTATAATCGAGCTCGAGCTCGAGTCTGAAAATTTCATCAGGTTCGGCTCGAGCTCGGCTCGTTTACAGCCCTAAGGTACGTGCATCTCACGCGCGAGTGAGTCATCCCTTTTCTCTGACATTCCTGAAATCTTGCTGCACTGATTTGATGTGGCAGGTTTAAACTCTGAAATCCTGATAGTCTACGCCAGTAGGTAGCTTGCTCCGTATACAATCTGTCCTTATCACATTTAATGCTCTTATCAAGCATTTAATGCATTTGTATTTATTTCCCGTTGGAAATAAATGCCAGTTAAAGGATTGCATTTAAGTCCTTAGTGACTTCAGAATTTATTTCAGGTGAATCTGATCTTCTTGATCGCTTGATTCATGCATCTTGAAATAGTCCATAGCGATTGGTAGTCGCTTAAGATAAAATCTTCATCTTCGCTTGACTTCAGATGCTGATCTTCAACTTCATCTCTAATAGACTCACCTAGAATTCTACTAGTGACATGGTATCCAATACTTAGTCTAAAATCTACAAAGATAAAAATTACAAGCTTTAGCAAAATTACAAACTTTCAAACGCTTATACAATTGTTCTATGAAAAACATAAACTTACATTCTTTTGAGGTCTAACATAAAATCCTATCTTATCATCATCAAAACATCTAACATGAAATTCCTAACAACTGTAGAATATGAGACATGTTCCGGGGCTGAGGAAGAATTTGATCTCGATGGGTCAAATTGATAGTGATGGTTACACCACGGTGTTTGGTGGTGGTGTATGGAAAATTACTAAAGAAAATTTGGTGGTGGCTCGTGGTAAGAAGTCGGGGACTTTGTACACCGTAGAGATTAAAAAGGACTCGTTAGCTGCAGTTGAGGCCACAGAGGATATGCATTTATGGCATAAGCGACTTGGGCATATGAGTGAGAAGGGAATGAGGATCATGGCATCCAAGGGGAATCTACCAATCTCGAAGATGGTTGAATTGGGTCTTTGCAAAGACTGTGTGCTTGGGAAGCAGAAAAGGTGAGCTTCTCCAAGACGAGTATAGAACCGAAGGCAGAGAAATTGGAGCTTGTGTATACCGATGTACGGGGACCGTCACCCGTACATCGCTTGGAGGGTCGAGATACTACGTAACCTTCATAGATGATTCCACTCGAAAGGAATGGGTTTATTTTCTGAAAAATAAGTCTGACGTGTCTAGTACCTTTAAGAAGTGGAAGGCGGAAGTGGAGAATGAGATGGGTTTGAGACTGAAAGGTTTAAGGTCGGATAATGGCAGGGAGTATGACAACAAAGAATTCAAAGATTATTGTGCAGAGAATGGGATCAAGATGATCAAGACCATTCCGGGGACTACGCAAAAGAATGGGATTGCAGAGCGGATGAATAGAACTTTGAATGAATTAGCTAGGAGCATGAGGCTCTACTCTAGGTTGCCAAAGACATTTTGGGCTGATGCAGTGAGCACGGTGGCTTACCTCATCAACCGGGGACCTTCAGTACCGTTGGACTTCAAAATACCGGAGGAGGTTTGGTCTGGAAAGAAGGTAAATTTATAGTATTTAAAAATTTTCGGTTGTTTATCTTATGTCTTGCGAAGTTTTGATGACAGGGATAAGTTGGATCCTAAAGCACAGAAGTGCATCTTTATCGGTTATGGAGGAGAGAGTCTTGGGTATCGGTTCTGGGATTACCAAAACAACAAAATCATAAGGAATAAGGATGTCACGTTCAATGAAAAGGTGCTTTACAAGGATAGACTTGGGGCAGAGACTGAGGATAATGAGAAATCAAAGGCGATATTGGAATAGATCACTCTAAACGAGGTTGTGGGAAATGACACTGAGAATAGGATTGAAGAAGTTCCGGAGACTCCACCACCAACCTTGAGAAGATCGAGTAGAAATCCCAAACCAAACATGAGGTATTCCCCTTTCTTACACTATTTACTTTTGACGGATTCGGGTGAGGCCGAATCGTACAAGGAGGTGATGAGTGTAGGAGATTCTCTCGAGTGGGAGCTAGCCATGAAGGATGAAATGAGCTCGCTTGAGAGAAATAAAACTTGGAGGTTGACTGAGTTACCGGAGGGAAAACGGGTTTTGCAAAACAAATGGGTATTCCGGGTTAAGGATGAACCGGATGGTAGTAAAAGGTACATGGATAGGTTGGTAGTTAAAGGGTTCCAACAGAAGGAAGGGATTGACTATACTGAGATATTTTCGCCCGTTGTCAATTTGGCTACCATTAGGATGGTTCTATATATTGTTGCTGCAAAGGATTTGCATCTTGAGCAATTAGATGTAAAAATGGCATTCCTTCATGGAGATTTGGAGGTGGACATTTTCATGGTTCAACCGGAAGGTTTTCTGGAGAATGGAAAAGATAATCTTGTATGCAATCTAGAGAAAAGCTTGTATGGACTTAAGCAAGCTCCGAGACAATGGTACAAGCAATTTGACACTTTCATGGCTAGTAGTGGATATACTAGGTTTCAAATGGATCATTGTTGCTATTTTAAGAAGTTTAGGGATTGTTATATCATATTGTTACTTTATGTGGATGATATGTTAGTGGTTGGGTCTAACATGAGAGAAATTGATAAGCTGAAGAAACAACTGTCTACTGAATTTGAGATGAATGACTTGGGAGCTGCAAATACAATCCTCGGGATGAGGATCATTCAAGATAGGTCGAGTGGGAGTCTCAAATTGACTCAAGAGAAGTACATAGAAAAGGTATTTGCTAGATTTGCAATCTCAAATGCAAAGTCTAGAAGTATCCCTTTGGGGAGTCCTTTCAAATTGAGTAAGGAATAATTTCTGAAGACTGAGGAGGAGCGAGATCAAATGGCAAAGGTTCCCTATGCCTCAGCCATTGGGAGTTTGATGGACGCAATGTTGTGTACAAGATCGGATATAGCTCATGCAGTGGGAGTTGTGAGCCGGTATATGGCTAATCTGGGGTTAAAGTTGTTAAGATCGGTACAACCCCCTGGGACACCGACGCAGTGAAAAACATATAATTTAAAAAATTAAAGCGGCATCCCAAAAATTAGGGCTTGGCCAACATGGTACCCTTGGATTCAAAACTATCCTAGGAGAAAGTTTACTCATGTTTACCTCTTGTAGACCTTAAAGCAACAACGTTTTTTTAATCTACTCCCTGCTACAGTATTCGAATTTGATATGCCCTAGTGCCCCAAGCGTTGTGCCTCTGAGATGTATCCACACTCTAGCTCGTACCCTCAATTATCTCCATCAGTGCTAGCAAGGAGAATATCGAATCTTAGCTTTTGAGGAAAAAGGGTTTTGAATTATTTAAGTATTCTTCGCACTCAACACATGAGTTTGAAGAAATAATATGAAAGAAAAATTGGGAGAGAAAATAATAGAAAAAGTACTTGTATTAATTTTATCAAAAAACTTTTTCATAAAAATCAAATCCTTATTTTTCATTTAAATCAAATCATCTTTTTAAAAGAGGTGGAACACACATATATATAGAGTCCGCCTAGGGTTAAAAAAACCCTTCACACGCCCATCTCTCCTTAAAAAATAGGGAGAGGTGTGTGTGTATATACATATATATATATATAATTTTTTTTTCTTTTATTCTCTCTCCTTGAATAGTTGGACTCTTTCCAACTAACTAGATATTACCATATCTTATAATATTCTAACATATATCAAATAGAATCATTCCTTGTTAATTAGTTACCCTAACCAATTAAAGATTCTACCAAATATATTTATAGGATATTAATTAATATATATATATATATATATTTTTTACAAATTTGGTGAGCAAGATAAATCTTTCCACCAAATCCACACATACACAAACACACGCCACACGTGCACATGCATATATATATATATATATACATATACATATATATATATTATTTTATTTTCTTTCTCTTTATTAATTAATTAGTTCTTCCCAATTTAATATTCTACTATTAAATTATGGGACCATTAATTAATCCCATTAAATTAATTCCTTTTCCTTGATTAATTCAATCCAATTAATTAATCCCTTCATTAATTCACAAAGAATTAATTTGCCAATAGGTACTACACTAAGTTATGTGTGTGACCCCTCTAGCTCGTTGTCAAGCTAGCAATAAGTCCCCGTAGACTAGATTAATTATTCTAAATAATTAACTAGACCTTGAATTAATTTCACCAAATTAAACCAAGGCACCTATTGGTCGTGGTTTGATGTCTAGCAATGTCGTCACGACTTCCTAGATGTCAACGATGAAAAGCAAAAACCTGTCCAAAGTTACGATCGTTATGTGAGTAGAATCCCTTCATCAGTTTCCCGTCTATGGTCTAAGTTATGGCGATGGTCGAACCCTAATAAGTAATAACCGTAGAAACTATGATTGTGTTGTGACATCTAATGATCCAGTCTTCTAATCCGGGACCACCAATCCCTCTCAGAAGGCAATCGCTTTGATAAAAGGCTTTTAACGAACATTTAGATTCTCGCAACAACATAGGAAATACTGGGCACTCGTGACCCTGGATGAATCCCTCTCCGACTACCATTTGTTCCGCTGCACTATCAGACTATACCCAACATACACGCCGTATGACTCTCTTGGAGTGCAGGTGCATATCAAAGTATAGTGGATAATACCCTTTCCAAACTGACATTTTAGGTCTAAGGATTAATCTCACACTACGAAACCCAAGGACTCCATGTTCGACAGCACCAAGTAGGAGTCCTTCAGCGGGGCCGTTCAATTCCATAATCAAGTATGAATCTTCATATATGTATTGCCATACAAGCCATTGACAATGGAATGCATTTACCTCTTGGAAGAGTTACATGCATGAACAAGTCTTGACGAGGCCAGTGATATCCCACATTTCACAACCTCTATGACTTAGAACAATATTTAGGATTACGGTCTTATAGAGCATTCCATATGTATCCCGGCTGCTCCCCTAACCATATATAATCCATGTGATCTTTATCTATACTAACAATAGTTATAACAATAAAGAAGCATACCATAAAGAAATATTCAATATATTTAAAACAAGACTATCATAGTGTTTTACATTTAAGATGACAGAGCCAAAACAATTAGCTCACCGAGCACCTAACACTATCAAAAGCATTGGGAAGCAGTAAAGTGGCTACTGAGGTATTTAAGGGGTACATCGAGTATGTGCTTGTGTTTTCGGGCAGTAGTGTTACTTTGGAAGGCATCTTGGATGCGGATTTAGGTGGTGATCAAGATGGTCGGAAGAGTATATTGGGGTACATTTACACTTTGGGTGGCACTGCTATAAGTTGGATTTCTAGGCTACAAAAGTGTGTAGCACTCTCCACAACTGAAGCCGAGTACATTGCTATTTCAGAAGCGGGTAAAGAGATGGTTTGGTTGAAGAATTTTCTGAGGGAGATTGACAAGGAGCAACGGGACTGTGCACTTTATAGTGATAGTCAAAGTGCCATTTGTTCGGCAAAGAATCCAGTGTTTCACTCGAGGATGAAGCGTATTCAATTAAAGTATCATCATATCCGAGAGATGATAGATGATGGGACTTTGGAGTTAAAAAAAGTGCTTGGTGCGAAGAATTCGGCAGATATGTTAACTAAGGGGGTTACCACCGAGAAATTGAGGTTTTGTATGGCCTCAGTTGGCCTTGAGTTTCTGTGATGAAAGAGGCTAGTTTGCACTAGAGGATACTTTCACCGGGGTGCTGAAGAAGTATGACAAGAGTTAAGGTGATCAGTCTCCAAGTTGGAGATTGATGGGATATGTAGACTGATTGGAAGAGGATTGGGTTCGAATCGAAGTTTAAGAAAGAAATCAGTCAAAAACGGGCGGCATCGGTGTCTGGGTGGTGATGCCATGGCGTTAGCTGCGAACGCCGCGGCGTCATGGAGCAGTATACTGAACGCTGCGGCATTCCAGCCTCAACGCCGCGACGTTCGGTGGCAGTAGGGGCGTCGCCGTGGCATTCAAGAGCGAACGCCACTGTGTTCGGCAGCGTGTCTCGGAGGAAAAGATGTGTTTTGAGTTGTTTAGGGTTGGGTTTTGTTTCCTTATGCGAATATAAGTCTTCCAAGACTCTACAAGAGTATATATACATACTCTTCTCTTATAATATGTATCTCTCATCATACAATCAATAAAAAAAAACCTCTAGTGTAGACTGTAGACGTAGGCATTCTTGGCCGAACCACGTAAATCTTGTGTCGTTTATTTTCTTGCTTTTCATTCACTTTTATTCGTTTATGTGCATTGATTCCTAACACAGAGAATGTCAGAACTGTCGATCTTTTGTCTTTGAAATAGAGGAGAAACATAGAAAATTGCAAATTTAGTCCTGTAACTTTATGGGTGGTAAAATTGGCCTCATATCTTGTGCAACTAGAAAAATTGGACCCGTAACTTTCAAAAAGTCGCTATTTAAGGACACTTTTCAATTGAAAACCCTAATTTTGTCGAAAATGTTGTACATGACTAATTAGAATTGGGTTTTTTTCAATTGCCGGCCAGATTTGCACGCGTGGAGTATGACATGACTTTTTTTTCTTTTTTTCTTTTTTTTACACAGGGGGTTTTTCAATTGCCAGCCAAATTTTATTAATTGTTTTCTTTCCCTATAAAAAATTCTGATTTGGCGTCCTATGTGTAAATAAAAAGCCTTGTCATATTAAGCAAAGGGGTGTGGCCTAGTGGCCACAAAGTTTTCAGCCGTGAGAACTCTCCCGGGTTCGAAACCCAGGAGAATGGGATGGAGAGATGGGCATGGGGGGGGTTTACTTCTGCGTCCTCCCCTGGGCGTCCCTGCGCTTATTGAGCCCGTCGCCTATAGGTAACCTAGGGCGGATTACCTCCATACGTGGTTTGCGAACTATTGTGTATGGACAGGTTTGCTCTGCTGGGTGACTGGCGAAGATTTACCCTGGGATTTCCAAAAAAAAAAAAAAACCTTGTCATATTCTACGCACCCAAATCTGGCCGGCAATTGAAAACCCCCCAAATTTTAGTTGGTCAAGAGGTGAAATTAGGGTTTTCAATTGAAAAATGTCCTTAAATCGCGACTTTTGAAAGTTACAAGATCAATTTTGCTGGTTACACAAGATACGAAACCAATTTTGCCACCCCCTAAAGTTACAGGACTAAATTTGCAATATTCCCCAGAAATATACTTGTAGTTGTCTAAAAGTTACATATGTATACTCATAATCTATATCTAAAATGTAGATTATTCATTGTTGATCGAAATCAGTTTGATTTTGTTTAATTTCTTAAAAGAAACTGTTATTGCTTGTTACCTTAACTATATAAAATAAAAACTAGGAAAATAATTAAGAACCTTCCTCAAATATATTTTTATGTGCTAAAAGTTGGTGAAATTATTTCTTAATTTCAGATACCCATCCCAAATGTTTTTTTATTCGTGAAAATCCAACATTAAAATTGACAGTTTTTTGTTCTAAATTATCCTTGATTTCTCAATTTAACAATTGATAATTTGAACTTTTTTACTGATCTCTTTTTTTTTTTTTTGGAACATCTTTTTTTTATTTTTTAAATTGCTGAATTGTATACGAATTTTGTTTTTAATCTTATATACTTTAATTTTTTTATATAAGCTTCTTTATTTAACATGTTAATTATTCTTAATTTTAAATCTTTAAAATACTAAAAAAAATTAAAACCTAAAATTCGTAGTTAAAAATAATATCAATATAAATTTTATAATTAAAATTTATAAAAAAATATACTAATTAATTTTAATCTAGAAGGATACAAACAATTGAGTTTATAAATATATGAACTCTAACAATTAGGTTTTTGTAATCCAAAAGTTAGCTAAATGGGTCTTCTAAATTGAAAAATATTGTCATGAGTTTTTTGGATATAAAAATTTATTTTAAATTAATTTTGGTTATACTACATCGACAACATTAAACAAATAATGACATGGTATAATCATCTTAATTCATATGCATGGAAGAATTAGTTTTCCCCGCTTAAACAAATACTCTTAAGCCAAAACATTCTGAAATAATAGAAGATCAAAATATCTAGCTAATCAATAGGTTTAAAGTTCTATACAGATTAAGTACCACTTGCGCCTATCTTCACGATGCATCTTATAGCGATCATGAGGATGCTTATTTGATAATCAGTATTAATTTAATTTTTCGTTGAATATTATAAGTTTGAAATTTACTAAGGACATAAACTTTGTCCTTTTATGTGAGTCTATTACGAGCCACAAATGTTATAATTATTGGTTCAATGAGGACTATGACTTATTTTAAGTAGTGTGTTGATGGGGCTCGGTGATTAAGTTGAGATATATGTTCATGTGAACTTCAATAAAAAAAAAATTAAATTAGGTATTTATGCTTCAAGCAGCAGCTAGTCACGTTTTTATACACACAATGATGACCCTGGTCCCGATTGGATGTGATGCTATTTCTCATTTCTCGATTTTTCAGAGATTTTTTTCATCAAAAATGCATATATTTGACATCTCCCAAGAATATCCCAAAAAAAATACTACACACAATTTCTCAGAAGAAAATATCAAATTTCTGTGAGAAATAAATTTACTGAACATTTCTCTCAAATTTTTCTCGGGAAGTCAAAATTTTACTATTCATGATTAGACAGTTCATCCAATAATTAAAAGTACTTTATCCGCCAATATCTTGATACAATCATCAAAATAATCATAGATCTTTATTTGAAATGATGTAAGCTACGAAATAAGATCTACTTTACATATTTTTGGATGCCTTAATCGATAAGTTTAGCTTAAATATGTTAAATATTCTTACAAAAACAAAACTCATCCATCCCAATTTTTCACAAAAAAAATTTTTTCTCACAAAAAAAATATATCATCACACTTAATCATTACACTTTTTTCTATAAAAAAAACTCATCCAAATACATTTTCTTTTTTATATTTTTATTTTTTTTAAAAGTAATTTTTCTTATTTTATCTATAAAAAATAAAAAAAATAAAAATAGAAGTCAATCCAATCGGCCATAAGAATAATGGGGGTATTGGGGTGCATAAGATTCATCGTTTAGTGGGTGAACTAAACAAGCTCCTGCAGATAATAGTTTTTTTTTTTAATTATTAAAAAATAGAAATTAAGAAAGTGTATCTATATATGCAGCCAAAAAACGCTTTACCACCAATGTCAATGCAGTCAGAGAAGCACGCTTAGCTGAAATTCTCAAAGAAATCGTCATAGTCAACCGAAAACGAAAAACAAAAAAGCAGTTGAAAGTTTTATAAAATGGGTCCAAAGGTGTCAAATGTCCTATCAATTAATCAATTCTTTTGACTAATTTGGGTGTAACAAAAAAGCAGTTGAAAGTTTTATAAAATGGGTCGAACTTCTATAAATCGGGTCTTGAGTTTCATTTGTGTATTTTATAGTTGTGATTAATTCATATCACTTATTTTATATTTTTAATTTCAAAAATAAATAATATGAATTAATCATATCCACAAGGTCCACAGATAAGACTCAAAACCCAATTTATACAAGAATTTTCCATGAAAAGGTGTCAAAAGGTCCTATCAATTAATCAATTCTTTTGACTAATTTGGGTGTAACGGGTTAAAGACAAAAAAAAAAATGTAGACGTTAGTTACATATTTATACTCATAATCTATATAAAAAATGTAGACTATTCATTGTTGATTATTTCTTAAAAGAAACTGTTATTGCTGGTTCCTTAATTATATAAAGTAAAAACTAGGAAAATGATTAAAAACCTTCCTAAAATATATTTTTATGTGCTAAAAGTTTGGGGAATTATTTCTTACTTTAATTCATATACCCATTTTACATGCTTTTTTTATTCGAAAAAATCCAACAGTAAAAATTGATAATTTTTTGGACTAAATTATTCTTGATGTCTTCATTTAACAATTTGATAATTTGAATTTTTTTACTGATCTCCTTTTATTTTGTACTTTTGAAATTGCTATATTGTATACGAATTTTGTTTTTAATCTTATATACTTTAATGTTTTTATATAAGATTTTTTTATTTAACATGTTAATTATTCTGAATTTTTATCTTTGTAAATATATTTAAAAACTTGAAACCTTTAATTTGTAGTTAATAATAATTATCGATATAGATTTTATAATTAATATTCATAAAAAAATATACTATTTAATTTTAAATTGGAAGGCTACAAACAATTGAGTATAAATTTATGAACCCTAATTGTTGGGTTTTTGTTATCCAAAAGTTAGCGAAATGGTTCCTCTAAAGTGAAAAATATTATTATGAATTTTTTGAATATAAAAATTTATTTTAAATTATTTTCCTAAAAAATAATTAACATTAGAACATTAGCGTGATAAGTTAACCAACCAACATACTATGCAACTTGATTTCGATAATTAAATAGATAATTTTCTGTTCAAAAAGAAAAAGAGAAACTACGCATTATGAACTTAAAAGCTTAAGTGCTCTTTTTTTGTTGACACTTTGTACCAATTTAAAATTAGCTATCATATAAATGTGTAATATATTTTATTACAAACACCAATTCACCACACATACATACACAATGAAAGAGGGTTGTAAATTACATATACATAAGAAAAGACAAAAACAATGATCTAGTACCCCGAAAAATGGGCGAGGATCATGAATATTTTTTATGCTTATGAAATACTTACAATATTTAATAGCACAATCAAGTTCCCTTTTGTGACTTTATTTAATAATACTATAAGATTGTATATGCACTTATTAAAAAAATTGCTAATAAGGATTTGGTACTCCAAATTCAAAAGTGGGGCACCAACCTTGAGGAGTAGACACAATTATACATGGACTTGTATTCTATCAACATTGATAACGAAATTTTGGGTTGGTTAAGAGTCTGCCTAAAAGGATCAAACATGGTTCAGTTGTTTAGATTGATCATCTTCCATCACTTTGGGACAATAAATTAAAAGAATGACATCAATATGAGATTATTCACTTCATATTTTTTTGGAAATTTAATCATCTTATTTTATCAACACTAAATACTGAAATTAATAGTACAATATGTTATATTATTTATGACATCTATTGAAAAACTATTGGAACATGTGACAGAGATTCTACAATGAATGGATTCTAGGCAGCAAAAACAAAAAGCAAAATTTCAAAATCGGAATCTCTTATGCGAGATACTTGAATTCTGATATAAGAGAGAAATAACACATCAAACACTAATTAAAAACTAAGTGTAAAAACATAGACGGTCGTCGACTTTAAATCTGCCAATATGTGAAGCATGTATTCTTATTGGGCCTGGAGGAGTGCAATTTCAACAAAATAAAAGGGCAAAATCTGCAATTTGTATAATTTGCATTATGTGATTTAGATGGGTTTCATATATCATGAATTGAGATTAGTGATTTTGCTCAACCAAATCCAATATTTTCACAAGTGATTTCATCACATCTATCTGACTTGATGTCCAATTTTATGCTTAATCAAAGAAATCTCGCATTTCTGATGTAAGAGAGACAGAGACGCAAATGTAAAGATATAACACTTTTAATATCAAATATTAGTCAAGTACAATCAAATATAATACACATCCAATATACATAAACTTTTATTTGGAGGGGCAAAATAAGACCGATTAAAAAAATGAAATTTTAGAAATATGTGTACAAAAAAGTAGGTTCTACGATCTTTAGTGAAGCGAAGTGATTACTTATATTATACATAACAATAACAAATTCAACATAATACCTAGAACCGGTTAGTTAAAACGAGTAATAAAATGCACAATTGCTTGATATACACGTGCTTACTCTAATGGAGTTTGAGCTTCGTATGTAGTTCATACTTATTGAATTTTTCAGTCTCACCTTAACATGCTTGGACAAGACCTCATTCGCCTTTTTTTTCTCCTACTATATACTCTTAAAAGCTGTCGGCAATTCTGAAGTCAACAAGATAAAGAACTACTTATTCCTGCTAAATCATGATCTTGTATTCATGCTAAATTATCATGAATACAAGATCATGACTAGCCACCTATGTTGTATAGATACGGACACTGCACGACACGGACACGGGATACGTCAATTCTTAAAAAATTAGGACACGGACACGTCTGCCCATATTTATATATATATATATATATAAATATAATATGTTATAAATTTATGAGTAATTGAATACCTATTGGACAATAATCAACAATTCAACAACTTATTAATAACAACCTATATATATATATTCACTATTTGTATATGAGCAACCTATTTTTACACAAAATAACGACTTATTAATGACAATACTTCTGTAAACTATAAAACTTCATCTATATATAATTACATATATATATATATATATAAATACATTTATATTAAAAATATAAAAAAAATGCAAAAAATCAGCCCAAAGTGTCCTGGCCGTGTCCAAGCCATATCCGAGTTTTATTTAATTATTTTTAATTCTGGACACACCATTGCCGTGTCTGTGTCCGACGTGTGTCGGACACTGCACGGGGTGATTTTTACGAGTGTCCATGCATCATAGCTAGCCACTTATTCTCAGTCAAAGTTAATCGGCTTATCATGGGTAGTAGATAGTGGTGGTTAGTCGGAGGTCTCGAAAATATGGAGTGAAACCTTCGAACATGTAGTAATTAGGATTCGACAACAATTTTATAAAATCACCCGAATCGAAACGCACCAAATCGTTTTTGTCAATGTTTTACGCAAAGCGTGGTTTAGAGTTGTAAGGAAAACCTCACTGCCAAATCGGTTTGGTGACGGTTTGGACTAAACTCCAAGTAGTAAATTCAGTTTTTAATTAGCCCAGGAACAAAAAAACAAAAAACTGAAATCGCACCACGAACACCGCTACTAGTAATGGAGGCTGGGGTTTTAGATATTCGCGACCGGAGAGGTTGAAACAGTGTGTGGAATCGAAAATGACTTTTCCAGGGATTTGAATGTGTATTTATAAATCACCATTGGATTGGGGGGTAATTTAGTAATTGCCCCCATAGTGGGGAATCCAATGGTGATTTGTGGACCGGGACCAATGGTCTCGGTCCATCATAGTATTGCCCACCCTGTTGGGCTAACATGTGTTCGGTTAGTTCTATAATTCAGTTAATTTAGTAAAATCTGAAAGTCTGGTTTAAATGATCCAAAATATTAAAACTTACATTTCACCCACGCCCATTTGGTTAAATGAATTCAATTGAGAATGACTTTTCCAACCTTCAGCGAATGGGGCATGGATATTGTAGCAATTCATATCTCGCGAAGCGTTTCAAAACAAATACGCAGACAATAGGCAGCACACTGGCTTGAGTCAAGTGTGAGGCGGGGTCCAAAATGGATTAAGAATAAAATGGGTTCGAGTAAATGAATACAAAATGAGTTCGATTCCAGTTTAGAACGGGGTGACAACTTAGTACATCACAAACAGTAGCAAACACAGATCAGGAACATATTCAGGCATTGAACCAGCACAGCACAGCACAGATCACCACTCCCTAGCCATAGGTTGTTTTTATGTTTTGTTAGAACTATGGATCTACTAACTGAAGGAACAACGTTGAAAGAAAGGAACAACGTTGCCAGGTTCTTCAGCAGGTTTGCATGAGCCGTGAACAAACATGCGTTCTTGTGGGTAGATCTTAAAGGTATTTGCTTGTTGCAACTCTGCTGTGTTAAGTTTCTCTGTACATTTTCACTAGTGTTCAGAACAAACGATAATACCATTCAATCCCACCCCAACAAAGGAAATCATGTAAAACGCCTATTGGGAAAGAGAAGTTCTCGAAACAACAAATAACCACTATTCTTACAAATTCAGAGAAATACTTTTTGAGGAGAGGTCATGACCCCTTGTCCGGTATGAATACTGATCTCTACTAATATTGCATTCTAATGATGGGTAGAGAAGGGATACGTGGAGAGGATAAATGGTAGTTTCTATCTTCCACCGTTCTGCAAGACGAGATGAAAGGGGGCTAGAAAGTTTCTAATACGACATACTACCAACCTATTTGGTTCAAGGATTATAATGAAGAAAGGAAAAAGTACAAAATCTTGCTTGTTTGATTGTCTAGCCAAAATAAAGCGGACTACAAAGGGGCGGAAGGAAGTGTGCATGTGTTGGATGGAGCTTGGCAAATGTTGTTCTCTAGTTTTCCTCACCTTTTGGTAAGGAAAATTAGTTTCTATCACTTGGACTTCTCCAGTCAAGTTTTCATTTCAAACGACCAAACCTATTATCTTTAATAGGTGCTTCTGTTTCCTCATCAAAATCTTTGTACCAAACAAGGTTGTAAAGTTGCACCAGAATTAAAATAATAGTGTTCATAATACAATTGTTCCCTCCATCTATTACAACAATTTGCATAACCACATGATGCCACATTATATTGGTTGCATTTTCTTCAACAAGCAAATTCCTTTATGACAATCCTTCCATCAAAAGAAACATAAAGTAATCACAAAAATACTGTAACTATTTGACCTCAGTTTGAGTTGGCCAAGGACAGGAGAAATAGGAAAAAGACCTATTTAGTACTCAAGTTTAGTTACTAAGAATTAGTGGACATAATGCAAGAGTTTACCTTTTATGATCTGTAATCAAAATGACATATCTTTTGATTTATTAGCTTTTGTACTTAAACAAGCAAAAATATACCCTGAATAGCTTCAGAACAAAACATCAACTGCAAATCTTAACACCACAAAACAAGCAACTAAGCAAGCACTTATAACTAGTGATGAATATATACATATATATGTATTATATGTAACAACAAGCACTTTGACATTAAATTTCTATTAGTAAAGGCCCAAAATTTCAGTATCTCATCACACTCAGACATCTCACGAACACCTATTCCATAACACATTGTCAAAAAAATAATCAAAACAGATAAAAATAAATTCAAAACCTTTCAGCAAGGCGAGCAGTGACTGATCTCAGCTTCGAATAAACTTTCGCGGCGGGCGAACCCATAATCAAGCTACACAGCGAGTCCCTCGCAACCTTAATATTCGCAAACGATCCAAGTATATGAATCTTCGAATCCGCAATCACAATTCTCGTCCTCGTCGAGTTCTCAATTGCGAATTTTGTCCTTCCCCCCTTCCCGCTCAACCGCCCAATCGCCCTCGATAAATGCTCGCCTCTCAACGTCTTCACATCCTTAATCTCGAACGACTCCACGTAAAGCTCGTCCAATCGGAGCATCGCCACGGCGTCGATTACGTCGAAGCCGAGGGTGAAAGCGTGGACGAAATCGGCGCATTTCTGCAAATTGCTAACGTCGGGGGTATCGGGTCGGGTCTTGAGCTCGACTCTTCGGGCTTTGAGGTTCATACGGATGTCGATTTTCATTTCTTCGTAGATTGGGGTGTAGATATCGAGCCAGGTTTTCTTTAAGGGGGTGTAGCGGTGTGGGGGGACGGGGACTTTGCGGAATTGGATTTGGCCGTCGGAGACTTCGTGCGCTTTTAGGGGCCGGAAATTGGGTTTTTGGGCGAACAGGACGGGCTGTTGCTTCGGCGGAGCGGCCGTGGCTTCCACTTCCATGGCGGCGACGCTGTCGGCGGTGGATTTCTGCATGATACGGCGTCGTTGAGGAAGTGAAGCTCAAAACCCTAGTCTTGACTCTTTTGATTGAGTGTTCGACTGGGGAGCTAGGGTTTTGTTTTCTGAGACTGAGAGGGTGAAATATATATACATATACATATATAGGCTGACGGCCTGGCCCAAATATTTATTTAGCAAGTATTAGGGGTTCGTAATGGGCCTGATTTAAACCCAATTAATGAACTTGAAATCGTTTAGGAAAATATTGTAGTAGCTCTGTTAGTAAAAACTCGTATAATATACGTATGTACGTATAATTAAAAATATTTTTGTTTTTTTATGTATTTTGAACGTAATGAATAATATTCATACTTTTGAGTTGAACCATTTAATATACGTATTTTACGTATCTTGTATAATACTTGATAAATAATCCTCTAATTTTGGCAAAAAAATATTTTTTTAATTTAAAACTTAAAAATTATTATTAATTTTTATAAATACTAATTGAGTATTATACCATTAAAAAATTGGAACGTTAATAATTTATCAAAATATTAATTATTGTCAATTAATGACTCATATAAAATATTATTTACATAAATTAAAAGCAAGAACAAGCAATAAATCTTATAAATTTCTATAGAATTCAGACTTATTTTTACTTCTGAATAATTAATTTATATCCGTATTATACTCGTACGTCTACGAATCCTTTTATTTCCCGTTCCCGTACTTTTTAGACGAATTTTTCAACGTAACTTTCAATAAAATTTTATAATATACACGTGCGTATTAAATGACGAATTTTTCCCGTCCCGTATTTTACTAATTAGGTGTAGTAGGTCGAGTACAATTACAAAAATGATTTTTTGATGTATATAGTAATAATGAGTTATTTTTCGCACTATTTCTTATGTATAAATTTACAATGACATTTTCTACGCATATGAAGATAATGAATAATACTTATAATACCATCTTTTTTTTTTTTCTATGGTTTTTTGTGGAGTTGAATGCATCGAAAGTTTGGACTTTTGTTGGATTTGGATCTGCGAAAATTATAAAATTTTAGCCACTTTTGTATTGATTAATCAGGTGAGATCCATGTAAATCGGGCCCAAATTTTATTTCATAGTCATGTGGCTTTGTTAATTTAGTATTTATCGAGTAGAAATTTGGGCCAATTTCATCATTAAACCAAATAGATGGCCCAAGAATTAGCTGTACACATTATAAACCTAGAGCTCAAGCTTTTAAGGCAAGATCTTTGGCAGCTTTTCTATTGAAAACTAATGGTGTATTATTTTTTTTGATAGATTTTTTTTTTTTTGAACTAGTGATGTATTATTAACTAGTATAAAACAAACTGAAGAGTTGACGTAGTGGTTTGTCAATCATTACATTTTTGAGTGGGGAACATGTTCGACTCCCCCCAGTGACAAATCCCCTCAGGCCAGTGGCAGACTCAGTACGACGAAGCGGAATTAGTTTCATACTCAATATGGTGTAGGGAAACCCGTGGGAAATCAAAAAAAAAAAAAAAAAACTAGTATAATACAATTCGTAAAATTTAGGAACTCATCCAAATAAAATAACTTATTCTTAAATAAAAAAGGGTGGCCCATGATATATTATGGGCACGGAATGGTATCTTTGAAGAGTATCAAATTCATTTCTGAATAATGTTCAGTGCACACATGATTAAGGGTACGAATCTTCTTAAATAAGATTATAATTCCTATAGTAGACTTGATCATTTCATGTGGTGAATGAGTACAATTCATTGTAATGTACATCCAATACGGATCGAAATAATAGACTCATTTAATAAACAATAAATCTAATACAGATCGAAATAATAGACTCATTTAATAAACAATAAATCTAACTCAGTTCTCGACACTTAAAACTCTTAAGTGATACTTCTCCTACTTTTATTTACCAAAAGGAACAGGTACACAATAGTTTGAAATGCGAGCAAAATTGCATTTTTATCCCATTAAATTATTCTATTTTATTTTTAACTAGCGCAACCCCGTGCCAAGGTACGGGATACTAATTATGTAGATAAATATAATCAATTATATATATATATATATGTATCATTATATAATGTATATATTGCTAGCTAGTATACAAAATTAAAGGTTCAATTCAAATTTGATGGCTATCATTGAAAATTTTATTTATATGGATATTAAATCATATATTTTTAGTTTAAGAAATAATAATATATGATAAGTTTACTGGACAAAACGAATATTAAAAAATAAAATGATTGATAAATATCATCAATGATAAAAATAAATATAGAAAAGTTAGTTTTTATTTGAATTTAAGTTATATTGGTAACTACTTTTGAATTTCAAATTTTGAATATTTTAGATAAAGATTAATAACTATATTTATCCAAATCAAATAAAAAAAATATAAACTTAAATTACTTATGTGCCAAAATTGACTTCAATTAGGTCATCCACGTGTGCGTTTAAAGGTTGTATTTTATTATATATATATATATATACCACACTTTATGAAATTTTATTTCTAAACCCAGTATTTTAAGTGCTCTATTAAACTTGATTTTTGAAATTATATTTTTAGCCCCTTCGAATTATACGCACTGTATAGAATACTCTCTAATCAAATTTTCTGATTCAGTTACCCTTAAATTATGTAATAATACGTTAAGCCCTTCCATAACTTGTGAATTATCATATATATCCTAAACCATCATTTGCACCATGTTTAATATTTTTATTTTACACAATTTTATTTCTTTTTTGTACACGTCAATACTACCCCATCTCCTCACAATTAAGAAGGTGACAAAGTTAAGAGTAATGCTATATACCACTATTTTCATACCATCAATTTTTTTCCTCTCCTTGATTTAGAAAGTATTGTTGCATTAGATTCATCAAAGTCAATTAATTGCAATGATTTCTTACCAAATCAAGGGGAGGTGAAAAATTAATGGCATGAAAACGGTAGTATATAGTGTTATAAGAGAGTAAGTGCATCTTAGTGTACTTCTGCTTATTTTTCACTTAAAAGCATTTTTTCATAAGTAGTAGAGTTTGCAAACGCCTCGTAGATGAAGATAGGAAACAACTTGTCCTTGAAGGTTTGAACAAGTGAAGTTTTATATTGGTTCCCAATTTGATTTTGGGCTTTTTTATTCTGTATTGTGTGTTTGCCCAATTTCAATTTTGGGCTTCTTTTGAATTGGGCTCTAGTAGTAATGCCAGTAAACTAGTCTCATTATTTTGTATAATGTTCACGGTCCATATGTGGTTTGAGAAGCCTCCACAACAAACCATGGTCGTGTGAATTTCACCATATCAAGAGAGAAAGGAATATGTATGCTGATACTCTTACTAAATTGGGTCAAGACGTAGTACATGGAATGCATGTTTGGGAGTCTCCACCTGAAGATCTTAATTTACTCCTAGTTGAAGACATGAAGTCTTGTTAGTTTGTTTTTGTAATTCTCTTATCCACCAAAAAACAAAAAAACAAAAAAGAAGAAGAAAATGTGGTTTGCAAATCTCATGCAGTAAATTAGAATCAGGTTGAATTTTTTTTACCTTTTTATAAATTGTGTACCAATGACTGTTTTTAGCCGTAGTGGCCGCCCCCCCTCTCTCTAAGGCGTGTGGGCATTTTTGGTGAGTGGAGATGAAGTGGACATCATTTTCCCCTATTTTCGAGATCATGGATAGTGATTGACTTAGTTCACTTCCTTCTTTCACCAGCCATGTAAGCAAACTTCATATTTAGCTAATTGTCAACTTATTCACTAGCTACTCCACTAGAGAATTCACGAGGTGCTTCATGTCTTCGTCGTCAGGCTAATGACTTGCTTTGGTCCTTCATTCTCTAGCAGCTTTCTTCTTGGCTTTGCTACAAGCATAGTTCTATTGAGGTTTCGTATTCGACTTTGCCTTTTATCATTTAGCCCAATCCATCATATAGTGTTGCGATCCATTTCCTCTATGCCCAATTGGCGAAGCGGAATTTTACGATGTATCAAGTACAATTAGAAAAGATAAATTTAAGTGCGAAAATAGAAAAGAGGCTTGAAAAGCCCATTGTGCCAATGCACGAGCAGTCGTGTTGACTCATCAATGCTCATGCGATGCCATCCGGATGAGTAATATGAAACTCTAGGTGTTATGTGGAATATTAGTGGACTCTAATTTTTTTTAATTTTAGTTCTCATTGCGTTCCGAATTGACTTCAAAACCAAATAAAGTTAGGTTTAGTGGGAATTACCTACAACTTTGGCCTATATATCTATGCCTTAGTTAAACATTTTACAGAAGGTCATTACGAGTTCAAAATGAGTTGTAAAATAAAATAGCATACCCAAATAGGGTTAATGCTAATTTGATGTATGTATAGATGGTTGCAAACTCTCATCAACTTTGATGTATGTATAGATGGTTGCAGACGCTAATCATGACCTGTACGGAGCTCCTGGATAATGTCTATTTTGTTGATCAATGATTGGTTTCGAATTCCTATCCGGCAAAATTGGTACACTGAAGGATCCTACATGTTTTATTCAACCCAAAAAGTAATATGTTGGCGATTTGGGTACACTTAGACATAAATTTGGCATTTTCATTACATATTTTGCTGGAAAAAAGGTCATTTGAACGTGGGAAAACTAACTTGAATATGTGATTTTTTTTTAATTTAATGGGAAATTAACCTTTAATTTGGGGATTTTTGCATGTGGAGGGAAAAATTACTTTTAATGTGGGTATTTAACTCAAGATACTTTCTTTATTTTTTGTTAATTTTCTCAAATTTTAATTAACATTTTTATCTAAGTTCTTTTTTCTTTTATTTATTATAAATAAAATTTGCAAAATTAATATATCTATGGGTAATACTAACGTTATAAAATAATTTAAAATAAAATATTATTATATTATAGGCATAAAATCCAAACTAATTTTTTTTTCTTACTATTATTTTTACTAATTTTTCAAAAAAAAAAAAAGACTTTGTTTCCTATCTTTTTTTTTTCTTTTACTAATTGCTTTGGTTTTTGTTTTGTTTACTCATTTTATTTTATTTTTCTATTTATTTTAACAATTTTTAACTTTTTAATTTTTTTTCCAATGGGAATCTTTTGATGCCATTCAAAAATAGTTTAATGTAAATTGAAAAATTAGTTTAAGATATATTTTTTTACTTTTTTTATTTTAAAATTTATTTTAATGCTTTTAATATTTTTGATTTTTTTTCCTTTTATTTTTATGAGTTTTTAATTTCTTTATTTTGTCAATGGGGAAAAATTTCCATTAAAATTATTTTAGTCAAATTTAAAAATTAGTTTAAGATATAATTTTTAATATTTTCTAATTTTGTAACTTTCTTTAATATTTTAAATATTTTTTAGATAAACTTTTAATATATTTTTTAACTATATTCGCATTTACCATTATCTTATTCCATATTTCTAAAAACAGTTATTTTTCAAACTACAAATTGTTTAAAATATAAAATTTCAATATTTCCTAATTATTTTATTTTATTTTATTTTTTCAATTTTTTCTTCACATGAGTTGGGAGTAATATTGAATTTTTTCCTCATATTCCTCCAATTTGGATGCCATGTAGGCAATTTCCTGCCAAATTTGCGTGCCAAGTAGGCAATTTTTTCTCCACATACCAAAATTCCCAATTTGGTGCCACATAGGCATGCATTTTCCTGCCAAGAATTTTTTGGCGAACGTGCCACTTTTTTGATTGAGAAAAACGTTCAGGGTCCTTTAGGGTATCAATTTTGCTATTTCCCAATCCTTAACCCGAGCTGATTGATACTCATCCCATTTGGGCATTCTGGCTCTTTTTCCAGTGGTCATTTAGTCATTCTTAATCAAAGTTGTCTATTATTATATACACAATGATATCAATATTTAATTTTATGTCATTTGTTGTATTCTCATCCAGAAGCATGAAATTCCTCGGGGCAATTGCAACAATAGTCCTATAGGACAGTGGCTATTGCATTTGTAGACTCATTACTTACAAACTTGCAGAAACAATTCCTTAGTAAGCATGCCATTTTTTTTCCCTTTTTTTTTTGCATTTTTAGTCCTATCCGTTAGTTTGGTCGCATGTTTTATATGTGACCAGTAATAAAATTAAGGGTGCGTACATTGCACGTGCAAGTTTCCATCTAACCACCACAACAAAAAATAATATTAATGACAAAATTTGAAATGACAATGTTAAAATTGTTGCTAGATATATATAATGAGTGACAATGATTTGCTTTGTCACAATAAGAACTTTTAGCAACAAAAGTTTATTTAAAATTATCACTATTGACAATTAGTGATACATGTATAGTGACAACTATAATTGTCATCACCAAATTGTCACTAATTGTCAATAGTGACAATAATTTCCTTGTCACTAATTATTTAGAGTGACAATTTTTGCAAAAATATTGTCACTGTTAAATATGTAAAACATATTCTTGTGACAAAACAAAAGTTCTTATCACTAAAAATTTACAATTAGTGACAACTTTGACATTATCACTTGATTTTTTGTCAGCCAATGTCTTATTTTTTTTTAGTGAACTTCTAACGGATTAGACCAAAATTTCTAAAATATGAATCTTATAGGCTTAATTTTGGAAGTATGTGAACAACAATACTAAATTTGCAACACACCTTATTGTAAATCCCAAATTTCCTGGTCATCATATATATATATATATGTATGTATATGTATATATATATATGTATATGTATGATGTGATGAAAGAGTCTGTGCAATATGGACATGATATGCAAAAGGTTAAAATAGAAATGATTATTTAGGGGGTGGCTTGGTGGATGGTCTGGGTCCAATTTGTTTTGGACTAACAAGGAGCCAAATAGGGTGACGAGGATCAGTGCATTTTTCTCGTTTTGGGAAAGAAGTTATAAGAACTCTTCTGTCACACAGAAGGCACAGAGTTCGGTTCTATATCACGGACAAAAACCTAATGCCTGTCATCATATACATATATGATATATATATATATATACATGCATGTATATTTATATCTTCTAACTTTTTTTCTAAAAAAAATGTACATACATATATATATACACACACACACTCCAAGTCCTAAGTATATTTAAAATATTTTAAATCATGTAATCATATATAACATTCGCACTATATATATAATTCAACTATATTTCCAAAAAGAAGTGAAAAAATAGCAATTATAGAACATGTACGATTTATATGTACACACACATATATATACACACTAATTGAGATATATATCACAAGATTATTCTTATATAGACCACATATTTCATGGAATGATATATATATATATATATATATATATATATATCACTCCTTGATTCATCACTATTTTATTTTTGTATTGTGGTAAAGTGTAAATGCAATAAATGCAATTGATCAACATTGTATAATCAATGTTTATTATAACAAAACGATATCTTACCATATCAAGGACCGACGATAAAACAATTACTGGTTCACTGGTGGCATCTTTCATTTTCACGACTATAATTAAGCAATACAAATTACAATTTTGTATTTCGTCTAGTGTTTAATCACCTGCTTATCCAAACTGACATCAATCACAAGACAAGTGGATTATACTCGTCCTGTAACATGTGTAAACTTCAAAAAGGGTAATCAGTCACAAAGTAAGTGTATTAAACCTGCCATGTGATTGATGCAATGGGGCCAAACATGATATAGACTATATTTTCTTGCATTTCATATTATATATACACGTCTATATGAACTATGTAAATTATATATATTCAAGAAAATATTTTACAGTAACCTCAACATTTAATCTTCGAGTATATATTAACAAAGGCAAGATATTGGTGCCTAGATGTGATTCAACTCTTAAGGAAATTACTAACATTTGTGTATAATGGACTTTACATGAGTCGTTCCATTCATACGAATGATTTTGATTGAAACTTCAGATATCCCGAGAGATCCGAACAACATCACAAAGTAGGTGAGGCAAAGAACACAATTGAGGGTATTTCCAAATATAGTTGTAGTAGCCCATGAAATTCTTGCATGGTGTAAAACTGACAGTTGAAGGAGCAACTATCACAATGTTAGTCCATCACGTTATTCATGCTACATCTCTGTCTTCATCCTCTTCCCTCAGGTCTCAGCCATAAGAAAAATGTTTGTGTCTTAACAAATCTTTTGTTGAAACAATACATACATACATATGTATACACCAGCTTACACCAAAAAAAAAAGAGAAAAAAAATGAAACTAGAATCTCAAAATTTGTAATTATTAGAAACTGAAAAAATCATGTATATACACCAACCAAAAGCAGAAAAGCAACTGAAATTAAAAAGTAACACATATATAATCCTTGAAGGTATAAAACAAAGTTTTTATACCATGATTGTTGAGCCTTTTTTAGGTTGGTGTTTTGATTTGGCCTTTTCATGGAAGGTGGGTTCTTGTTTTTTTTCTTTTTCTTCCTTTTTTCCTTTCGTAATTGGGGGCATAATTAAGAATTTTAGATCCTTTATGATGAGTTAAAATGTTTTTCCAAATTTTTGATATCTCCATAAATTATATATAAAACAAAGGAAATATATTACCAACATTTAAGATGTCAAGTGGTTATGCTTATGCCATTTACTCACAACAAATTTTCACAAGGGCTAAAAAATTATATTTGTATATATTATCAAGGAGTTGCCATTATACCAGAATTGTTAATGCTTTATAGTAATACAATAGAAAACATGATAAGAAGCTTTCAAAAGAGAGTTGATCACTGAATACTTTCTATAAAATGATATTTATCTCCTGCTTGCCAAACAATTGATCTGTATACCGCAATTATAAAGTGCTCCCTCATCGTAACAAATTGTAGTTAAACGAAATCGAACATCCATAGCAATAACGAAACTCACATGGTCATACACAATAGTTATATATGTCCCTGAAATTGAATATTATGCAACGATAAAGAAGTCATATAATCACGCTATATATAGCTAAATCAAAGTATGATAATTCACAATAACAGATTGAATAACATTGGTGGTCACGCATAATAAGTAGAGTTGAAATTGAATATTATATTCTACTAATAAACTTCCATGATCATGCACAATAATTGTAGCTGAAATCCAATATTTTAAGGTAACATGAACCTCCTATAAATAACACACAATAAAGTATAATTAAGTCCTGTAAATTAATGTATAGTTTTAATTAACTTTCCCTACATTTTCCTTTATAGGGTAAAAATTGAAGCCTTGAAATGGCGATAAGCCAGTGATTCTTAAAAGTTCTACAATCACATTCATCTAACCCTATTACATGAAGTCTACAAAGTGAACGATGATAATTGTCTCGAAACTCGAACCTGTAAGCATGGAGGTGAAGGGATCGCTCGCAAGACCAAGACCCACAAAAGCTAGAAACATGACATTTTTGCTACACCAAATTAACAAAGGATGCCCGAAGAAGTCTAATTTTACTGACAAAGTTGAGATCAAAATATTAGAGAGATCTAAAATATTAGAGATCTTGTTTTTATTCACACCGATAGCGTGTGTACTTTTTTCTACTTTCATAATAGTTCTGATCAAATGATCGACAATTAATTATAATTTGTTAGATTTGAAATCTATATACATGATACATGTATGAAAAAATATAAAGGACAAACCCACTCTACATTGTTAGTTTGTTGCTCTCTCTCTCCTCTTCTTCTCTCTTTTAACTCGATTCAGAGTTGACAGTCTCTCATTCAATATTACTTTCAAGCCACCGCTTTTTCAGACACCAACAAATTGCACCACTCTGCAACTAATTATTACTAGAAAAACCCTAGTCACTGTGTGTACTATGTGCATGAAAACTCAGGCCCATATAGGCTTTACATACACTGCGGTCTGCAGCTAGCTACAATATATATATATTGTCAGTTGCTGATCAAAGTCTGAGACTCAGTTACCTGATAGAGAGAGACAATGAGACAGTGAAGAAGAGTTTCTAAACAATGACACAACATCAAATGTATCAAAGATATGCTATTATTTTTCATTTCTAACAAAATGGTCCAAACTCAATCCCAATGAATTAGTTTTAGCAAAGATGACGAAAATTGCTTATATATATAGGGTCTGATGGATAATTACTGAGCGGTACAAATTATGACACATGAATTAGTAATTGATTGATCGGGTGGACGATGTGTCATAATCTGAACCGTATATTATTATTTAATTACGCCAAATTCACATAATTATATATATTAACAAAAGATAAGTACAAATTTAATTACAGTTAATATATTAAAAATAAAGAAACAAAATAAGGCAGGCAAAGCTAGTATATGGTTTCTTAGCAATACCAAAAAAAAAAAAAAAAAAGAAACTAATATATATGGTTTCATCAATAGTCCTGCATATTTACAAGGACATGCAAATTAAAATCAAATGTAAATTAAAATAGATTAATAATAAGTTACTACAACAACATTTCTTGATTATAAAGTAGCGCGCAGTATTACTCAACATTTCCTACTCATGATGAAATGATGCTATATATTTTTCAAAAGCTACTTTCTCTCTTCGGAACTCTTTCTCCCATCTTGATCTGATCTGTACCACATAAAACAAAAGAACAGTCTTTAGTTAGTGTGGATAATCACGATCGTTTTTATATGTAGTATTCATTCCACCGAAGTTTTATGAAATGAACTTTTTGTGATTATTTCAGAACTCGAAATCATAAAAATTAGCCAACTGCAAAAAGTGTAGCAATTGTTTCTTGAGCATAAAATTTTACTAAACTAGAGAAGAGAACAAATGAGTCAAAATATTACCTACAACTAAAATATACATCATATTGACAAGATATCAAGATAATGTTAAAGTTTACACTAAAAAAAAGTATTTAGTAACAACAATTCTTGTGTCTTCACAATTATGATTTTTACAACATTAATAGTAACAAAAATATTAGGTCTAGATTGTCGTTATAGGCACATATACAGTGATAACACAAAAATATATCTACTAATTTGTTGTAACAAATTTTATCGATCACTAATTTGTCAACAACCTTGTGAGAATGCAAAACCTTTTGTCACTTAGTGTATATAATTAGCGACAATTTTGATGTAGTCACTTAATATATTATCATTAATATTTATTTATTTATTTATTTTATTTTGTATTCTTTCTAGTACTCGAAGAAAATGATTTTCTCTATGTTTTCTTTCTTTCTCTCTCAATTAATTTCTAGTAATTTTCCTGAACCAAACAGAATGATAGAGAAATTGCTAGAGAAACGAAATTTAAACTGGACAATTTTTATAGCTACTAAAATATTGTAACAATTTTTATCGATCACTAATTTGTCAACAATCATGTGAAAATGCAAAATCTTTTGTCACTTAATTTTGTTTTAATAATATTTATTTAATTTACCTTTAGGGAAGTGCAGTATACCGGTTGAAATCACTAGTCCATGCTTGAATCCCAGTACTCCAATTGCTGCTATTTTCATTCAAATTGCTGCTACTCGTCGCTGGGGTACTTGGATTCACATGAGTTGAATAACAATTATCAAAATACCATTCAGTTGATAAATTTCCATAAACAGCATCTTTCCTTTCACAAGATTCGGCCTTCGATGAAATATCCAGGTTTTGAAACAAAATGGGCTGGGGTTTTTGAATAATGGGTTCAATTGTTGGAGATTGAATCGTATTATTTCCTTTCTGATTATCTCCAACAAAAAGCGTCGCTAATCTTTGTTGCTGTAATTTCCAGTGCAAATCCTGGTTGATAGAACTCAAAGATTCGATCGAGGATGCAAGATTACTGTGAAGGTTTAAGGAACCCATTTCAGGAAAATTAAATCCCATGACAGGAGATGAAGAATTTCCTTCAAGAGTACTCAAATTTGTAGGGTTTGAAGAAATTGAATTTGACACATCTCCAAAAGATGAAAACTGGTTAAATGAACAAGTATTGTAAGAGTTATAATTAAGCCTGGGAAAATTGAGCTGAAAATCCATGGCGGGTGATAAACCCTGGAAAAATTTGAGCCCACCAATATCAGATGACCCACATGAGTCCTTTGAGTCGCCGGAGAGCCCCGGAGATGACTTCATTTTCTTGTTTTTCCGGCAGCCTCCGCCGATGGGGACGTTGCGCAAGGCGCCGCCTTTTGTCCAGTACCTTCTACAGGTCTTGCAGAAATGCCTTGGCTGAGTGAGGCTATAATTGTTGTAGTAGCAGAACTTTGTGTTTGGTGAATCACATCTAGGGCACTTGGGGGGTGGTTCTTGGGGCCTTCCGGAGGTGGTTTTCCGGCCGGCGGAGGTTAGGGTTTCGTCTTTTCCGGCGGCTGGGTTGTTTTTGTTATCAGGTGACATGGTGGAAACCCTAGTTCAGAAAGAAAGGAAAAGGATGGATTGTTTAGTACTTAATTATAAGGAAGAGAGAGAGAGAGAGAGAGAGAGGGGTGAAGGAAGAGAGAGAAGATTAGTTGGGGGAGCAGTTTCCTTTTGCAGAGGGAAAGAAAGTGATGGAATTCATTGGTTTCATGCATGGGGTTGATAGACAATGAGAGGATGTTGATGGGCTTGCTCCTGTGATCTTCATCAACAAGAAAATTACACAATGTAAGCTGTGTTTTGGTGGTTAGATCTATCTCATAGAATATAATAAGTATAGTGTCTATGAGAGAGAGAGAGAGAGAGAGAGAGAGAGAGAGATCACTAGAAAAGAAACTAGGTGTAGTTGTGTGTATATATATAAGCCGTGTATATATAAAGTGATTAGAATAGGAGGTGGGGTGGGGGTGGGGGTGTAGAGACAAGCTGACAAATTAGTAAGGCAAATGATATGATGGGATCAGGCAGAATGGAGAGTTCTACATCTACATGAAAGATAACTAATAGTAAATGAAAATGAAAGCAAATGTGAAAAAGGAAAAAAGAGAAGAACAAATGGGGGGCACATGACTGCCAATTCAGCCCCACAATGCAATCAAAACAACTAAACGGAAAATTGAACCATAGATTCTTGATTAGCATCTCATTAAGGCCTCCACCATTTGAATGAAACTTGATATAATAAGCAATCTCATTTATTTTGTATTTTGTGTTTCGTTTTGTATTTCATATAAATATGTGCCGAGTAAAATTCCACATAGAAAATGTTTTGTGCATGACATGTGTTCAAATAAAAAATGAATACCAAATTGAATTAAGAGAATCAAACTCATAATAAGATTATTCACATTCAAACCAAGACTCATGAACTCATAAGATTATTCACATTAAAACCAAGACTCAAAATATGTCGATTTCTGTATTTTTTGATAAATAAACGTATCACGCTCTGGTTCATGAGCCGTTGAACCCTAAAAAGTGCATTTGAACCTACTGAGTGCAATTCAAAATTGGAATTTCGAACAATCGTCATCCTTTTAAAAGCGACCTCCTCTTCGCGGCCCAACACAATCTAAGATCGGTGGCTAGGCATTGAGATTCTAGAGGTGGCTCTAATTAATAGGCTTAATTGGGAGAATCCAACACGTGGCTAGGCATTGAGATTTTAGAGACGGATCTAATTAACAGTCTTAAGAGGATCCTGTGCGCATAGCACCTTGCTTTGCAAGGTCAAGAGGTATCCTACATGTGTCAAATTTTGTCACATGTATCACTTAACTCCAAATAGTTGGACTGGTAATTGACTCTAGTACCATTTGTAATGCATTGGGTCTGCGAGCTCATTGAATCCGAGAAGTGTCTTCTAATTAACTAAGTACATTCTCAAATTGAGCTTTTGAACAACCGTCAAGGGGGCATATTCAATAACTGTACTTGAGTTCTTAGGTTTTTATTTATAAAGATTTCAATTTTCCTTCATTCTTCGAAGTGGGAGGATGCTGCCGGTTAGAAGAAGAAAGTACACAAATACATGACAAGCATATATTCAATAGATGAAAATGAGTGAAGAATGAAAACTTAAGTAAACTTGTAAAAAATAAAATACAAAATTAAAATAAAGGATGTGGAATAAATTACCGTACTTAAGGTGTGACATGATAAATGAAGTCGACAAAGTATTCTCACAGGATATCCTTGTCCATTTTAAGCATGAATCCCCTAATTATTTAGTAAAATTTCAGATATCGTTTACAATAAAAATTATTATCATAATCATTCGTGGGATGTGATGTGATAGAATGTGGCATTTATGCAAGTCTTGCAATTACTAGTAGCAGGCAGCAGCAGCAGAAGCTATGCTTGGCCCTTGGGGGGTGGGGGGCATGCGACAAACCTCTGTGTGGTTGGACATGCAGACACTGCGGCTTTGTCTCTTCCTTCTTATGTAACGTCCCTTTTCCATTCCCATAACCATTATTCACCATCAATTCCAATTTTCATCTTAAATTTATATAAAAAATCATATGTTAAAATATTTTCTTAATTGTATTCATAAATGTAAGAAATGATATCTTATGTGTATCCAAACAACGGAATATAATATTGAATTAGCAATGGAGAATCCAATATAACACTTGTGATCTATGATGCACGGACACGGGACTGCGACACAGACACACTATGACATAGACACGGGACACGACATTTTCCAAAAATCTAGGACACGATACGATTTCGACAGGACTGTCATATATATATATATATCATAAATTAGATATTAATTTTAATTTCTATATAATTTGTTAGAAAAATAAACTAAGAAAATGTTATTTATTTGTTTATTATTAAATTTGTATTTTCCTTGCTTTGTAAATCCCTATCCTTTTTCAACATTTTTGGCATGTAGTGGGTAATGATATTTCTGCTTGTGTTCTTGATGCCCTAAATAATCACTCTTTACTACCCCGTTTCAATTTCACTCATATAGTGCTTATCCCAAAAGTCGATAATCCAGAAACTGTTGCTCAATTCCGTCCCATTAGCCTTTGCAATGTGGTTTATAAAATGATCTCTAAATGTGTAGCTAATCGAATCAAACCTATGCTCAATGATATTATATCTGAATCCCAATCCGCTTTCATTCCGGGTCGACTAATTTCCGACAATATCCTTATAGCATATGAGCTTAATCATTTCCTCAAGACTAAGACTTCAGGTTCAGATGGGTTTGCAACACTTAAACTAGACATGAGCAAGGCTTACGATAGAGTGGAGTGGATTTTTCTTGAAAGGGTTTTGGTCAGGTTTGGTTTTGATAAAAATGTAGTGGATTTAATTACGATGTGTGTGCGCTCTGTTACATATTCGTTTATGCTCACTGGTACTCAATTTGGTTTTTTATCTCCACAGAGGGGAATCCGTCAGGGTGACCCTCTGTCGCCTTATTTGTTTCTTTTATGTGCAGAAGTTTTTAGTTGTCTTATTCAGGCTGAGGTGGATAAGGGTGAGTTGAATGGGATTAGTATATGTCGTGGAGCTCCGATTGTTTCTCATTTACTCTTCGCAGATGACACTTTGATTTTTGCTCAAGCAGATGGTCAATCGATGTGGGTTATCCGTGATATTCTTCATAAATATGCTATGGCATCGGGTCAGGAGATCAATTTGCAAAAGTCTTCCATGGTGTGTAGTGAGAATGTATCAATTGAGAAGGCAAGGGGACTAGCTTCAGTGCTAGGGGTGAATCTCACGGACAAGCATGAGAAGTACTTAGGCCTTCCCGCAGTGGTGGGGCATTCGAGAAGAGAGGTTTTTGCTTCCATTCGTAATAGGATTCATGGAAGAATTAGGGGGTGGATTTCAAAGTTTCTCTCGCAAGCGGGTAAGGAAGTTTTGTTGAAGGCAGTGATTCAAGCAATTCCGACGTATGCGATGGGGGTTTTCCGCCTCCCGGAGTATCTCCTTCATGAGATTGAATCTACTATGGCACAATTTTGGTGGAATAATAGAGATAGTAAGAAGATTCATTGGCTCGCATGGCAGAAACTATGTCAGAAAAAGGATGAAGGGGGTATGGGTTTTCGGGAGTTAAAGGCGTTTAATCTCGCGATGTTAGCCAAGCAAGGATGGAGGCTCATCCAAAACCCGAATAATCTGTTGAGTAGATTGCTAAAGGCTAGATATTTTCCGAATGATGATTTTTTGTGTGCAAAGCTGGGTTCTAAACCATCTTATACATGGAGGAGTATCATAGACGCTCAAAATATTGTTAGACATAGTTGTAGATGGAGAGTGGGGAATGGTGAGCGGATATCCATTTGGTCTGATGCTTGGCTGCCCCGTAATAGGGACTTTCGGCCCATTACTAGAGATAGACTTTTACTGCCGGATGCAAAAGTTAGTTATCTTATCGACAAAACAACAGGATGGTGGAATAGCGATCTCATTGATTTGTGTTTTTGGAGGGAGGATGCAGTGGCCATTAAGTCAATTCTGTTGGGGTCTCATCTAAATATTGATCGTGTTATTTGGAACGGGACCAAATCTGAAACTTTTGCAGTTCGGAGTGCATACCATTTAGCACGTGATATGGAAAGTTGTGAAAGAGCATCGTCAAGTTTATCTAAACCGCCTAATTTGTCATGGCAATTTATTTGGAGAGCGAGTGTTCCACCGAAGATAAGGGTTTTTGCATGGAAAGCTTGCAAAGAAGCTTTACCTTCTCATTCCAATTTGTCAAAACGTAAGTTGGAGGTTTCGAGGGGTTGCTCTATTTGCGAGTCGGAGATGGAAGATATTGATCATTGTCTTCGCTTATGCCCATACGCTCGTCAACTTTGGGCCTTGATGAATTTGCCGTCACGAATTATTCTTTGTGATAAAGAGTCGATAGAGGAGTGGTTTCGGTTTTGCCACACACATTTGGAGAAAGATCAATTTGCTCTTTTCCTTACATCAGCTTGGTATCTTTGGTTTCATAGAAACCATAAGGTCATGGAAAACATTGATACCCCTCCGGATATCCTTGCTTCTATGATACGGTCTTTCTTGGGTGTGTTTCAGGAAGTGGCTTTGCCAATTGCTTTGAGTGAATCGACTTTTGACTTCACCAAGTGGAGACCTCCGGATGACAATTATGTTAAAATAAATTTTGATTGTGCAATTTTTCAAGATCCACCAGGTACGGGTTTTGGCGTGATTGCCCGTGACTCGGAGGGCAAGGTTCTACGTTGGCATCGAGGCCGCTTTGCTTTCGTTTCGTCGGCTGAAACGGGTGAGGCTTTAGCTTGTCGGGAAGCTATTCGTCTTGCGGTTTCAAGTGGTTGGAGGAGAGTTATTGTCGAGGGAGATTGCCTTTCCCTCATTCAAAAAATTAATTCACCATCGGAGGATTTATCTTCTGTGGGTCCGTTGATTTCTGATTTTCGTGAGGTTATGTCTTCTTTTTCTTCTATTAGTTTTTCTTTCATTCGTCGAGTGGGAAATTTTGTTGCGCATTGTTTAGCGCGTGATGCTTCGATTATGATCTCGGGGGATAATTCTGATGTACCCTCTGGTGTGTTGGATTTGGTTTTGGCAGACTTAGCCGTTTAATATAGTGCATCTTTTTCTTCAAAAAAAAAATAAAATAATTAGTACGTACTTTTTCCAGTTTAAATTAAAAAGCTAATCCGCCTGTCTTAACTAATAATTATTTTCATCTCATTTCTTATTCATGTTCCTAAAGTATAATTGATTCTCCTGGATAAATTTGATCAATTAGTAAAATTAAATCAAGAAAAGGTTAAAGATGAATAAACGATTAGCTAATAATACATAAAATTTCTAAGAGCTACAAAGGGCATCGCATATCCCACATTAGTACAAAACTCCTTGGTCCATGGATTCAGTACAGTTCTTGACTGCTTAAATAATGGTAAAAACCATATATTTAAATTTTTACTCCTCTCTTTTCCCATCTCTCTCTAAACTCTAGTTTTTCTTTTCTTTTATATTCCTCCGCCGACTATGGCTTGGTGAAGCAGTCGTCTTCTTCACCACTGTTACCACCACCATCGTCGGCGGGTTGGTTTGGAGCACCTTTCTTCAACTTGTACATCACATCTTCAAATCTGACGAGACGATTATGGATCTAACGAGACAGAGACAGATCTGACGAGATGAATACGGGTGATGCATAAGTTTTTATATAGCATTTTAGATTTTTTGTTTAGTATTTTACTTTTTCTCTCGTATGAGAGTTTGTTTTCTCTCTCGAATGAGAGTTTTATCTCTCCTTGAATAGGAGTTGCACAAGAATTTTCTTGTGTTCGGTTGTGAGTTCATAAGATTTGTTATCTTCAAGAACTTAGTGTTTCAGATGTTCTTACTATATCGTTTGAGCCGATATGAATTGTATTGTTCTAAGCGTTGTAAACTTTCGATTAAATGATATATAAGAAAAAATTTTCTTCAAAAAAAAAGACTGCTTAAATAATGCATTGCTTTTTTTTCTTTTTTTTATCAGACTCAAATAATGCATTGCGATCTATAGACTATATGTACTGGGTTTCATGGGATTGATATTGGTAAAAATATTCTTAATCTGAATAAATTGTTTTTCTAATTTCTATTATGAGGCTTAAATTCTTCATTATTGCAGATAAAGTCTAATTCTATTGGTGAATTTGAGACCCCGAGATGTTATAGATCTTGGTTCTACACCCACTAACATTAACGAATGGTAATAGTTGCTAGTTGGTTATTAATTATTAGTATTTGGTATTATGTAAACGTCTAAACGAAATATTCAAAAAGAATCTTTAATTCCTGACTGTACTTATTCATGGATATTGTGACAAAACTAGTGCCCCGTCAAGGGCTCAAAATAAAAACAAAATATTACAGCAGAAGAAAGCATGCATCTATAGTACGATTAAGAGATGAAAATGGCTTAGAAAGTTTTTTTTGTTCTATGATCAAGCAGTTTTGGTAAAATTAGTTTTTTCTTTTAGGTTACTTGGGACTGCATACACCATATAAATATTATAACTGGTGACACCTTACATGTTTTGATGAAATGATTTAATAACATTCATATGGTCCATAAAATTTGATATAGAAAAACTTTTTTAAATGTTTCTCTTTTTATTCTTTTTAGTCACATTAAATTTTGTTTTTGATATCCTTTATTTTATTATTTCTCATTTCTCGTATTTCTCTTAATAATTTTGATTCAAAGTATTCTTATCAAATTTTTATTTTTGAACACACATCGAAAGTGCGTTATCGACTCATTTATGTAATGCAACAGCAAGAACGTTAGTTATCACATTGTTGGAGGTATATTTATTTAGGGGGAAAATGCATTTTTGGTCCCCATATATTTGACCCTTTTCAAATTTAGTCTCATTCATTATGGAATTCTCACATTGTGTTCCACAACTTTTAAAAATTCTCACATTTGGTCTCAATCTAATTTTTCATCCAAAGTTTAACGGTTAACTTCATTAGTCAATATTTTGACCTTTTTCTTTGTTTGGAGAATTCGTACGTGAATACATTCACATGGATTATATTTGTATCACTATTTTTGTATCCAATACCACGTGTCAATCAAAAAGCTCTCATAAAACTAATCAAATATTGACTAACGGAGTTGACCGTTAAATTTGAATGGACAATTCTATTGGAACCAAATGAGATAATTTTTAAAAACATATAAGACACAATATGTGAGAATCACGTATAACAAGCGAGATCAAATTAAAAAAAGGTCAAACATATAAGAACAAAAATATATTTCCTCATTCATATAGAGACCAGTTGGAAAAAAAAAAAATTCTATGCTTTATCTTATCACTCATTACTTTCCCCCCAAAACTTCTACTTCTCCAAAATAAAAGAAAATGCATGAAAATTCAAGAACACCCCAGTTAATTAAGAAAGTACAAGCAGAACAGTCTCCCTATGTAAACATGTCATGTGCGTCAATTTGTTTGACAATAGCATGCATGAAAATGTACATAACATGGAAGACAATTAAGGATGACAATGAATTCAGTAGAGCGAGTACTCGCCCCAATTTCACTCTATTTGGGATATGAGTCCTTAAACGGGGCCGAATTCAACTCCAAGTATCAAAACTCAAGACTTGGGCGGGATCCTGGGTGGGTAACGAGTTCAGCAGATATCAATCTCAGACCCGGACCTAGACCAGCCTCGATTATTAATTATTATTTTTTATTTTATATATCTAGTTATTATTTAATATCTATAAGTATTTATGAATTGTAAATAACATATTACTTAAAAGATGTGAAAAAGACAAAAAAAGCTCT
The DNA here is from genome assembly GCA_019426215.1 of Buddleja alternifolia. Classification (NCBI taxonomy): domain Eukaryota; kingdom Viridiplantae; phylum Streptophyta; class Magnoliopsida; order Lamiales; family Scrophulariaceae; genus Buddleja; species Buddleja alternifolia. The sequence continues at coordinate 7,220,899 of CM033400.1, forward strand.
TTCCAAGTAGCAACTTAGCTAGCTTTTGTTAAAAAATTAACAAAAACAAATGCAATTTCTCATTTGACATTTCTCCCCTAACATTAAACCTCATTTGACTTGTATTTTTTGGATGTGACATTGATTTGAAGTTATTGCATTTATTTTGAATATGTTTATGAGAATAGAATAGACAAAAAAATGGGCAGAAATAAAAGTCTGTCAGGTAGGACTCGGACATGCCGTGTACCCAGCAGGGCCGCGTAATGACCGAGTTCGAGGTGATTTCGGGTCTTTAAATGCTTAGTAGGGCAAGTCTCGGGTTCTGCAACACACGACTCATACTCGCCCCGTTGTCATGCTTAAAAACGGTACTCAAACATGAATATGGTTGCAAATGAGTCGGAACGGAAGTTTGGCTTTAAAAACAAAAAAGGCTAAAATTCAAATTTTGCTTAGAAAAATTTGAATTCAAGCTCGACTGAATCCCTATCTAACTTATTCAAACTCGAACTTTAGCTCGTTATTCTACAAAATACAATTTTGATACTTGAAATAATATGAATTATATTTTTTAAATTATTTTAAAAATATAGTAGCATGTTGTTTTGTTACGGTATAACCATATAAAATTCAAACATATATAATTGGTACTATATGTGTATATTGGTCAGATAAATTGATTAACTAAATTGCTATACTTTGAGTATAATAATATTAATATTGCCACTACTATTATTATCTAAATTATAGGATAACTAATTAAGATATAATTGTTTTCATAACAGATCACAACTCTTTTCGATCGAACACCTATATATGTAGCTCAAACTCGACTCATTGAAAAACTTAATTCTGTTGTTGATACCTGAGCTCAAAATTTCGAGATTAGCTTGACTTATGGTTGAACCAAATCGACTATCGGCCTTACTTTTCTATAATTCTATCAGTGATATTGATATATTTAACTCCAAATAAAATTCAAAACTTGTTTTCCCCAAATTATCAAGCCATCGTAGGCAAAGTTGAAATTTTAGTATTTTTAACATACACATGTTTTAGACAAGAATATCAACCATTTAAATTATTTTAATACTGACAATTTAAGGACTCCTATTTTAATTTTTGGTAACCTAAGAATAATTCCATGAGAATAAATAAAAGGTGTGAGGAAAGTGGCAAATGCCGGTCATGACCATCTAATTTGGGAAATTATCGATTTTGGAGGTAAAATAACACTAATGGTACACATGAATACCAAAAATGCTACGTACGTACTACTAATTTGCAAGACTGCCACTTTCTTTTAATATTCATGACTGAAAATTGCAAAGTTCACCAAACACAACATTGCAATTTTAATCATATAAGTCTGATAAGTGGTATCTTTTGTCTTTATATGATGATTTTTTCCTTAAAATTGAAAATTTTCAAATTAAAATGATCATGTACCCGACACATATAAATTTGTATTTCCTCAATCCATGAATACTGAGTAATTAACGTCCTTATTGTTAATATCATAATTTTCAAGATTGAGTTTGTTGCCCCTATTAAATATGGAACGAATTTTATAAATTTGTCAGTTAACCTCCTTAGGTGAGTTCAGTTAACAATATATATTATCCGGTTATTGACTGTTTCATACTTTCATCATATTTTTAAGTCTTTCTTTGTATTCTTCGTAAGTAGTAAGCAAACTCTTTTAGCTCAGTTGGGTAGAGCACCCGGTTAGTAAGCGGGAGGTCTTGAGTTCGACTCTCAACAAGAGCAAAAATCACCATCTCTTTAAGAAAAACATTCTTATTTTTCAAAACCAAAAATCACTTAGCAACAGCCATTTTTACACAACTAAATTTTCCTGAGAAGTTAAATTTAATTATTTCCGATAGCAGCTTCCTTTGCGCGTATTAATACATCATACATTGTATTTCTTCAAGTTATAAGATGTTGATGGAACACTGATACGATTTAACAGATTATAAATCTCGATAAAATCACAACTGTCGTGGTTCAATGTTGTAATTGACATGTGAACCCAAATATTGAGAACTACTAAAAATGACCCTTGATGTGTACCAATTTTGCTAAGGGCATAACTGTAATTAGTCCACCTATGGATTTGGACCGAGTTATCACCCCAATATAGCCGAGTAGAATTAATGTGGTTGTGCCCATGTGACCAAAGGTCTATCATCAAATGAGCCAATTTGGCAAGCGGGGCTACCATAATAATTGGACTGACAATCATATAATATATATTCACTAGTCTAAATAAATAGGCAAATGGGCCACTAGCCAAGCCTGACCCATAGCCCACCATCAACCCTATATATACCCCAAAGGAGAAGTGTGCTAGAGAGAAAACAGCTAGCCATCGTAGAAAATAATCCCACCGTTGAACTATGAAAAGACTTGATCCCACTAAAATGGTTACGTTGACAGCTTGCTTATAGCGAGTGCAATCTAAACATTAATTACCTTAGGCTGTGTTTGGATTGATGGATTTGGATTTGACAAGGAATTTGAAATGAATGGATTTCAAACCCCTTGGATTTGAAATCCACACCATTAGAAATACCTTGTTTGGCTATATATGGATTTATAAAAGGATTTCCAAATTCATGAACTTCAAATTCATTGTTTGACTATAAATCCTAGAGCATTTGAAATTCTTCAATATTTTATTTGATTTTTACATTACACTACACACAATTACACATATTTTAAGTACACTGCACACTTTTTACACACACAACACACTTTTACACATACTGCACACATTTACACACACTGCACATTTCTTACATGCACAACACACTTTTTACACACACTGCACACCTTTTACACATATTTTACGCACACTATACACATTTACACACAATGCACACTTCTTATATGCACAACATACTTTTTATACACATTGCATATTTTTTACATATATTTTACACACACTACACACATTTACACATATTGCACACTTCTTTCAAGTACAACACACTTTTTACACACACACTACATATTTTTGAAATACACTGCACACTTTTTACACATATTTTACACACATTTACACAAACTGCACACTTCTTTACGCACAACACACTTTTTATACACACTACATATTTTTTACATATATTTTACACATATTTACACACATTGCACACTTCTTATACACACACAACACACTTTCCACCAAAAAAAAAAAAAAACAACACACTTTTACACACTGCACATATTTTGCACACAATTACACACACACTGCACAACACACTTTTTACACACACTGCACACCTTTTACACACATTTACACACACTGCACATTTCTTATATGCACAACACACTTTTTACACACACTGCATATTTTTTACATATATTTTACACACAATACACATATTTATATACACTACACACTTCTTATACACACACAACACACTTTTACACACACGACACACATTTACACACACTGCACACTTTTTACACATATTTTACACACACTACACACATTTACATACACTGCATATTTTTTACATATATTTTACATACACTACACACATTTACACATACTGCACACTTTTTATACATAGTTTACACACATTGCACACTTTTTGCACATATTTTACATACAATATACAAAATTACACACACTACACACTTCTTATACGTACAACACAATTTTTACACTCACTGTATATTTTTTACATATATTTTACACACTACACACATTTACACACACTGCAAACTTTTTGCACATATTTTACACACATTTACACAAACTACACACTTTTTTACGTGCAACACACTTTTTACACACACTGCATATTTCGTACAAACATTTAACACACAATGTACACTTCTTACACGCACAACACACTTTTTACACACACTACACATATTTTACACACACTGCACACTTCTTACACGCACAACACATTTTTTACACACAATGCACACTTTTTACACATTGCACACTTTTAACGCACACAACAAACTTTTTACACGCATTACACATTGTTTACACACACTGCACACTTCTTACACGCATAACATACTTTTACAGACATTTTTTGTGTGTGTAAAAAATGTGTTATGTATTTAAAAAGTATGGAGAGTGTGTGAAAATGTGTGCAGTGTGTGTAAAAAATGTGTTATGTATTTAAAAAGTATGGAGTGTGTGAAAATGTGTGCAGTGTGTGTAAAAAGTGTGCATTATGTGTAAAAGATATGTAGTGTGTGTAAAAAGTTTACAGTATGTGTAAAAAGTATGCAGTATGTGTGAAAATATGTGTAGTGTGTGTAAAAAATATGGAGTGTGTGTGAAAATGTGGGTAGTGTGTGTAAAAAATGTGCATTGTGTGTAAAACGTGTATAGTGTGTAAAAAATATGCAGTGTGTGTAAAAAGTGTGTAGTGTGTGTGAAATTGGGTGCAGTGTGTGTAAAAAGTGTGCATTGTGTGTAAAACGTGTGCAGTGTGTGTAAAAAGTGTGTAAAAAATGTGCATTGTGTGTAAAAAATGTGCAGTGTGTGTAAAAATTGTGTAGTGTGTGTGAAAATATGTGCATTGTGTGTAAAAGTGAGCGTTATGTGTGTAAAAAATATTTCGTGTGTAAAAAGTGTGTTGTGTGTGTGCAAATATGTACACTGTGTGTAAAAAGTGTGTTGTATATGTAAAAAGTATGGAGTGTGTGTAAAAAGTGTGCAGTATGTGTAAAAAAGTTTGCAGTGTGTGTAAAAAATTTGCAATGTTTGTAAAAAAATGTGTTGTGTGTGTAAAAAGTGTGTTGTGTGCGTAAAAAGTATGGAGTGTGTGTGAAAATGTGCAATGTGTGTAAAAAGTGTGCATTATGTGTAAAAAATATGTAGTGTGTAAAAAGTTTGTTGTGTGTGTAAATAGTGTGTAGTATGTGTAAAAAGTGTGCAGTGTGTGTGATAATGTGTGTGAAAATGTGAGCAGTGTGTGTAAAAAGTGTGCATTATGTGTAAAATGTGTGCAGTGTGTGTAAAAAGTGCAGTGTGTGTAAAAAATATGCAGTGTGTAAAAAGTGTGTAGTGTGTAAAAAGTGTGCATTATGTGAAAAACATGTGCAGTGTGTGTAAAAAGTGTGCAAAAAAAAAATGTAAAGTGTGTGTAAATAGTGTCTAGTGTGTGTGAAAGTATGGAGTGTGTGTGAAAATGTGGGCATTGTGTGTAAAAAATGTGCAGTGTGTGGTAAAAGTGTGCAGTGTGTGTGAAAAATATGCAGTGTGTGTAAAAAATGTGTAGTGTATGTGAAAATGTGTGCAGTGTGTGTAAAAAGTGTGTAGTGTGTGTAAAAAATGTGCAGTGTGTGAAAAGTGTGTAGTGTGTGTGAAAATATGTGCATTGTGTGTAAAAAGAGTGTAATGTGTGTAAAAAGTGTGTTGATTTTAGTTGGAATGAATTTCAAATGACAGGGTATGGGAGTGGATTTGAAATCCATTAGAAAATGAGCTTCAAATCCACTCAACCCTAAAATGGATTTGAAATCCATTCATTTAAAATTGGGGTCAAATAGCAAAGAATGGATTTGACCAGGGGATTTGAAATCCCCAGGTCCAAATTCATCAATCCAAACACAACCTTAGTGCTTAATTTGTTGTATGTTGAGTCGGATTCCCTCCCCACGTGACATTCAAGTGACAATTTCACATACTTACAATTTTACCCCACATCAACCCTCTTTACATATACTGACAGATGATATTTATGAGTTAGAGATAGATATTGTATTCATAGTTTGAGCTGAAACAAAACTCATGAAAGCCTGGAATATTAGAGTTTGTTAGTATATATGTGGAGCCGTAAATAAAACGTGTTGGCCCCGTAAATTAAGAGGAAAAACTTGTAACTCGGTGCATGGCATGGCATGGAGTATATATCTCGTGACAGTACGTAGAGGAAGGGGTGGTGGATTCCCCGTGAGAGATTACCAAACAAACACACACACACACACTAATATGTCCAGAGAAACGTTGTCTATGATCTGTCCATATATATATATATATATATATATATATATATATATATATATGTATGTATGTGTGTATATATATATATGTACTCTCACTGGGGAGCTTTCCTTATGGTCTCTCGTCCTCCTATTTTCTTCGTGTGTTTCGTACTATATATATGTGTGTGTGTGAATTATAGTATTTGTTGTCCTCTTGTCCACAATGGAAATTCTTTCCAAGCAAATTACCAAACTCACATATTAAGTGTGTAATTAATTAAAAATGTATACCGTTAAAATAAATTTTTACATACAAAATGTTCACGGTAATAATTTTCAATTCAAAGAACTCATTCCACCAACGATTTTATTCAGAAAACCCGACATTTTGTGTTAATAAATTTTTGGACTTAATTGCCTTGCCTTTCTCCATTAATAATTAATTAATGGTACTTTTTGTATAGAAACCTATTTCTTTTGAAGTTTTACATTAATATTTGATATTAACTATTAAACGATTTTAATTTCAAAATTTCAAATTATTTAATCTTCATAAAAATTAAAAAAGAGTACTTTTTAGAAAATTACCATGTCAAAATCAATAATAAATTATATCAAAATATTTAAAATATTTAATACTATAAAATAAAATTAATGTAATAACAAATATATCAAAATATTTAATACTATAAATTCGAAAAATCCAAAGCAAAAAAATTGTGATAAAACAATCAATTGATCATTTCCTAATTTAAGAACTAAAGGGCAATTGAATCTAAACATTTGTTAATCATAACTTTGGGCTTTTTGTTGAAGAAAAAATTGTAGAATGAGTTTCTGAAATTGAAAATATTTTCATATTTTTTTGGATATAAATATTTTTTTGGGGGGGGGGGGGGGGGGGGGGGGGGGAGGTGGTAATTTTCACTTAAAGATATCCAATTTACTATTTGAAATTATCTTTATAAATTTTCTTGATTTCTCTTTAAGAACCGAAATTTGAACATCGCCAAAGTTTCCATCTAGATTTTCATAATTTACTATATTGAAAATGTATATACGATCCTATTATTTATTCCCTTCAACAAGAGAGCCTCAAACTCTCATAATATTGTAGAAAGAGCGTATTTTGATGTGTATTAGAACAAAAGAAAATTGAAATGATTCTTGTTTTATATATTAACTAAGTAATGTCATATCCATATTAATTATATTATTGTATTGTTTTGACCTAGTAAATTCAAAAAAAGAAAAAATCTCGAATGAAGGGGTTACCCTATAACTTTAGTCCGACAAACTGGGACCAATAGTTGTGACCCTTGGCCATTTAGTACCAATTTTGTCTTCCTCATATTGGTTACGAACACCGTCGTCTGAAGCACTAAATTTATCCCGAGCTCGATTAATGCCTCTCTTTGCCAAATAGTCGGCGGCTGAATTAGCTTCTCGGGGGATAACTTGAATTTTTACCCTCCATTGCCATCTAAGCATCCCGTCACTAACGCTTCATCGATTGTAATCCATGCATAACTAATATCTCATCGCCCAAGGGAGTGTTCCGCTCTGCATTACTCACAAAACCATGGAACCAGCTTCCTTGGTGGCCAAGAATGACACCACCCAGCCCCGTTAACCCTGTATCTTTATTTTGTCTAGTCATTACCGCAACATCCACATTCACTTTCACATATCCTTTGTTCGGTTTTATCCAACTAACATATTCGACCATGTCGGTCATGTCCCAACTGCCCATTATTACCCTTCTTGCTGCAACGGTTCTTATATGAATATCCTCCTTGTTCACTCTTGGCCACGTCACTTCAAATTGATGGATCGTTTCATTTTGCCCCTGCCAAAAAAGGTTCATAGTTTCAGAAAAGGTAATTTGATAGAGTTAGTGACTGGCGCGCTAATTATTTGGGCGCCATTCTCGAGATACTCTATGACAATCTTACTATAATAAGTCAAATCCTTTATGTCATTCTTTATTCTTAAATGTCTTTACATTGCTTAGAATAAAGTCACGTGAATCACATATGACTATGGGACATCATCGGACATGGGTCATGACGATGATGGAATATGTCTCCAAGGTCATGATTCTAAAAGTTAAAGGGACCATCAAGATGTGGATATTGATGAGACCCAAATGACTTGCCTGTATACGTATCTCCTTGGAGGACGTGCCTCATTCGATAGGCATTAGTACAGTGAAAATCTGTATGTATATGAGGGTTCTCATTTGAAAATGGGTAAACTGAATAACCCCACTGGAAGTTCCTAAAATGGATGTCCTAGTCGAATCTGAAACTTTCTATACTTACGTAGGTGTAAGAGTAATCCTTATGGATCTAAGGTTCCATAGGTTACCTTGTGCATAGTCCACTATGCTTTGATTTATCTCATGATTTCTTAGCGAATCACTATATGGGATATTTTGGGTATAGTCTGATTATGTACGAAGGTACATGAGAGACCAAGATGGGATCCATCTCTGATCTAGCAAATCAGTCAATCTCCTATGTTACGTAGGACATCAACTTAGAAGTCTCTGGCCAGAGCAAGATATCTAAAGAGGCTAGGTGTTTCCTCATTTAGATGATCAAAATTGATGTCACCAGTAATGGAAAAAATAGAGATTGAGTCGTAAGAGTTTCGACTATGCCATTACTCTAGACTCGATCCGGGAGATTAGATGGAAGGATCTTACTTACGTGAGAATTGTGATTATGAAATGTAGTATCTTTATACTTCGTTATGTCTAGGTCTTCGAGGCCCGTTCCTATATAGTAACCTTGATTTGTAGGTGCCATGACATCATGGTGATTGAATCATGGTCTGATTAAATCAAGAGTCATTTAATCTAGTATTTTCATTTTAGGAAAGTACATTGGCTTTGTCGAAAGTGTACTTACTACTAGCACATGAACAAACCTAAGGGGTCACACACTTAAGTCTGTAGAGTTTTTACTTATGTGATGTGATTAATCGATTTTGGAGAAATCGAGGAAATTGGGAAAGTCTAGTACTTTCCTAATTGGGAATATTAATTGATAGAGATCAATTAATTGGACTTTTTAATTAATCAAGTTGGATTAATTAATTAATGTACTTGAATGAGTCCAAGTATATTATTTAATTGGGCTAGGCCTAATGTAAATAAATATTTTAAGTATTGAATAAATAATTAAAGTTGGACTTTAATTATTTGGGACTTAATTATTTGGTTGGACAATTTAATTAATTAAGAGTCAAAAATTAAATCAAGAAAGATAAAATTCTTGGACTCCAAGAAATGGTGGAGGCGTGTTAGGCGTGGATTAGAGAGGAGAAAATTAATTCTTCTTCAAGTCTTGATCTAGGAGAATCAAGAAGATACACAAGGATAAGGAAAGAGTTAGTTACTTGATGACTAAGTTTCTACTTATTAGGAATATCCTATTTAGTATATCTAGAATTAAGGAAGTTAAAAATTGGAAGAGTTTGACTTGTCTTATATTCTTATTATATTAGGATTAGAATTATTCATCTATAAATATGTGTTTGGAGAACACAAAAGATGATGGATTTTTATAAGCCAAAAACACGCCTACATGAGGAGAAAATAAGGAGAAAATTTTCGTCATCTCGATCTCCACCAAAACTGTCCCTTAGCCCCAATATTTTGATATGATTTTACTCATGTGTTGAGCTTAATCATTCGCCAAATATTCCCTCCTTTCACAAATAAGCCTAGATTAGGAATCTACAAATAATCCATTGGCTATCACCAAAAATGGATTATTTGGTATAATTAAGAGAGTTTATTTATAAGGTGCACATATATACATACATACATACATATATATATATATATAGGGTCAAGATCTAATACATACCCTATATTAGATAAGATATAAGACCCAATCTACACCATTGGATCTATTAAGTCCAACAGTCCAAAAAGGAATAAAAAAAAACAGGTGGGGGAATTGATTCTAATTGGATCAAGGGTATAATAGTCAAATGATTCATTTTTCAAAGCCCACAAACCCACGTTTCAAAAACTGTAATATCTTTTTCATTGTCTTCTCTGTAAGATGCGAATATATATATTCTTGAAGTTTAAATACAGACTATTTTCGAATCATCCTTGTAAAATCTTTTTTTCTTCTCTTTCGCCATTAACGATGAGCACAAGAAGAATTAGTGAAGCAGAGAACTATTACTCCAAAGACTTCGATTGGGATGAATTGAGAGAAGAAGTGGAAATCAATCCATGTCTTCAATTCCACTTGCTGCAACCTCACTCTTCGCAAAACATTGCCAATCAAATTGAAGACGCTCAGCAAGACTCCGAAGCGTGGAATAAATTTCACGCTTGTCATTTCACTGGCAAGTTCTTATAAGCCATCACACAGTATGTTACAACACATTATACAATATATTATAACTCATTATACAATATATTATAACTCATTATACAGTATGTGTTTATAACATATTAAAAATATTCAATTATACAGTATCTTTATAAGCCATTATACAGTATGTTATAACACACTATACGGTATATTGTAACCCATATACAGTATGTGTTTATAACATATTAAAAATATTCAATTATACAGTATCTTATAAGCCATTATACAGTATGTTATAACACATTATACAATATTTTATAACTCATTATATAATATGTGTTTATAACATATTAAAAATATTCAATTATACAGTATCTTATAAGCCATTATACGGTATGTTATAACACATTATACAATATATTATAACTCATTTTATAGTATGTGTTTATAACATATTAAAAATATTCAATTATACAGTATCTTATAAGCCATTATACAGTATGTTATAACACATTATACGGTATATTATAACTCATTATACAGTGTGTGTTTATAACATATTAAAAATATTCAATTATACAGTATCTTATAAGCCATTATACGGTATGTTATAACACATTATACAGTATATTATAACTCATTATACAGTATGTATTTATAACATATTAAAAATATTCAATTATACAGTATCTTATAAGCCATTATACAGTATGTTATAACACATTATACGATATATTAGACAGTATAATGTGTTAATAATACCCCATATTATACCCCTGATCAAAGTACGAGAATTGGAATAAAAGGGGATCCATTTGGTGAATTAATTATGTTAATTATGTATGTTAACTGGGATTTATATGTTTATCTGGATGTGGAGGTGTATGTGTGTCTGTGTGTACTCACATCATAGATAGATACATATACATATATATATATATATATATATATATATTTACAGAGGAAATGTTGGCAAGAGATGAAAGATGTTGAGTGTTTGAAAGGAAGGTGAGATTTAGATTGCGAATTGTATTCTGGAATTGGTATAATCCTAATTAATCAGTTAAATCTTAATTACATATTTTGAGATTGAAGAAGAAATTTGAGGAGTGTGAGGGCGGAATTTTGGGAGGTAAAATGGATTTTGTAACAGAGTATTTTCGTTCATTGACTAAAATGCCTCTGCCATCATTAAAAAAAATTATATAATCTGAAAAATGGGTTAAATCCAGACCTTGTGATCGAATGGTATCAATGGTGTAGATTGGGTCTTATATCTTACCTAATGTAATGAGATGTATTTGATCCATACCATATATATATATATATATATATATATATAATTAGCTCAAGGAGGTGGATGCATCTTAGTGTTGCAATGCATGGGGTGCTATAACCGGGAGATGCGAAATTAAATTTAGAGCTCTTGGAAGTTCATAACCGGCGGCTTGGAGCTATCAATGGGTTTAGTCGAAAAGATCAAATTCAATCGAAATAAGAAATAACGATATCGGTTAGTTTCTTATTTCATCTCTTATATTGATTCGATTGAGCAACTAAAAATCCTGTTTCGGGGTGGTTGTTTTAAAATTTTAATTTTCGTTGTGTTTAGCCACCCCGGGAATTACCAACCCAACATGCTGTTAATTGGTGTACATAAGTTCCAATTCACCCATCCTTTTGGGCTAAGTGAGAAAAATCTATCATGATGTTGCCTCGCCACCAACCCTCGCCAAATCTCTGCCGCCCATGCACAATCCCTGATAGCATGCATACTCATCTCTTTCGTGTGCCCAAAAAAAGGACACGAGGCCTCTATTTCTATATGACAATGATAGAATTGCTCTCGTGTCATTATACGGTCATGTGTCAATAGCCACAAAAACATTTTCTGTCTATACATGCCCTTTGTGAGCCATAGCCGCTACCATTCTTTGCTTTCTTCATCATGTATTAGACTATTAGAAATGATGTGATGAGAACTTTTACAAGTGTATTTGCCTTTGGCCGTGTGCTTCCATACCATCATATCATCATAAGATCTGGACGTGTCAAGGTTAATGGAATTAAGCTCATCTTTCACCTGAGTTGTGAAAACTCCAAGCTCATCCATTTTCCATCGTACATTAATCAACCAGTAACTATCCACTGTCCTTCTTTCTTCATGCACCTCTAAATTGATACCAATGCTTTGCGCGGCGCCAATCTGGTTTCTCCCATCCAATGATCCATCCAAAAATGGATAGGGTCACCATTACCCACTTTCATTGCACTTCTTTTTCGCTAATGGGAAACGCCGCTTGGATACTATGCCATGTGTGTGGCGTAGAACCTCGAGGTCTTGCCCTATCCCGATAAATGTATTTGTGCCTTTTAACTTGAACCCAAAGTTTATCATCATCCATGATTGTTGCCATACCAATTTACCCAAGTACGCTAAGTTCACATCACTAATTTTGCAAAGACCGAAACCTCCAAGTTATTTTTTCTTGCAAACTTTATCCCATGAGAGCAAGTGGAGCCGTTTTCTCTCGTTTGAACCTCCCCACCAAAATCGTTTATTCACTTTATAAATTTCATCACATATTCCTAGCAGTATTTTGGTGGTTTGCACCTTTTTGGTCTTACATTCCATTGATTTTGATGATGACAAATTAGCTTATTTAGTTGGTAATAATCATATTTTTTCTTGTCCAGATTTGGTGACAAATATCTTGCGTTTTCCATCTCCTAAAAGGGAAGTGTGCATAATTGATTATCGTTTCTCTTTCATATAATCTTACTTTATTTTATGGCTTCCTATTTTTATATCTCTCCATATCAGTTGTCTCATTAATATTATTGAGCTTACTTAACAAGAATTTCTTTAGACAAAAGGAAATTAGTCGTTGACTATAATACATGGAAAAAATCCTTTTTTATCTTCCTTATTTATTTACGGATTCTACTCAATCAATTAAGGTTGATTTATTTTCCTTACTCATTTTTAGTAAGTAGTCGTTTGCTTCATCATATGGAAAGAATGGTTAAACTTTATTCTCTTTCCTTTATCATGCTTTATAGTTCATCTATATATATGCTTTACTCATTCTCTGACAAAGATACGAATTCCACAAGCATTTGACAGCACATTATTGATATCAAATTATTCTTGTTCATAGATACCTTCTCCGCCAAGTTCCAGTGAGGAAGGAGCGGTACCAGTTACTGCTTGGAATTCAGAGTGACAAACACGAGTGATCAAGAAGTGTTTTTGAGTCTAGTCTCTCATAATTCCCAGTTGGAGTTGTAGTTGCGAATTAACCTTTTGGTTCCGCCCTTTTGTTCCTAGGGTATAGTAGAGCGAAGCTCACTTCTTCATAATCGAGTGTGTTTTGTCTTGTTAGTATTTGTGGTGTCTGAAATCTTTCATCACTTATCTTTTTCATTGTGTTTTGTATTAAGTTTCCATTTGGATCTTGTTCTGGAACTTTTAAGTTCCAATCGTTATTTCAATATAATTATTTTTCAGCTTTACCCTTTGGTACTTATCAATTCCACTGTGCGTTTAAGCACAAGTTTTAATAACCTAATTCACCTCCCCTCTTAGGTATATATTGAGTTACAGCATGTGATAAGAAGATATGGCTTCTGTTACTGATTTGATTAAAGTTGTTCGTCCCCTAGCGATAAATGCCTTCCTTTCCAACATTTAAGTCAATTTTTCACTTTGTCGACCAGAAATCTTGTTTGTTATGTTTTTGAGACAAAATTCTTGAAAAAGTTTGGGGAAATGCGTATTATATGGATTCATGTAAAAATGATGTGATGTCTGTTGTGTTAGTTTATACTTTTGAAAATGGTTGGAATTTGTAAAATGTGTCAAATGAATAGTAATTGGTTGATGTATGATGAGTTAAATGATTGAGTTAGTTATTTGTGTAATGATTATGTGAATAAATAAATAATAGAATAGGCTAGATATGTAATGTTAATTTATTATTAATATATAGGAAATTATTTTGATTGATGAATGTGTGAAATGATTGATACACTGAGTGATAGGTAGTTCTATAGGAGATTGAAAAAGTTAAGTTGAGAAAATGTGAATTTAGATGAAAATAAATTGTGTTTTGGTTTTTTAGGATTTTATGATCCAGGATATTAAAAATGAATTTTGAAATCATAAACAAACAATGCCATAATCTTTTTTCAGCACTCTATTGTGGTGTAACGGGACCCTGAGGTTCCGGCCAAGATCTTTAGTGACATTAAGATGTGCATGGTTTGCTAGATGGCATGCCTCATGTCCTGCTACATTGTCGGAGAAACATATCCTAAATTTATTTCTATTGACTTTTTTCCCCGACATGTTGCAATAATCTGCCACAATTGCGCTAATGTTATTAACTTAAGTGTCCGACGCCTCCCTAAAAAGTATCAAATCGTCGGCGAACATAAAATGCGAGACACACGGATCGAGGTACAAAGTCGGGACTGCCGCCCAAGGCTTTTCCTAGACTGCTTTATTTGCCATGGCACCTAGCTTTTCAATGCAAAATGCGAACAGGTAAGAGGACATCAGATCCCCTTGTTTTAGACCTCTAAATGGACTAAACCACTTTGTTGTATCTCCATTCTATAGAAGTGAGAGTAGCGTAGTAGTCGTATATTCAATTATGAGATTGATGCAATTCGAGGGGAATTCAAGCTCTACCAACATGTTTTCCAGATAAGTCCAATTAATTCTGTCTTATGCTTTTTTGAAATTGATTTTTGTGATAAAAAAAAACCCATTTTTACCATTCAAGTGACTTAAACTATGGATAATTTCTTGAGTGACAATAATGTTATCCATAGTTTGTCGTGACTTGGTAAAGCTCAGTTAAGTTTGCATAATTAATTCATGCATTATACTTTTCAGCTGGTTCCCCATAGTTTTGGTTATAATTTTCAAAATATCATATTTGACAAACTAATAGGTCTAAAGTTTGAAAGACGTGTTGGATTTTTTTCTTTAGGTAACAAGACAATTAAAGACTCGTTTATTTTTGTATTGATAATACCTATGCGGAGAGCTTGGTTCACCTTCCTTACCACTGAGTTGCCAACAGTGTCCTAACATTTTTGGAAGAAAATTAATTACAATCCGTCTGGTCCCGGGGCTTTAGTTGGGTGCACATCCCACAACCCTTTCCTGACTTCATCTTTGGTAACTGGATTCTGGAGCATCTCTGATTGCAGGAATCCCTCTATAGTCATGTACTTTGTAACTTAATGCTCTTTACCATATAAATCTTTGTAAAATTTAACCGCCATATTCTACATGGTGATAGGGCTGACTCCCACGCTCCGTACCTAACAAAAAATCCTGATTTACAATCAGATGAAATAAAAACCTCAATTCAAAATCTAAAAAAGTTAGCCAAACTAAACTTGAGCCTTAAAGTATTATGTGAAGAAGTTGTTAGGGATGGTAGCATCAGAGCACGAAGAATAATCAAGAAACAAGAAAACCTAAGCCTAAACATGAAGATAAACAACACGGGGATTTAACGTGGTTTGGCATAACTTGCCTACATCCACGAGCCAACCTAGACTACATCTTTATTTCTTTCAAAGTACATCAATCGAATTACAAGTGAGTTCTCATATTTATAATGGTGAAAAAGTCTAAACCCTAACAAATTAGGAAAAACACTCCTAAACAACTAGGGAATAATTCCTAACACAATAGAAAACAATTCCAATAAAAGTAGGACTCAAATATGCCAAAAACTTGCCAAAACTCGTCCAAACCGCATACAGCTGCGCACATCCGCGCCTGGGCGCCGCCGGCAGTGCCTGGTGCCGGCTTTGGTCCGTTTTTCGACTCCTTTTCATCTTTTGCAATCCCGGTCAATCCCGACCCTTCTTGGCTCTATTTTGGCTCCTCTTCTTGACCCTATTTTGATCCGACTCCACCAAACCCATCAATGTCCCACTTGGAGACTGATCAAAATAACCCGAACTCAAACTTGAACCACCACTTCACTTTTCCTAAGTGAATCTTAGTCTATTTGACTCATCCCCAAATCCAATGGGGATCAAACCCCGAGACCTCTCCATGTCTCTTTAATTCATTCGTCCTCTAGTGTCACCCACTTGACGAACTCTCTCTGTGAACATCGTTCCCCCTTTTGAACCCTCGCCACTATCCTATTCTTTTTGGTGATCAGCCAACTCCTGAATACTGTGGCATATCCATCTTGGTCCAACTGACCCTTGGATATAGGTTACTCTAAAACCCGAACATGTCACACTCAAACCGTCTCAGTCTACCCGTCCACTGACATCTTTTCACCAAGGACTTTTTCCAATGGCAGTCTCGGATCCCTCACATATCTGCTCTGTGCCCTTGCATGAGCTGTCTCTGATCCACCCGCCAACTCTGTTTTCAATGGCCAACTCGGGTCATTGACACATCTGCTCGAGCTCCCACTCCACGAGCTATGTCACATCCCTCTGCCAATAAACCACCACGACTCCGCGACTCTGCCTACCCGGCTTCGCATCCTGCCACCATGGCTTCCGACTCTACGGTCAACCCCTTTCGGCACCACTTCCTGTCCTCATGGTCTCTCTATGTGGTCATGCCTCCACAACCCTGCCTCCCTCTGGTCTCTCAACTACACGGCTCTACCCTCTCGGTTACCGATTCTATCATTCTGACCTCTGGCTTGGTGGATTTGCTTTCTTGGCACCATAGCTCTGCCCCCTCGATATCTAGCAACTAATTCGCTCCCTCTTGGTAACACAAATTTGCTCTCTGACCTCTGGCTCTACGGTTCTGCCTCTGGTACCGCAACTGCTCCCACTGGCTTCGTGTTCTACCCACCCGGTAACACAAATCTGCCTTTGTGGCTGCGGATCTGCCTCTGCTGGCACCACGATTTTCCAACGTTTTATCGTTAACGTTCAACGGGATTACTCTTCTTTGGTTGACGATCTACCCGATCTCATCCTCCCCTGTCATCTTCTCCGGCTTCACCACGACCTCAATCTGTGCTTCTCTGCAATAAAATCGTCGAGCTTGATTACCCTTCCATCTCCTACCATCGTTTCCACGATGAAATCCGCGTTTAACCAAAAACGATTCCCCATAGATCTAGATTCAGGAGCTCTTCTAAATCTATAACCTATGGCTCTGATACCAGTTGTTAGGGATGGTAGCATCAGAGTACGAAGAATAATCAAGAAACAAGAAAACCTAAGCCTAAACATGAAGATAAACAACACGGGGATTTAACGTGGTTCGGCATAACTTGCCTACATCCACGAGCCAACCTAGACTACATCTTTATTTCTTTCAAAGTACATCAATCGAATTACAAGTGAGTTCTCATATTTATAATGGTGGAGAAGTCTAAACCCTAACAAATTAGGAAAAACACTCCTAAACAACTAGGGCATAATTCCTAACACAATAGGAAACAATTCCAATCAAAGTAGGACTCAAATATGCCAAAAACTTGCCAAAACTCGTCGAAACCGCGTATAGCTGCGCACATCCGCGCCTGGGCGCCGCCGGCAGCGCCTGGGACCGGCCCCGGTCCGTTTTTCGACTCCTTTTCATCTTTTGCAATCCCGGTCAACCTCGACCTTTCTTGGCTCTATTTTGGCTCCTCTTCTTGACCTTATTTTGATCCGACTCTACCAAACCCATCAGAAGTCTCACCTCAACAAATTAAGAATCAATCATTCTGCTTCACACACCAAAAATCGTAGTCCACCACATCAACTCCAATGATAACCCGATTGGTAAAGGTCACCTGCCAAAGAAATGGAAAATGAAAAAAGTTACTACTAAAAGTCATTTGGCAATTTATTTTTCCAATTAACAAAACAAAATAAGGACCCAAAATAGCAATGTTCATCTTCAAAGAACGCCTGCGGTTCCCGCGAAAGTCCTTAGACCCAAACCCATTAACGGGATTTTCACAGTCTCTTAATTGTTGAGCATTATTATTTTTGAAAAATAAAAATGAGAAAGATAAATAGAATCCATTGAAGCAATATTGATATTCACCCAAATATATATATATATATATATATATATATCTATGAGCCTGCAGTTGTTCACAAACTCGATAAATCTTCTACATCTATTTATGTTACTGGCGCGCCCCTGACTTCTCTTTTTTATCAATGACTACATTCATGCCTCATGCAATAAGCCATGGTCCGGTAATAAAGTTCGCCATCCCTCGAGATTCCCATAAAACATCCATTGTGTGTTGATGTAGGCTGGTATATATAGCAGTCAACACCCACTCCGACTCTCCGTTTCTCTTAACGATGCACGTAAGACATTGTTCGTTGGCATATTTAAGACTAATTTGCACCTTGCCAAATTTCCAGAAAAGCCAAATACCTCTCGAAAAGTTTTCTGCATCCACTCTTTCTACTCTATCAAAATAACTTTTTTGAAGAATTACTACATCAACCCCACCTCTCATGTCCATAAGTACTAGAATAGAGGGTCTATAGATCTGTATAAAATTCAGCAACGAGTTTATAAAATAAGGGCTGCCTGCTCTCCAACAATTGCAAATTAAACATGCAATTCATTAAAAAAACGACGATACGTATACCTTGGGGGCGTGGGGCCGCTTTGATCACCGCCATCTATTGCATAAGCTGTATTCATTTCGACATTTGTCATGACATTGTTAGGTCCTTCTCCTAACCTGTTATTTGTGTCCCAATAATTGAATTTGGGATTTGTACGCAAACCATCCGTAAGCTCAAGTATCGGCTGCTCACTAATTTTTTCCACAACCTGTTCATGCATGCATGAGTTGTTTTCCTCGACATTATCACTATCCCTTGATTTGTAAGTACAAGCACAGTTTTCAGTTTTAATATTAAGATAATTGGCTGAAGAGTGTGAGTGTGGTATGTTATGGCGAATTGTTTTGTGTCAAGGGGCAATGGAATTTGTGGATTGGGCTGTTGCGGGTTTATTGATTTGCTTATGGACCGAATTCGTATACTCTTTAGTAATGGGCTTAACAATAGAGTTATTTATAATTTGAAATGTTGTGCCTTCTTTAATGCATGGGAGTGGTCCATTAAGTAAAGAGGTTTCTGATAGTATTATATGTCCAGTGAGCCATCTGTTGGCTTCTCCACTACATCATAAGCACTATGACAGTCTTATCTTTAATATCATATTAAACTTGTTGGCAACTTATTTATCACATAAACTTTAATTAGTTAGATAGAGATCCCATGGATTACACAAAGGCTAGAGGTGCGGTCGTGACGACTGTGGGATGCTCTCGATGGTCGTAGTCCTTAACACCATTCCAAGTCATAGAAACTATGAGATGTGGGATATCACGATCTTGCTAAGACTTGTTTGTGTGTGGCATTCTCATAGGAGAGTGCCTTGTTCCATGGGCATTGGCCCGCTGGATCAGTGCATGCACAAAGATCCATGCTTAGGGGAGAATGAGATTGAACGACCCCAGAAGGACATCTCGTTGGTTCCATCTCGAACTTGAAGTCCTTCGATTTTGTAGTGGGAGATTAGTCCTCTAACCTAAGATGTCATGATTGAGGTGTGTACTGCTATTGGTCCCAAGTGGCACACGAAAGGGTCTAGAAGGGGGAGGGGGGTTGAATAGACCCTGAAATCTTTTTCGATTTCAAAAAAAATATTCGTCTTAAGATTGATTTGGACGCTTGGAAATGTAAACGCTTGGCTAAGTGTTTACTAGAAGACTGTTTTGATAAAGTTAACTTAGACTTAGTGATTTCAACGATTACCAAAGTAGGGTAATGTTTCAATCGCTTAATCAGGGTTAGCACAGCGGAATGATTTTATAAGTCTTCACTTTAAAAGTATTTAGCGTCACAAAGTTTTCCTTAGTTGCTTTTGGTTAAAACGTTTTGAACGCTTAGAATGCTTAGCGCTTGGTCAAGCGCTTAAGACTGATTTGAAAGCTTAGCGTTCTCTTTTGACTGAAATTAGACGCTTAACTGTTTTATATGCTTTTTCAAGATATAATGTGCAACTGTAAAGTAAAGCAAATAAAACAGTAAATAACACAATAAATTGTAAGGTTCACTGGGAGGTGTAATCCCAGCTACGTCCTTCTTCTCCTATGCACTTGGAGGAATTCCACTAGATTGATTATTGAAGGATCACACAAAGGCTTCTACAAAATAGGGAAACAGGATGTCGATGGCTTGAGCTCCTTGGTCACACAGATTTCTGCTACAAGACATTCTATCCTCGAAAGACGATCTCGAGCTCCTTGATCACACAGATTTCAGCTCCAATAAAAATCTTCTCCAACAAGCTTCTTTTACACAAAAACACTGCTTGTAGAATAACACACTTTCTCACTCAGATGAAAGTTGTTGTGAGTTTGGTCACGGGTTTGTTTGATGTTGGAAAATCAAACAACTTAGGATATCTCAATAGTAGTGTAGGGTTCTTGTATGAAGAGGTTTGAGATATCGGTGACTGTCTTTGGAATGTATTTGAGAGGCTTTGAGGGGTTTTGGAGCTTCAAGAAAGACCTTCTTCAACAAGCTTCTCTTACACAAAAATACTGCTTGTGAAAGAATTAACTTTCTTGAATTCCAATTTGGCTATGGAGGTTGTAAGCTTTTCTCTCAAATAATTTTAGCAAAGTTTGGCTCTTCTTTTTGCTCTCGTACGTCACTCTCTGATTTTGCTGAGGAGGGATACTATTTATAGGGTTTCTTGGGATTTGTCCGTTGGACACAATCAGGAGCGTTTACCCCACGCAGGCGCGTTAAAATAGTCCCATCTGACATTCCTGAAAATCTGCTGGTTCCGATTGGACATGAGCAGACTTGCACTTTGAAAAGCTGACAGTCTAGTCAAAAGGTTGCTTGTCCACAAGTTATAAAGTTTTGTCGCATTAAATGCACTTTGAATTTATTTCCCGTTGGAAATAAATGACCGTTGCTGATTGGATGACTTGAGGATGGTATTCCAGGTGAATCGCTTGAGTGAATAGTCCTTTAGCGTTAGCTAGGCGCTAAGAACATTCTTTTGAGCGCTTGATTCATAACTCCTGAAATAGTCTTTTAAGCGCTTGACGGACGCTTAAGACAAATCTTCATCTTCACTTGACTTCAGACGTTGACTTTCAACTTCATCTCTAATAGACTCACCTAGAATTCTATTAGCGACTCGGTATCTAATATTTAGTCTAAAATCTACAAAGATAAAAATTACAAGCCTAACAAACTTTCAAACGCTTATACATATATTCTATGAAAGTATAAACTTACATTCTTTTGGGGTCTAACATGAAATCCTATCTTGTCATCATCAAAACATCTAACAATGAAATTCCTAATAACTGCCCACTATATTTTCATAGACACGTGCATTCCAGGAGAATCATACGGTGGCATGTGTTCTATATAGTCTGGCAATGTGACAGATCAGATGACATTAGATATAGATTCCATCCAGGGCTTGTTGTCTGGTATTTTCTTGATTTTGTGTAAAGCTGAATGATTGATAAAAGCATTCGGCCAGAGCATAGTCTTAAAAGAGGGAATGGTGATCTCTACTTAGAAGACTGGATCATTAGTGTTTCCAACACAGTCATAGTTTCTGAGGTTATTAGAATTTCGACCGTCGCCAAACCCTAGACCTTAGACGGGAAAAAGATGGAAGGATCCAACTCACATGAAGATCGTAACCTGCATAGGTTTGCTTGTCATCGTTAGCATCTAGAAAATCATGGCGACATTGCTAGATATCGCACCATGACCAATAGGTGCCTTGGATTAATTTGGTGAGATTAATTCAAGGCCTAATTAATTATTTGGATAATTAATTTAGCCTTTCGGATAGGACCTATTGTTAGCTTGTTAATGAGTCTACGGGGTCACACACTAACTTAGTGTATAATCCGGATCCTCTATTACAAATGGTGTTGCATCTCCTATTACATTAACCTCTATACATGACAAGTGTACAAAATTCAAATCACTTATATATTTAAGGAAAAAATTTATACACTTGTCATGCATAGAATGAATGCAATGTGAGATGCTACACCATTTTGCAATAGAGGATCTTGTGTGCTTAGTGTAGTACCTATTAGATAAATTAATTCTTATTGAATTAATGGAGAAATTAATTAATTAATTAATATATATTAATTAAGGAAAAATAATTAATTATTTAAGTATTCTTAATTAATTATGGCTCGTCTTTTGATATTAAGATATTAAATGTGACGAATCAATTAATCCTGATATTTGATTAATTGGGGAAAATATTAATCAAGTAGCCTTGATTAATGTGGGTCGTGTTATTTATTGAAATAATAAATGATATGACTAATTAATTAATTAAGATGAGAAAAATAAAATTAATTAAGTGGGCTTGATTAATTTTAGTCTCGTGATTTAATTAGAATAATTAAGTTAAGACTGGACCAGTTAAATTAATAAATAGTGGGCTATTTAGTTATAATGGGCTTGGACTAAAAAGAAAAAGACTGCCAGGGTTTGGGAACCCTGACAGTTGGACACCTAAAGAGGCGTGTACCAGGGGATATTTAAATCCCTTTGGTACACGCCTCCCTCAAGAGAGTGGGACAAATGTTTTTGAGTCTTCTTCTTTTTCAGATCTTTTCTCCATCTCTTCTCTGCATTAATGCCAAACAATTTTCCTATCCCTTCTCCATAAGCCAAAAGTTTGAGTTTTCTTAGCTAGCACTGATTGAAAATCTCAATAGGAACGAAAGACGAACCAAACTACTTGATACTCGACTCGAGCTCGATCACTAAAAACTCGTTTGAGCTCGATTCATTAACTTATCAAATCAAGCTTGAACAACTTCTTGTGTTTGATAAGTCTTGAAGCTCAGCTTAAGCTCGGCTGGATTAGTAAAAAATAATAAAAATTTGTACAAAAAAATCAAAATAATCGAGTTCGACTCATGTCCGGCTCGATTAAAGTTCATTTGAGCTCGGTTCAAAATATAATCAAACAAGCTCAAACACAAACTTTGAAGCTCGATTGTATTTCAAACAAGTTTGATCAACATCTCGTTCAGCTCGACTCGGCTCGTTTACACCCCTAGATGTCAAACGTACGAACTAAGGTGTGAATATTATTAGAGGTGCAACACTTGGAACAATAGAGCAACTCAATCCGGAGAATTGAAGTTGTGGAGTAGCATAAGACTGTTGCTGATTTGTTCTTTAAGAGGTAAACACGAGAAAGCTTATCTTTTAAGTTTTTGAATCTTATGATACCATGTCTACCTAGCACTGTTTAGGGGATGCTCGTGCTTTTAATTGTTTTTCTGCTTCCGGTGCGATGGAATCGCTTGGGCGATCCCAACAGTTTCTTTACCTGATAAAGAATCATGGGCCGACCAGGTTAGGCCCCAAGCTGAAATAGATGTTGCTCCTTTGTTTTGGTGGGTTGTATTTAAATCACTTTGGTCCATATTTTTTTCTAGCCCATTTACAATATCAAATCTTGACTCTTACTTTAGCCGTCTGCTGCTAGGTTCGGGAATGGCGCCAGGCGAGGTCTTTTGGTGAATATCCGGCGAATGAAATAACCAATTATTTTTTTTGATTTTTCCACCCAATGACTCTTTCCTTTATTATGTTGATTTTTCCCCCAATTTCTTCCTGATTTCTTCCCTTGATGCAGATTCCTTGCCTTTTGCCTAAAATACCATATCCGGTACCAAATCTGACTTTCCTTTTGTATTGTAGTTCCCTCCTAATTCATTCATGCTTTTTTCGGAGCGGGGAATTCTGTTCTTCCAATCACGATCATCCATGGTCCATATCCCTTCGGGCCTTTCTAAGATTCATTCCCCTCTTCTTGTTGTTGGGAAAAAATGCATAAAACCAAATAACGCAATGAAAGAATATATTTAAATCCCAGTGGCTCATCTCTATTTCTCGTATTTAAATTGGGTTTCAAATTCAATTACCGTTCTAGCGTATGTTGAATTCTGAACCAGCTTTGCAATCCCTTCTTGAACAGAAAATCCGTCGCTGTCTCAAAATTGCCACGTCGGAGTCAAAAATGAAAATTTTCTTCTACTTCTCTTGAGGGAGACGGCTAGAGAGAGAGAGAGAGAGGATGAAGAGTTTTTACTTGGAGAGAAAGTTTGTGTTAATTCACTTAGGTTAATTTTCTCTAAGTAGTATATTTATACTACAATGAAACAATAACCAAGGGTAAATTACCCCATGGATGCCCACTTTATGGCTTTTAAAGCCATTGGGCTTTAGCCCTACTATGGTTTTTAATTAACTAAATAATTAATATTATTTATCCAATAAATTAATTAATTAAATAATCAATTAAATTCATGTTAATATTATAATTAAATTCCTCTGAGGAATTAATTAATTCATTAACTTAATTAATTAATAAAATCATCTAATAATTAATTAATTAATCTCAATATCCAATACCAAAAATTCTCTCAAGTCTTTTCCATGATTTTCCTTTTGCACTTCCTTTAAGCGCGACTCTTTAGGTTCGTCTCAAAAGGCAATTGGGAAGAAACCAAAAAGATATGAGTAACACCTAGCCAGTCACGTGGCTCACATCATATCCCAATTGAGAACGAATGAATAGGATCATTCCAAACCATATACGCTGTGAATACCGTATGAGTATAAACCTTTTATTCTTATATCCTAGTCAAGTGAGAGTCATGGTTTTAGTCAAACTCACATGACTTGACCATATGCTTAGCTCATAATGAGTCGAGGTCATTTTATGCTTTGGCCAAAGAATTTAAACCTCACTCATTCATGACTACATAGGATATTTAGCTCATTCACTTATGAGAGAATAAATCCCATTTTGCTAATCAGTTAACAATGCTACTTGCCCATCAAGTCGCACTTCGAGGTCGATCCCACCAAAGGGTGATTTGGATCTAACTACTCTAATGACAGAATTGATGTAACAAGTACATCTTCAACTCGATTTCTCAGGTCTAAGGTTCACGCGTACCTATCACAACTTATCATCTTCAAATCGATTTCTCAGGTCTAAGGTTCACGCGTACCTATCACAACTTATCAGTTTCATCATTGACTGTCAGTGAGTGAATACCCATGTGATAAAATTGATGGGAGCCGTGTTCGAAGATATTAGTCCAACTTATACGTCCATGACATACGTTCCCACTATCATTCCCATAGTGTTCGACTGACACTTTCTATGTCGAAACTTATATCATGCAAGTCCTTGTTCTGTATTGATGTCCAGTCAAATAATTTCTTAGACTTGTGAACCCTATTTAAAGAATAAGGATCAAACCTTTCTAGTGCCATTCTTCCTATCCCATAGGAAGTAGAAGGTTTGCCTTTATTCTCAAGAACTTTACGTTGTTTATTAACACCTTATAAATTGCTTATAAGAAAACAACAAGACAATGCCTTATATATAATAAAAAGATATTGTTTAGTTACAAGTCAATGCCCTATAAATCTATCCTCTTTATGACATTTGAGGGCATACACTCTAACACTTGTTCAGTGAGACTTTCAGTCGGCATTCTATGATTTCCTTCAGTATCTGTGTATTGGACATTGATGTCATTTGGGTTTGTCTTTTGTCCACACGTTTTGTGTCTATGTCCATAGCGATAGTGTTAGGTGCCCGACAAGCTATCTAGTGACTTGATCATTAGTTTGTAAACACTATGACAATCTTATTTTATATTATATCAAACTTCTTATTGGCAATTTTTTCTTTATTGCAATTACTTTCATTAGTTAAGATAAAGATCCCATAGTTTATTCTTGGATAGGGAAGCAGTCGTCACGCGGGAGTGGCGATTGTGGAATGCTCTCGATGGCTGTAATCCTAAAACCATGTTTCATGTCATAGAGATTGTGAGATGTGGGATATCGCAGTCTCACTATGACTTGTTTGTGTGTGTCATTCTCATGGGAGAGTGGCTTTTTGGTACTTCGTTGATGACATTCTTCTCATTGGAAATGATGTAGGAATGTTGTAATCAACGAAGGGTTGGTTGCCGACCCAATTTTCAATAAAAGATATGGGAGAAGCATCCTATGTTTTTGGTATAAAGATACATTGAGAAAGGAAAAGTGGGTTGCTGGGACTCTCCCAATCTAAGTACATACAATGAATTTTAAACAGATTCATAATAGAAGACTCTAAGAGAGGATTTGTTCCAACAAGATATGGAATCTCTCTTTCCAAGTCTATGTCCCCAAGGACACCCTAGGCAAGAGAGAAGATGTCAATTGTTCCCTATGCTTCGTCAATAGGAAGCATTATGTATGCTATGATATGTACTAGACCGGATGTGGCTCATGCACTCAGCGTAACAAGCCATTTCCATTCGAATCTAGGGGTAGATCACTGGACTTCCATGAAAGCGATCCTAAAGCACTTGAGGCCTACTCAAGATCTCTTTCTGGTATACGGCAGAGGAAAATTGGAATTAGAGTGTTATTCAGACTCTAGTTTTCAGTCGGACGTAGATGATCTGAAATTGATATCCGAATATATGTTTATATTTAATGGGAGCGCTGTAAGCTAGAAGAGCTCCAAGTAGGAGAGGACGACTGACTCCACCACTGAAGCTGAGTATATAGTTGCCGCTGAAGCGGTGAAGGAAGCTGTTTGGATGAGAAACTTTGTCCTTAAATTGGAGGTAGTTCACTCCATTACTAATCTAGTGCTTATGCATTGTGATAATAATGCAGCCATAGCTCTGTCAAAAGAGCCTAGGTCTCACCAAAGATCCAAGCACATTCTTAGGCGATATCATCTCATCAGCGAGATAGTGAAAATAGGCGATGTTCGAGTAGAATGAGTCGACTGGCGGAAAACGTAGTAGACCCCTTCACCAAGGGTCTTAGTCAAAATGTATTTGAAAAATATCTGGAAATGATGGGACTGAAGTACTAGGGTAATTGGCTCTAGGTCAATTGGGACATTGACAGTGTGAGGTGCCCAGCGAGCCATTTGTTTTGGACTCTGCCAACTTAAATGTAAAACACTATGACAATCTTATTTTAGATATATTGGATGTTTCTTTATGGTATGCTTCTCTGTTGTTATTACTTGTTTTAGTATAGATAAAGATGCCATGGATTACATACGGTTAAGGGAGCGGACGGGACACCTATGGAATGCTCTCAAAGACCGTAATCCTAAATAATGTTCCAAGTCACAGAGACTGCGAGATGTGGGATATCACTGGCCTCGCCAAGACTTGTTCATACGTGTAACTCTCCCAAAAGGTTGACGTATTCCATTGTCGATAGTATGGCCAATATGTGTATGAAGATTCACATTTTGGGTGAGTATGGAATTGAACGGCCCAGCTAAGGGCTCCTAGTTGGTCCTGTCGAACATGGAGTTCTTGGGATTCGTAGTGTGAGATTAGTTCATAGAATTGAGGTGTCATTGGAAAGGGTATTACCCACTATATTTTGATATGCACGTGCACTCTAGGAGAGTCATTGCGGCGAGTATGTTCTGTATAGTCTGGTAATACTGCGAAACAAGTGGCAGTCATCGAGGGATTCATCCAGGGTCATAAGTACCCAGCATTTCCTATTCTGTTGCGAGAATCTAAATGATCGATGAAAGCCTTTATTCAAATCATTTGTCTTCTAAGAGCGATTGGTGGTCTCGACTTAGAAGACTGGATCAATAGATGTCACAACACAGTCATAATTTCAAAGGATATTAGAGTTTGACCGTCGCCATACCCTAGACCATAGATGGAAAACTGATGAAGGGATTCTACTCACTAGACGACTGTAACTCGGTTAGGTTTGCTTTTCATCGTTGACATCTAGGATGTTGTGGCGACGTTGCTAGACATCAATCCACGACCACTAGGTGCCTTGGGTTAATTTGGTGAAGTTAATCCAAGGTCTAGTTAATTATTGAGAATAATTAATCTAACTTATGGGAGGACTTATTGCTTGCTTGTCAATGAACCTGAGATGTTACACACACAACTTAGTGTAGTAGTTATTGGCTAGTTAATTCTTTCTGAATTAATGGAGGGATCAATTGAATAGATTTAATTAATCAAGAAAAAGGAATTTATTATTTGGTATACATTAATGGTCTTATAATTTAATATTGGAATATTAAATTGGGAAGGATTAATTAATTAATAAAAGAAAGAGAAATAATATATATACATATATATATATATATATATGCAAGTGTGCGTGTGTATATGTGTGTATGGAATATTGGTGGAAGGATTTGTTTTGTTCACCAAATTAATATATAAATAAATATCTTATAATATAAAATGGTAAGATCTTTTAGTTGGTTAAGATAACTAATTAAAAGGAAAGATCTTATAAGATATATATTAAGGATATTGGATAGATATGGGAATATCTAATTAGTTGGAAAGGAATCCAAGTAATTGAGGAAAGAGAATAAAAGAAAGGAAAGTTGGAATATACACACACACACATACACGCACACCCCTCTTTTTTAGGGAAGTGGCGTGTATGTTTTTATGTGATTCTACTTGTGTAGAGACTATATATATACATATATATATATATATATATATATTGATGTGGGTGAAAATCCGTCTTTGGGTCAAGCTGGGTTGTCTAATATCATATGGCCCCAAGCCCAATGGTTTTGTGGACTTGGATTCTTCTAGAAGACATCATATTTGGACAAGCTTAACTGGAGGCCCCGATGACCTAACCTGCACAGGTAGGGCAGCGCTGATTATGGACAGTTGGGAGACAAGATCTAATCAATCCTCAATCTTACCATGTATAGACCCGTGGAGATTCGGCCTATCTTTCTCAATGATACCCGAATTGATTGTAGCCTCATATGGATAGATTATGACTTACTCTTGTTACCAAATGTATATTTAGCATAGTTGACCTACCCCATTTAACCCCCCATCAAATTTTGTATATATATGGACCCCAATTTCAATAAAAGGGATCCGAACTCTTTACCCCTGTGGACGTAGGTCTAATTTTTGGACCGAACCACGTTAAATCTCTTGTTATTTACGTTATTAGTTTTATATTACATATTAATCTCGCCATAACACTTATATTCTCCCATATATTAATATAAATATTATTGATGTGAAACCCACACACATCAATTGGCGCCGTCTGTGGGAAATCTGAGCAAAAAAAAGTGGTGAGGTAATTTTATTTTTTCGTAAAAGTAGTTTCCTTCACGGTAATAATTTTTAATGGCAGAAGAGAACATCATGGAAATGAGAAATGGAGACGACAAAATTGAGAGAGGGAAGAAGGCAATGATATTCCCGCCTGGAGAAGAACAGCCCACACCTGAGACGCCAGCACACCTGATGAGGTGTTTGGTGAATGACTTGCAAGATCCAATGTTAGGCGACTCGCTGGAAGGCCTGGTGGAAGGAAATGACGTCTCTCCTCAAAGTGTGTTGAGAATGGATCTCATCATCCAAAGGCTGGAAGGAGTCATTACCAAGACTGTCACCAAGGTGGTAGATTCTAAACTCGCAAGTATGGCGGATCGTGCATGTAGGGATGATTTTGCGTCCCCTACGCAGAATAGAACATCTAAAGCCGAAAACGCGGTGGCCGAAGGTGCCATCGATGTCACCCCTGATAGCAACACGGGTAAGCGTGCCAAGAGACCGAAATATCCAGAAGAAGAAGGAGAAAAAAGAGATACTGCACCTTGGAAAAATTACTTGGCTCCAGAAGAGCGTTACATTCGTTGTCTAGACCTGGAGGATGGGAAGACATGGCAGGTTGGGCACCCCGACCTGAACTACAGAGAGAACAAAAGCATGTGGAGGAACTACATTAGCCGATGCAACATTTGCACCCCGACATACGTAGGAAAGAAACCTGTAGAAACGTCCCTATCGGGCTCCCGATAGGCGTGATAGAGATCTAGAAGATGATGCTAGCAGCTTTGTATCTCCCAGATCCGGTGGGGCGAACCTCGGCAAGATGACTAAAGCAAAGGAAAAGCTGGAGCAGATGGAGCTCATAGCAAAGCAAATGGAAGAAATGGAGGGCAAAATGACAGGAGGCAAGATCCAGATGGATAAGGGATTCCATTCACGGAATCCATCATGAGGGAGGAATTGCTAAGGGACTTTAAGGTTCTTTCCATCGTACCCTATGAAGGAATGACAAACCCGGAGGCTCACTTATATACTTTTTGAAACTTTGCTTTGCTGCACAGGTATTTCGATGCTATCAAATGCAGGGTCTTCTTGACTACGTTGGCCAAATCTGCGCAACAATGGTTCAACCAGCTTCCCGATGGATCCATAGGATCCTTTTCAGAGTTTATCTCGAGGTTTTTACATCAATTCGCTAGCAGCAAGCGGCACGAAAAAGTTCCTTTGAGTTTGTTCAACATCAAGCAAAGAGGAGACGAGATCCTACGTGCATACGTCAGGCGATTCAACACGGCTACGCTGGAGGTACCATCTGTAACGTCTGACCTGAAAGTCAATGCGTTTATGAAAGGCTTGAGGAAAGGAGATCTCTTCAAATCACTCACCAAGAGGCCAGCCTTGGGCTTCGACGAATTGCTCGGCCGGGCTGAAAAGTACATTAACATGGAAGACGCGCAAATCATGCGGCAATCCGAACAAAGGAAGGACAAACCTGAGGAGGACAATCACAATAAGACTCACAAAAGCGGTTGGACATCTAGTCCAGCTCCGGTAACTCTACCCGGGCCAGGTACGCACGCCCGACAACGGCGTATACCTTTACGAGGCAACTAGAGTGAACATCTGATGGCGGTAGAAGAGAAAAATGTGGTACAATGGCCCGAAAGGGCAGACCAAGGCCCTAAGAACCCGCCTAGCGACGTCTACTGTAGATACCATAGAGAATTTGGGCATCACAACGATGACTGCCCGGAACTTGTCGAAGAAATCCAGCGTCTAGCTAGGATGGGCTACTTAAAAGAATTCGTGATACAAACTAATAACGGGAACAATATTGCCTCATTTCCTGGGGGTGGTAGCTGGAGAGGTCGAGGAGGAAGATGGCAGGGCCGTGGAAGTGGTAGAGCCGGACCTGCAGGAAGAGGAAACTTTCCCCAACCGATTAACAAATAGCTCGCCCTGGAGGCTGCACCTAAGGAGGTCAACAACATTGATCGGGAGGTTATCTATATGATCTCGGGAGGATTAGCTGACGAGGAATCTAAGAGACAGCTCAAGCGGCAGGTAAGGTCTGTAGAGATCGCACCTGCGTTTTACATGAATGTCAATTAAACCCGACCAAGGTAGGAAATACTATTCGGACCTGAAGACGCGCAGACAGTGTTAACACCCCACAGTGATGCATTGGTCATCACGGCGATGATTGCAAACTACGAAGTTCAAAGGATATTTATCGACAATGGTAGCTCGGTAGATTTCCTATTCTACCAAGTGTATCGACAGATGAACCTGGGGGATGCTAGGTTGGATCCGGTGAAAACTTCTCTCTTTGGTTTCGCAGGTGAGGCGACACAACCTGTGGGACAGGTAGTATTACCTCTCTCCTTGGGAGGGGGATTCAATAAAGTAACAAAGTTGACTAGGTTCCTAGTCGTGGACACCCCTTTAGCCTACAACATAATACTAGGCCGACCTGCACTGGTATTGTTCGAAGCAGTGATATCAATACCACACATGAAGGTCAAATTCCCAACACTCGACGGAGTGGGAGAAGTATTTGGAGATCAGCACCAATCCAAGAAATGTTACTTAGTCTCACTAAAACAAAGAGAAATGCCAGTTGAGGATAAAAAGCACAAGCCCGAATCAACGACATTGGAAGGAAGAGAAGCGGCTAAAAAACCAGTTTTGTCACACGTCGAACCTATAGGAGAGCTCATGAGCATAGATCGCGTACCTGGAGATAAGGAGAAGATTGTCAAGATTGGTTCTCACTTGAACCCCGACCTGAAGGAAGAATTGACAGCCATGCTGAGGAAGCATGCAGATGTGTTCTTGTAATCAGCCAATGACCTTGTAGGTATAGACCCAACAGTCATACACCATCATCTCAATGTATTTCCCGACACGAAACCAGTCATCTAAAAGAAGAGACACTTCGGCCAAGAAAAAGACACCATAATCAAGATGGAAATAGACAAACTACTCAAAGCAAAACATATAGCAGAGATTCAATTCCCAGAATGGGTGTCTAACGTTGTTCTAGTACCAAAAAGAGGAACAAAATAGAGAATGTGCATCGACTTTCATGATCTAAACAATGCCTGCCCTAAAGATCATTACCCTCTACCTAGAATCGATCAACTAGTAGACGCCATAGCTAGATTCGAACTATGAAGGACCATGGATCCACAGAGTGGGCATCATCAGATACATCTAGATGTGGAGGACTAGAGGAAGGTTAGCTTCATAAACTCCTTTGGCATGTACTGCTATATAGTGATGCCCTTCGGCCTTAAAAACACTGGGGCTACATACCAGAGATTGGTCGACGTGATATTTCATGACCAGATCGAGAGAAAAATTGAAGTTTAAGTGGAAGACATGGTGGTCAAAATTCGGACCTCCAACACGCATGTGCAAGACCTGCAACAAAAATTTTTGAAACCTTTCGGAAGTATAAGATGAAGCTGAACCCAGCTAAGTGCGCATTTGGGATCAAAGGAGGAAAGTTCCTAGGTTACATGGTCACGAAAAGAGGTATAGAGGCTAACCCCAAGAAAATCAAAGCCATCCAAGATATGCAACCACCTAGAGATGTGAATGAAGTGCAGTGACTAAATGGAAGGATCACGGCCGTAAGTCGATTTATCTCCAAATCGGCAGAGAGAAGCTTACCATTCTTCAAAATATTGAGGAAAATAGATAGCTTCAGCTGGAGTGAAGAGTGTCAGCAAGCCTTCGCCAAGATGAAAGAATACATGAACCAAATTTCCCTGCTAACCAATCCTGTGCAGGATGAGACATTGATGTTGTACATAGTTGTGGCTGACTGAGCTGTCAGCACTATCCTTGTATGAGAAGAAGGAAAGATGGAGAAGCCTCTATACTATGTCAGCAAAGTACTCTCGGACGCAGAATTAAAGTACTCGAAGATAAAAAAGATGGCTTTCGCATTAGTCATCACCGCACGACGGCTGAAACCTTACTTTTTGACATTCAAGATAATTGTAAAGACCAATCAACCACTCAGAACAGTGCCAGGGAAGGCTGAAACGTCTAGCCGGCTCGTCAAATGGGCTGTAGAGCTAGGAGAGTTCGAGATAGAGTACGCACCTCAGGCTACAATCAAAGCTTAAGTCCTGGCAGGTTTTGTCAATGAAATGACAAAGCCTGAGCAGGAAGAGAAAGAAAATGACAAGGTTTGGCTCATGCATGTTGACGAATCAGCTACGCAGAATGGGAGTGGCGCAGGTGTGGTTCTCAACATACCTGAGGGAGATCAGCTGGAGTATGCCATCAAATTCGAATTCAAGGCTAGTAACAACAAAGCCGAATACGAAGCATTCATCATAGGACTCAAAATGGCACTCAAAGGAGAAGCTAAGAATCTGATAGCCTATTCGGATTCTCAGCTCGTGGCAAAACAAATTAAACAACCAACAAATAAAAGAAGAAGAAATAGAGAAATGCACAATACCTAAAGAAGTGGGCAATGAACGTGGGTAACCGCCGCTGGAAGAGATGAATTGAAGAGGAGAAGGAAAGGTTTTTTCTGATTTTAATGCCCAAGAAAAATCTAAAAAAAGGAAACGAAATCGACGGTTTCTGCAAGTTACCTTATTCAAAATTAAAAATTCAAAAATAAAATTAACATACAAGGAAAGAGGCGGGCTTCATCCCCAGCCGTACATGTGGCAGTCATCAAGCACATACCTAATGTTGGTCCCAAGTGGTATACGAAAGGGTCTAGAAGGGGGGGGGGGTTGTCCGTTTGACATGGTTGGAGTCTCGTTTCCCTAAACATTCCTTGTCTCTAACATTCCTGACATTTGGCTATATTAAATAGTCAGGCATTTTCTTG
This sequence comes from Buddleja alternifolia, assembly GCA_019426215.1. NCBI lineage: Eukaryota > Viridiplantae > Streptophyta > Magnoliopsida > Lamiales > Scrophulariaceae > Buddleja > Buddleja alternifolia. The sequence continues at coordinate 7,255,236 of CM033400.1, forward strand.
CTTTTTGGAATCTGACAAGTCTTGGTCAAAAGGTAGCTTGCCCATGTGATAGTGCTCATATTTTAATGCACTTTATCCATTGTTTAATGCATCTTGTCTTTATTTCCGTTGGAAATAATTGCTTGAGTAGTAGCACTGTTCACAAGACGCCGAAAACTGTTCACATGAATAGTAGAACTATTCAGCTGGCGCTTGAATAGTAACTCCTAAATAGTAATACTATTCAGTTAGCGCTTGAAAATACTGTTCATATGAATAGTACGTTTGAAGTTTTGAGCGCTTGAATAGTGTTCACCTGAATAGTCGTGAATAGTATTCTTGAATAGTTAGCGCTGGACGCTTGAGCGTTGAATAGTATCGTGTGAATAGTAATACTTTGAATAGTGACGGTGAATAGTATCACGATTCAATAGGCGCTTGGGGACTGTTCACTTGAATAGTTGTTGAATGGTGCGGATGAATAGTAGCACTATTCAACAGGCGCTTGAGCGCTTGAATAGTAAGCGCTGGACGCTTGAGAGCTTGAATAGTAACGCGTGAATAGTAAGCACTGCACGCTTGGAACAAATCTTTATCTTCTTTTGATTCCAGATGTTGATCTTCAACTTCATCACTTAATAGACTCACACATAATTCTATTAATGATTTGGTATCACATAATCTAAAATCTATAAAGACAAAAATTACAAGCCTAACCAAATAAGTAAACTTTCAAACGCTTATACAATATTTCTATGAAAACATAAACTTACATTCTTTTGGGGTCTAACATGAAATCCTATCTTGTCATCATCAAAACATCTAACATAAAATTCCTAATAATTTCCCCCTTTTTGATGATGTCAAGACCTTAACTCTTATAACTCTTTTATAGTTTAAGAGTTCAAAGAAAAAGCCCAAAATAAAATAAGTTAACGCTTGGAAAGTTAGATAAGTTAGCTAATGTTAGATTAGCTTCAATAAGATGTTTCAGCAATAAATCATTCATTCATATATATAGAATTGAAAGCGTATATGATTTATACTGAAACAATGAATACATGCTTTTTCTTTCTCTTCCTTTTTAAAAGTTTTTCTTTCTCTTTCTTCCTTTTCAAAAAAACTTTTCTTTCTCTTCTTTTTTAAAAGCTTTTCTTTCTCGTCTCTCTGAAACAATGAATACATGACTTTTCTTTCTCTTCCTTTTTAAAAGTTTTTCTTTCTCTTTCTTCCTTTTCAAAAAACTTTTCTTTCTCTTCTTTTTTTAAAAGCTTTTCTTTCTCGTCTCCTAAACTGCTTTTCTTTCTCTTCTTCCCCCTTCTTGGCATCATCAAGGGAAGGTTGCAGTTCAAGCGATACATACTAGAGGAGGAGGACCATGTGATGTGGGGAAAAACTCGGCCACTTCTATCGACCGTTCAGCGTCCACAGTCGCATCCACGTCTGGATAGACAGTGAAAAAATAAAAATAAAAAAATCTTCTAGTGATTTTACACAGTCCAATCCACGTCTGGACGGATAGTGAAAAAATTCTCTAGAGATTTCCACCACCATTGATACCACATATACTATTTTGACGTCCGATTAAAGGTTTGAAACAGAGACTTTTGATATACTAAGTGTGGTACATGTGCCCATGAAAAGCGGACACGTATTTTATGAAAACTGTTCGGGAATCGTAATTTTGAACAACTATTCAAATACCCGCCAAAAATTTGTTGGAGCGTCCGGACCTATTCAGAAGAGAATGACGCTTGAAACAATTCAGTGTTATGTTGACGCTTGAGAATCTTGAGGTTCTCTTTCAAGAGACATTTTGCGCCAAGTGGTCATCGTAATATATATAATTATTCTTTTCAAGATATGTATGAGGACACAGTTTCCCAGTACTTATCATTATGTCTTGGTGGTAGTGTTTACCTTTGGTTTAAAATATTCAGCGCTGGTTGTATTCGCCTAAAATACATGGTAATTGTATTTACACATGTACATGTGCTGAACCATCTTTGAAAAACGTAATGAGTACCCTTGTTTTTTTTTTTTTTTTTTGAGCAAAAGGTGAGGGATGTCAAGTCAGCATTAATTGCATTGATTGACTAATCCACTTTCTTGTTTAGCGTAGGGTAATGTACGCTTGCTTTTAAAGGATTTTCTTTACTGAGCGCTTAGTTGGGAATAAAGCTAAGCGTTCAGTTTATCTTGAGAGGACGCAGACACTAAGAGAAAGACGTTTGATAAGCGTCCGAAAGAGTTTAGTGTATAACGCTAAGTGCTTATGACCAATGTAATAAATAAAGAAATAAACGGTTTTGGTCATTCTCACTTAGGTTTAGTTATGCCTTTTAAGGTTCCCCATATGTGGGTTCTCCTTAATATTGATAACTTATTGAAAGGTTTTATGCGTAGAAAGAATTTTAATCCCCCTAAATTTATGCTTAATGAACAACCAACTTGTTGTTCATTAACTTATTGAAAGGTTTTACCACTTGTTGGTAAATCAACAACCAACTATATCTGACCTCTAGTTCTCTAGTAATTATTAATTTAAATATATATATATATATAAATATATTATATATATAATTTATTTTTATTTTTTTTAAAAAATGCATGATTTTTATCAAAGTTTATATTAAGTGTTGAGGGGAATATGTTCAACGCTTAACATATACTACTTGTTAAAATGATATCACTTGTTGTAAGATTTATGTTGACGCTTGAAATTAAATCTTTTTATGTTTGAGCGTCCAACATATCATGCACAAATAACGATAAGCGTTGATGATCAATGCATATGAAAACAGTTTTTTTTTTTTTTTTTTTTTATCATTGACGCTTATACATATGTACAAGTACAATTTTAAGGTTCCCTCTAAATTTGATAACTTGTAACAATTTTGAAAACGCTTTTAGACAAAATAATAAAGTGAATTCCCCCTACATTATATGTCTAATGAAAATATGATGCATAATGATTAAGCGTTTAAATTATTCATACCTCGTCTTGGAATGAAGAACCGGATTTTCTCTTTTCATATCTTAGAAATTTCTTGAATTTCTTGACCAATAAAGCCATTTCCTTTTCTTCACTCGATTTTGTCACTTCTGCCTCACTGACTGATTTTCCCTTGTTTTTAATGTTAGCGATTAAAGCTCCGGATTCAGTCACTGAAGTCGACTTGTCACTGATTGCACCCAATTCGAATTCAAAAGTCTTTAGTGCCGAAAACACATGCTCTGGAGTTAGATTCTCCAACATATGTGATTCTTTTATAGCCGTTGTCTTCATCAAAAATCTACTGGGAAGACTTCTGAATATCTTGTTGACCATTTCCTTGTTGGTCAACTCCATGCCTAATGAAGGATCTGAACAAGCAGTTACGCTTGGAAACGCTTAGGTTTCAACTTCAACCGCTCTGATACCACTTGTTGGTCCCAAGTGGTATACGAAAGGGTCTAGAAGGGAGGGGGGGTTGTCCGTTTGACATGGTTGGAGTCACGGTTCCCTAAACATTCCTTGTCTCTAACATTCCTGACATTTGGCTATATTAAATAGTCAGGCATTTTCTTGCTTTTTGGATTCTGACAAGTCTTGGTCAAAAGGTAGCTTGCCCATGTGATAGTGCTCATATTTTAATGCACTTTATCCATTGTTTAATGCATCTTGTCTTTATTTCCGTTGGAAATAATTGCTTGAGTAGTAGCACTGTTCACAAGACGCCGAAAACTGTTCACATGAATAGTAGAACTATTCAGCTGGCGCTTGAATAGTGATGCTTGAATAGTAACTCCTGAATAGTAATACTATTCAGTTAGCGCTTGAAAATACTGTTCATATGAATAGTACGTTTGAAGTTTTGAGCGCTTGAATAGTGTTCACCTGAATAGTCGTGAATAGTATTCTTGAATAGTTAGCGCTGGACGCTTGAGCGTCGAATAGTATCGTGTGAATAGTAATAATTTGAATAGTGACGGTGAATAGTATCACGATTCAATAGGCGCTTGGGGACTGTTCACTTGAATAGTCGTTGAATGGTGCGGATGAATAGTAGCACTATTCAACAGGCGCTTGAGCGCTTGAATAGTAAGCGCTGGACGCTTGAGAGCTTGAATAGTAACGCGTGAATAGTAAGCACTGCACGCTTGGAACAAATCTTTATCTTCTTTTGATTCCAGATGTTGATCTTCAACTTCATCACTTAATAGACTCACACATAATTCTATTAATGATTTGGTATCACATAATCTAAAATCTATAAAGACAAAAATTACAAGCCTAACCAAATAAGTAAACTTTCAAACGCTTATACAATATTTCTATGAAAACATAAACTTACATTCTTTTGGGGTCTAACATGAAATCCTATCTTGTCATCATCAAAACATCTAACATAAAATTCCTAATAATTTCCCCCTTTTTGATGATGTCAAGACCTTAACTCTTATAACTCTTTTATAGTTTAAGAGTTCAAAGAAAAAGCCCAAAATAAAATAAGTTAACGCTTGGAAAGTTAGATAAGTTAGCTAATGTTAGATTAGCTTCAATAAGATGTTTCTGCAACAAATCATTCATTCATATATATAGAATTGAAAGCGTATATGATTTATACTGAAACAATGAATACATGCTTTTTCTTTCTCTTCCTTTTTAAAAGTTTTTCTTTCTCTTTCTTCCTTTTCAAAAAAACTTTTCTTTCTCTTCTTTTTTAAAAGCTTTTCTTTCTCGTCTCTCTGAAACAATGAATACATGCCTTTTCTTTCTCTTCACCTAAGAGGGCGCAACTTGGTCCACTGTCTAGCCAGGACATGATGAGGGCGCAACTTTATCGAGTTCCAAGGTAATAACTGCAGAGGCATAGAGAAGTCCAATCGGCTAGTCAAACTCACGAGTAGGGTTTTCTCCAGACCTACATTGGAAGGCATCCCCGAGCTCCACTGGTCAGATTGCCTTACCTCTATTGATTAAAGATTCTTTTGGCCTTTTTCGCTTCAACATATTTTCCTACCTGCATCCCTGAAGTTCTTTCAGCTCAACCCATATCAACTATCTCTTTTCAACTCTTACAGCTTGACTACGTCAAACTTTAGAGTTGGGGGGGGGGGGACTATTAATGTTGTGAAAATCCATCTTTAGGCCAAGCTAGGTTGTCTAATATCATATGGGCCCAAGCCCAATGGTCTCGCGGACTTGGATCCTTCTAGAAGACATCATATTCGGACAGGCTTAGCTGGAGGCCTCGATGACCCGACTTGCACAGGTAGGGCAGCGCTGATTATGGAAACTGGGAGACAAGATCCAATCAATCCTCAATCTTACCATGTAGAGACCTGCGGAGATCCGGCCTATCTTTCTCAATTATACCCGAATTTATTGTAGCCTCATATGGATAGATTATGACTTATTCTTGTTACCAAATGTATATTTAGCATAGTTGACCTACCCCATTTAACCCCCTATCAAATTTTGTATACATATCGACCCCAATATCAATAAAAGGGATCCAAACTCTTTACCCCCGTGGACGTAGGTCTAATTTTTGGACCGAACCACATTAAAGCTCTTGTTATTTACGTTATTGCTTTTATATTACATATTAATCTCACCATAACACTCATATTCTCCCATATATTAATATAAATATTATTGATGTGAAACCAATCACATCATATATATATGTGTGTGTATATATATTCCATCCTTTTGAAATGAATGAATGAATAATTGAAAAATCACATAGGTCCTATTGTTTTATTCTCTCCTTTTTTTCTTTCACAAGAATTTTTCCAACTCATGTGTTAAATACGAAGAACACTAAATATATTCCTAACCCTTTTTCCTCAAAAGCCAAAATTCGATATTTTCTTGGCTAGCACTAGTGGTGATAATCGAGGGCACGAGCTAGGATGTGGATAAACTTAGAGACGCAACACTTGGAGTGCTAGGGCAAAACCAATTTGGAGAGATGTAGCAGAGAGTAGTTTAAAAAGACCTTGTTGCTATAAGTTCTTCAAGAGGTAAACATGAGAAAACTTTCTTTAAGCATAGTTTTGAATCTGATGGTACCATGTCTGTCCAGACCTAATTTGGGGATGTCGCTTGTAATTTTTTTTTTTAATCTATAGTTTTTGTTGCATCGGCATCACCGGGGTTGTACCAATCCCAACAGTGGTATCATAACCAAGATTTTGACATGGGTCCGATTCTTTTCGTGTTTGTATGCTTTAAATATGTTTTTATTGCATATTGGAATTGGTTGGATTTTCTGTTTAATTTTTGAATCCGTTGATTTGGAATTTTTCTGAATTGGAAGGGCTGCATTTTTATGTTTTGTTTTTTTTAAAAAAAAAAAAGGAGAAAAGGGGGTCGCCGTTGCCAGCAGCACTGACGGATTCAAGATCTATTGTGGGTTACCTTAAGGAGTCTTATGGGTACTATTTCTATCACACCTAGGAATAAAAGGTAATTGTTTCAAAGAACGCTGTGTTCCTGGAGAAGCAACTCTTTAGTGAGAATATGGATTGAGTGATAGAACTTGGTGAAGCTCAAGAAACACAAACTCCATTGGCAATGGATGAATGGCAAAATGAACTGCAAAAAACTGTGAGTACACAAATTTTACCTCTGAGGAGATCTGAAAGGATCCCGAAACAACCTGAGAGGTATTATGGTCTCTTGCTGAAACGCAAAGAGGAGAGTGTCCCATTTGATGAAGATCCAAGATCCTATGATGAGGCAATGTCCGACAAGGACTCGGGAAAATGGTCTGAAGCCATGTAATCTGAAATTGAATCCATGTACTCCAATAAGGTTTGGACCTTGTAAGACCCACCACCGAGCATTAAGGCCATTGGTTGTAAATGGGTATACAAACGCAAGTTAGGAGTAGATGGAAAGGTTACCACCTTCAAGGCTTGTTTGGTGGCGAAGGGTTATACTCAAAGGCAAGGAATTGACTATGAGGAGACCTTTTTTCCAGTCACGATGACCAAGTCAATTAGGATTCTATTGGACATATGTGCCTATCTTGATTATGAGATTTGGCAGATGGATGTGAAAATGGCTTTCCTCAATGAAAACATTGATGAGGAAATCTACATAAAACAGCCGGAGGGTTTGACATCTAGTGGGAGCAAGCACGAGGTGTGCAAGCTACAAAGATCCATTTATGGCTTGAAGCAAGCTTCCGGATGCTGGAATTTGAGATTTGATAAAGTTGTAAGGGAATACGGCTACATCAAGAATGGTTATAAACCATGTGTGTACAAGAAAGTTAATGGGAGAGCCATATGCTTTTCGGTATTTCGTTGATGACATTATTCTCATTGGAAATGATGTAGAAATATTGCAATCAACGAAGGGTTGGTTGTCGACCCAATTTTCAATAAAAGATATGGGAGAAGCATCCTACGTTCTTGGTATGAAGATACAACGAGAAAAGGAAAATAGGTTGCTAGGACACTCCCAATCTAAGTACATTGAACGAATTTTAAATAGATTCATCATGGAAGACTCTAAGAGAGGATTTGTTCCAACAAGACATGGAATCTCTCTTTCCAAGTCTATGTCACAAAGGACATCTGAGGAAAGAGAGAAGATGTCAATCGTTCCCTATGCTTCAACTGTAGGAATCCTTATATATGCTACGCTATGTACTAGATTGGATGTGGCTTATGCACTCAGTGTACCTATACATTTCCAGTCGAATCTAGGGGAAGACCACTGGACTTCCGTGAAAGCGATCCTAAAACACTTGGGGCCTACTCAAGATCTCTTTCTGGTATACGGCGGAGGAAAATTGGAATTAGAGTGCTATTCAGACTCTAGTTTTCAGTCAGACGTAGAAGATCTGAAATGATATCCGGATATGTGTTTATATTCAATGGAGGAGCTGTAAACTAGAAGAGCTCCAAGCAGGAGACGATGGCTGACTCCACCACTGAGGTTGAGTATATAGCTGCCGCTGAAGCGGCGAAGGAAGTTGTTTGGATGAGGAACTTTGTCCATGAATTGGAGGTAGTTCCATCTATTACTAATCCGTTGCTTATGCATTGTGATAATAATGGAGCCATAGCTCTGTCAAAAGAGCCTGGGTCTCACCAAAGATCCAAGCACATCCTTAGGTGATATCATCTCATCAGCGAGATAGTGGAAAGATGCGATGTTCGAGTAGAACGAGTCGACTGGTAAAAAACGTAGTAGACCCCTCCACCAAGGCTCTGAGTCAAAGTGTATTTGAAAAATATCTGGAAGTGATAGAACTAAAGTACAAGGGTAATTGGCTCTAGGGCAATTCGGAGATTGATAGTGTTAGGTGCCCGGCGAGCTATTTGTTTTAAACTCTGCTATCTTAAATGTAAAACACTATGACAGTCTTTTTTTAAATATATTGGATGTTTCTTAATGGTATGCTTCTTTGTTGTTATTACTTGTGTTAGTATAGATAAAGATCACATGGATTATATACGGTTAGGGGAGCGGTCGGGATACCTATGGAATGCTCTCAAAGACCGTAATCCTAAATAATGTTCCAAGTTATAAAGACTGTGAGATGTGGGATATCACTGGCCTCGCCAAGACTTGTTCATACATGTCTCTATCCCAAGAGGTTCACGTGTTCCATTATCGATGGCTAGTACGGCCAATACGTGTTTGAAGATTCATATTTTGGGTGAGTATGGAATTGAGCAGGCCCACTAAGGATTCCTAGTTAGTGCTGTCGAAGATAGAGTTCTTAGGTTTCGTAGTGTGAGATTAGTCCTTAGAATTGAGGTGTCATTGGAAAGGGTATTACCCACTATACTTTGATATGCACGTGCACTCCAGGAGAGTCATTACGGCGTGTATGTTCTGTATAGTCTGGTAATACAGCGAAACAATTGGCATTCATCGAGGGATTCATCCTGGGCCACAAGTACCTTATATTTCTATTCGGTTGCGAGAATCTAAATGATCGATGAAAGCCTTTGATCAAAGCATTTGTCTTCTAAGAGCGATTGGTGGTCTCGACTTAGAAGACTGGATCGTTATATATCACAACACAGTCATTTTTTCTAAGGTTATTAGGATTCGACCATCGCCATACCCTAAACCATAGACGAAAAACTGATAAAGAGATTCTACTCACATGACGATCGTAACTCGGATAGGTTTGCTTTTCATCGTTGACATCTAGGAAATCGTGGCGAAGTTGCTCATCAATCCACAACCAATAGGTGCCTTGGTTAATTTGGTGAAGTTAATCCAAGGTCTAGTTAATTATTGATAATAATTAATCTAGCCTATGAGAGTACTTATTGCTAGCTTGTCAATGAGCCTGAGGGGTCACACACAACTTAGTGTAGTACCTATTGGCTAGTTAATTCTTTTTGAATTATTGGAGAGATTAATTAAATGGACTTAATTAATCAAGAAAAAGGAACTTATTATTTGGTATTAATTAATGGTCCTATAATTTTATATTGGAATATTAAATTGTGAAGGACTAATTAATTAATAAAAGAAAGTGAAATAAATATATATATATGTCGTGCACGTGTGCATGTGTGTGAAATATTGGAGAAAGGATTTGTCTTGTTCACCAAATTAATATATATATATATATATATATATATAAATATGTTATAATATATTTGGTAAGATCTTTTAGTTGGTTAAGATAACTAATTAAAAGGATAGATCTTATAAGACATATATTGAGGATATTGGATAGATATAGGAATACCTAATTAGTTGGAAAGGAGTCCAACTAATTGAGGAAAGAGAATAAAAGAAAGGAAAATTTAAATATATATATATATACACACGCACACCGCTATTTTTTAGAGAAGTGGCATGTATGTATGTGTGTGATTTGACTTGTGTGGAGTCTATATCTATATGTATATTCCACCCTTTTGAAATGAATGAATGATTAACTGAAAAAATCACAAAAGTGCTATTATTTTATTCTCTTGTCTTTTTCTTTCACAAGAATTCTTCCGACTCCTGTGTTGAGTATGAAGAACACTAAATAAATTCCTAGCCCTTTTTCCTCAAAAGCCAAAATTTGATATTCTCTTGTCTCGCACTGGTGGAGATAATCGAGGGTACGAGCTCGGGTGTGGATAAACTCAGAGGCGCAACAGTTTGGGTGCTTGGGCAAAACCAATTCGGAGAGGTGTAACAAAGAGTAGCTTAAAAAGACGTTGATGCTTTAAGTTCTTCAAGAGGTAAACACGAGAAAACTTTCTTTGAGGATAGTATTGAATCCTATGGTACCATGTCTACCTAGTCCTAATTTGGGGATGTTGCTTTTAATTTTTTTTTAAATCTGTATTTTTCGCTGCGCTGGCATCCGCAGGATTGTACCGATCCCAACAAAATGTGGATATTGAGGATGTTAAAACATCAGGGATGGCTAAAGCAGTTTTCGAAATTTCAAGTTTAACTCAAGTTGGAATCTTCCATTCGATTCCTAAAAATTTCAGATCAATTCTCTTTGTTTAGGGTTACAAATTTGTTCTGAAAAATTATATACTTGGTTTGGATTTTTACATACTTTTATAATTTTGGAGCACAAGAAGCAAGGATCAAGAGAAGAAGATCAAGAATCATTCAACATTATGTTAGGTATATGCCCTTAATGCTAATGAAGAAATTAGATTGAGAAGAGCATTTTAGTTATATTGTATGAACCATTATATTATATAAAGCATTGAGTTTTATTCATATAAATCTAAATGTCATTTAAATGTATTGAACAAATAAGTCCAAGAGATTTGAAGATAGATTTCCACCTCTAATGGTTGAGAGGGGGCACTGGAAGAGTCAAGTACTTAATCTCTTAAAAGTGAGTTCACGAGTTGAGGAATTTTAATTGGGCGTTAAAATTCGACTCGTATGACACCTGCTTTGACAAGGAAGTGGCAGTCGAACACTTATTAGGTAGTGGGAGCTGGTGTCATGAATATAGTTAATGGAATTAACATATTTGAACTCGACTCGTATTAATCCGATCACATGGGTATTGTGATACTATGTGTGAACTTTAGACCTGAGGAGTTATTTACAATATGCTTGTTGATTTGGATATGTTATCAGAGTAGTTAGACCCGTATCACCTGATAGGTGGGGTCGACCTCGAAGTACGGTCCAATAGCGCATTCGATATTGTAAGATAACTGCCAAAATGGGATTCACCGTCTCGATAGTAAACGAGTATGTGACTTGTACGATCATAAGTAATTGAAATTATAAGTCTTTGGCCAAAGCATAAAAACTAGCTCGTGATGGTCACTGAGGGTAGTTTGGTAATTTCACATTATTATGATTCCAAAGTACAATATCAAGTTCTATGAGTTTGACGTACCATGACTCTTACTTGATCGGGTCTCGTCGGTGAAGAGTTTATACGCATATGATATTTGTAATCAAGTTTTGTGATGACGTATTCATCTCATTTTTAATTGGGCTACGATTTGGTTCCATGGTGCTAACTAGGTGACAACTTTATCCTTTAGAGACCTCCCATTTCCAATTGAATCGAGCCTAAAGAGTTGCGCTATGTAAAGAAAAGGAATGATTTTCTATGCGAAGGGTATTTTGGTAAAATCACATTTGATGTGATTGACTAACAAAATGGATGGCATGATCCAATTAAAGATATTTAATTTAATTAAGTAAATTAATTAAATCATATTTATTCATAAGTTAAATTAATTGGAAATTAATTTATAAGTTGAATTAAATTAATTAGATTAAAGTAATTAATTAATTGTCAATTGGATTGGACTTGGATTTAATTAATTACATATGGGCTAAGGTGGAACGAAGCCCGAAAGCCCATTCTATACAGGCCTAGCGGGCCGTCCCTCACTTATTCATTAGGGGTTCTATTTACTTGGTATATATTTTTAGTCAATGTCAGAATTCTAAATAAGTCATAATTCTGAATCTGACTTTGAGCCAGAAAACCTACAGCACAAGAAAAGAAAAATTCCCTCCCTCTTCTCCAACTAGCTGCCACCGCCATTGTTGTCGGGGAGGAGATCAAAGCTTTCTAGGAGATTTTTTTTCCGCGTGATATCTAGAGGTAGGATTTTCGGGGATTGCTACTCTCGTCAAAACGATATGAATCGATTCATGCTTCAGGAGGTAAATCGTTTATCTCCTTTTTCTGTCAAGAAATCAACAATGAATCCAATTGATTCATGGTTTGGGAATTGTTTTATCCGCTGCGTTTTTACTCGTATGATTCCCAACAGTGGTATCAAAGCCAAATTCGTGGCTTTGTTGATTTCTTTTGTGTTTATGTATCTTGTATTTGTTATTTACATGAACACGAAAATTACATATTGTATGTTTGTTGATTTAATGATTTTGAATCACATGAACATGATAAGCATATTGTATGTTTTTTGGTTTTGAATCAAATTTCAATTGGGTGAATTTATTAAATCTGAAAATTGAATTTGAAATTTGTTTTCGATTGGATTGAAATTCTGAAAAACTAAGAATGAAACGAGGGAGGCGACACGGTGAGGGGCACCGTCGGGGGTGGCACCGCTGGCAACATAGGCGGGATGTTATGTGAAAGAAACCATGAAAGGTTGTTGTTAGCACAACAACCCCTGTAAATTATCCAAGGTGGCGCTTTCAGCGGCGCCATGACTCCTTGACTGCGTCACAACGGCTATCAACATCAGCCGCTAAAAGGGGCAGCAATTGTTGTTAGGATTATGCCCTCAGATGCCATAGAGGATAGAATGATACGACATCTTTCTTGTAATGAACTTATTTGATATTTATTAATAAAGGCATTATTTAGTTTTCACTTAAATCTTATCTGCATCTATAAGTTGTTTAAAACGTTTTGTCTATGTTTTCAGTGTGATCCCTCTACTTCCAATGGGATAGGAAGATTGACACTAGATAGATCAATCTTGATTACTAAAAACTAGTTTGCAAGTAATATGAAGTCTTTAATGGAAAAATGAAGACTTAGAACACTTGTACAATCTTAGCTCTGACATGGGAGTGCTAGTCGACTACCATAGGATGGTAGAAGCATAAGATTGTAGGCACATCAGTGTAACTGATATGCTCGAACACGACTCGCATCGATTCTGTCACATTGGTTTTCACTCTGTGACTGTCAATGACTGAACTGATTATGCGTAATAGGTATAAGTGAACCTTTGCGCTGAAGTATCAGGCTGAAGATGCACTTGTGACGTCAAGTATTTCATTAGATTGGTTAGACCTAATTCACCCGTTGGTTGGGTCGACCTCGAAATGCAGCTTGATGGGCAAGTGGTAGTCTTAGCTAATATCTAACATGGGATTTGTTCTCTCATAAGTGAGTGAGAAAGTATCCTATGTGATTATAGATAAATAGAGATCAAAGTCTTTGGCCAAAGCAAAAAGAGATGATTGTGCGAGGCACTAAAGCGACCTCAATGATCTCGTATTATTACAATTAATACATATGGTCAAGTCCAGCGAGTTTGACATAGCCATGACTCTCACTTGACTGGGGTACTTCGTGAACAAAGGATTTATACTTATACGGTATTTACGATTGGAAGGTTGTGGAATGATCCAATCATTCGATTTCATTTGGGCTGCCATGTGACTGGCTAGGTGTTACTCACTTCCTTTGGTTTTCGTCCATTACCAAACGAAATGAACCTAAAGAGTCGCGCTAAAGGATTGATAAAGAAAAATGAATAAAGGAGTTTCTATTTTTCTTCTAGGAGTTTTAATTTATTGGATAAATTAAATAATTAATTATTCATTAGATGAAGTAACTAACTATAAGGATAAGATTAATTATTAATTAATTTTCTTTGGAAATAAATTAATGAATTAATTTATCTAATTTATTTATTTATCTAATTAATTAATTTATTTATTGGATATAATAAATTATTAATTAAACAGATAATTAATTAAAACAAAAGACACCCCGAGTCCATAATGGGCATCCATGAGGATGCCTATTAGGTCAAGTTGGGCGTCTTTAAGGTTGCCCAACATACAAGGTATGTTTTGTTTGTCTTGTTCAATAAGTCATGAGATATAAAAGGAGTCCTTAACCTAAAACAAGACATAGACTTTCATAACTCTCCAAGAAAGAAAAGAAGAAAATCCTCCTCCCTCTCTCTATACTATCCGTCGCCCCTTAGAGAAAATAAGTGGGAATTTTTTGTCAATCAATCCGTGCATGATTATTTAGAGACTGCGTAATTTCGTTGTTCGGATCAAAATTCAAGAAAGTCAACGAATTCAAAAATTGAAGATTACACAAGGATTGAAGAAATCGAGACTTCATCAATTAGAGTTTTAGAGGAGGAATCAGATTCTCCAACCATTTGCTTCAACGGGTAAGTAGTTATTCGTTACGCGAAATAATAGATTTGAATATGCGACCAAAGAATTTAAATTTTTGGTTTTAAAATAAATTTTTGAAACCCTTCCGCTGTGTTTAGTTCGATTTTTCGCGAAACCCAACAGTGGTATCAGAGCCAATCTCTGATTCGCACATTTAGTCATGTCTATGTGATTTATGATATGCATAATATGTATTTTTGAAACATGTAATTATGTGTTAATTAAATCTGCGTTTTTATGGTTTTAAGCATGGATTTTGATTTTTTGTAAATTTGGGTATTTTGTGATATGTGAAAACAATTGAAAACAAGGAAAAATGGGGCCCGAAGGCCCCGAAGCAGCAACGCACAGGCGTTGTGCGCCGCACGACACCTGGAGCCGTGTCAATACATGGCCAGGCCTAGTGTTTCCACACACGACCCGCTGAATGGGGTCTTGAATCTAGGTCGGTAAACGGGCTATGTATTGGGTCAAAATTGGTATTTTGATTTTGGATAAATTTAATTATTCAGATAGGTCAAAAGGATGATGACCTAGTATAATTCAAATAAGGTCCAATTGAAAATTTACTTAACTTCGACTTATTAAATAGTTTGAGCTTAATTTAATTAATTCCAAATGGTCCATTGGATTGGTGATTTTAATTTAAATTAAAACTAGCCCAATAGAAATTAATAATGCTTGCATGTTTTTTCTAAATAATTAATTTGAGCCCAATTAAATTAAATCCAGGTAGACCAAAAGGATGGTAAGTTGGGTTTGATGAAATCGAGCCCAATAAGATTAATTGGAATAAAAATATTTAATTAGAATAATTAATTATTTTTCTTGGAGATTAATAATTAATTTATGGATTAAATTTATTAATTTTTCCTCAACTTGGAAATTACTTGAATATTTGAATAAAGAATATAAATTATCTTTCTTGGATTATTAACAATTAATTCTTTAATCAAATAAAAGTTTTTCCAATTAATGGTTGCTTTAAATCATAATAAAATAGGATTCCATATTTTATGTATTCATTTTAGTGGGAATGAACTCGGGTAGTTCACAAGCTTAGAAATCGGTTAGGTTGCGGCTTGTTGAACTATGGGAAAATGTATTGAAATATTTATAGGATAAATTGATGTAAGACATCACTTCAATCAATTAATGGGCCAGAAATCGATTAGATTGCAACCTATCTAATTAATTGAGAACCTCAATACCCGCTGTGAAATCGTTGCCAATGATGATTCCCGATTTTCACATGGGAGTGTGGGATTCAAAAAATGCAGTGGGAGCCAAGATGAATTTTAATTCCTTAATTTTTCTTAGTTAAGTCAACTACAAGTAATCTAATTAATCTGGTTCATTTTTGCAGTTATTTTCTCGTTTATCTCTCTCAAATATGACAAACCCACTTTCAATTCTACTCTAAAAGAATACCCTTACTGGACCCAATCATGTGGACTGACTTAGAAATTTGAGAATTGTCCTCAATATGGAATCTCTGGGATACGTCTTGGTGGCAGATATCCTGGTGGTTCCAGCTAGAACACGTGTTAGTGAGGAAGAGGTCCAAGCCCATGAAAAATGGGTCAAGGACGACATCCGGGTGAGAGGATACATGCTAGGATCTATGACCAATGAACTTAAAAGGTCACATGATAAGGTTCCCACTGCAAGAGCTACCCTAGCTCACATGGTAGAGCTCTTTGGTGAGCATAGTCGAAGTGCACGATATGAGATATCAAAAATGCTCTTTGGAGCTAAGATGAAAGAAAGTGAGATGGTTGGTGATCATGTCCTCAAAATGATATTGAGGATTGAGAAATTGGAAGCTCTCGACTTCACCATGAACGCCACCCTTCAAACTGACTTAATCTTGCAGTCTCTTTCTGATTCCTTCTCCCACTTTGTGGTTAACTTTAATTGCAATGAGATAGAGTGCAATTTAGCTAGGCTAATGAACAAGTTGGTTAGTGCACAATCTCAAATGAAACCAAAGGGAAAGGAAACTGCCTTGGTTATCTCTTATGGATCTAAAAAGTCTAAGTCTAAGAAGAAGAAGAACAAGAAGTAGGATGGCGAGCTAGGAGCTAAAGGGGGTGTTCAAAAGGGTAAGGGAAAAGCTCAAGGGTTTTATAAGATCAAAGGACCTAAGAAGATGGACAGATGTCTCGAGTGCGGTGAGCTCGACCACTGGAAGAGAAACTGTCCCAATTAGGCAAAGGAGCAAAAGGTATGGAACTTTTCATTTTTGAAACTAATTATTCTATGACCGTTTTTTCTACTTCATGGATTCTGGACTAGTGCCCATGTGTGTTGTTTGGAACAGGACCTGCAGAGAAGTAGAAAGCAGGGCCGAGAAGAAGTGATGATCAAAGTAGGCAGCGGGGAAAGTGTCTTCGTTACTATTGGATTTACTTCTTTATATTTGAATTCTGGACATTTATTATTTTTAAATGACGTTTTAGTTTTGCCCAAGGGGCTTAAGAACATTGTTTCCATTCCTATATTAGTTAAGACTGGTTATACATTTTGTTTTTCTAAATTGAATTGCGACATTTATTATGGAAATAAATTAGTTGGCAATGCTTCTTTAGTTAATGGTTTGTATTATTTAAATGCTTGTAATTCATCTGATGTGAATGTTGTAACTAATAAACGTGGTAGGTAAGAAGCTAACTTAAGACTAAAGTGACATCTTAGAATGGGCCATGCTGGAGAGCACAAGATCCACAAAATAGAAAAAGATGGGCTTTTAAGCTCACTAGGGTTGGATCCCTATCCAACATGTGAATCATGTCTCTTAGGCAAGATGGCTAGATCACCCTTCACCGGAACTTTTGAAAGAGCCACTCAAGTCTTAGGATTAGTGCATACCGACGTTTGCGGACCTTTTAGAGAAATGGCTCGTGGAGGTTTCTACTACTTCATCACTTTCACAGACGATCATTCAAGATATGGTCTAGTGTATCTGATGAAGCAAAAGTCTGAATCTTTTAAAAGGTTCAAAAAATTCAAAGCTTTGGTAGAAAATCAAACTGGGCAAAATATAGAAACTCTATGATCGGATCGTGGAGGAGAATATATGAGCGCCGAGTTTGATGAATTCCTTAGAGAACAAGGAATAATGTTACAACTAACACCACCGGCAACTCTTCAACTAAATGGAGTACCCGAGCGAAGGAACCGAACACTGTTAGACATGGTTCGTTCCATGCTTAGTTACACTGATTTACCCATTTCGTTGTGGGGACACGCGCTCCTTACTGTTGCTTATATATTGAACAGATGTCCCTCCAAATCTGTTCCTAAAGCACTGCATGAGATGTGGAATAATAGGAAGCAAAGTTTTAATCACCTTAAAATTTGGGGATGTCCTGCCTATGTCAAGAAGACTAAAGTGGAGAAATCGGAGACAAGATCCCTTATGGAACATTTCATTGGTTATCCTGAAGATTTTATGAAATTCTTCTTTTACCTACATGATGCTCAGAGAATCATAGTGGCTCTACAAGCCCACTTCCTTGAAGATGAATTCATCTTGGAAGGGGGAAAAGGTAGAGAGATTTTTCTAGAAGAACAAAATAAAACTCCCTCTAAGACATCTGTCCAAGAACCAAAGCCTAACCCAATAGTAGCACCACCACTACCTAGATCTGGTAGAATACCACATGAACCTGAGAGGTATGGGTATCTACTGAAGGGGAAGCCAGAGCTTCACTCTGTAGTACAAGAAGGTCATGAAGATGATCCTTGTACCTATGATCAAGCGATGGTGGATATCGACGCTTCAAGATGGCAAGAAGCAATGGAAACAGAGATGGATTCTATGCAATCGAACAAAGTCTGGACTTTGGTAGATCGTCCTAAAGGTATCAAACCTATAGGATGTAAGTGGATCTACAAAAGAAAGATAGGAATCGATGGCAAAGTTGACACCTTTAAAGCCAGGCTCGTAGCAAAAGGTTATACTCAAAGAGAAAGAATTGACTATTAAGAAACTTTTTCGCCCGTGGCCATGATAAAGTCCATCTGAATACTATTGTCCATAGCTGCATACTTA
The DNA here is from genome assembly GCA_019426215.1 of Buddleja alternifolia. Taxonomy (NCBI): domain Eukaryota; kingdom Viridiplantae; phylum Streptophyta; class Magnoliopsida; order Lamiales; family Scrophulariaceae; genus Buddleja; species Buddleja alternifolia. The sequence continues at coordinate 7,273,643 of CM033400.1, forward strand.
GATTATGAGATATGGCCGATGGATGTCAAAACTGCTTTTCTAAATGGATTCCTCGAAGAGGACATCTATATGGAACATCCACAAGGTTTTTTATCCGATACCGATATCCATAAAGTATGTAAACTTGAGAGGTCCATATACGGTCTCAAGTAAGCATTTAGAAGCTGGAATCTTTGTTTTGATGAAGTAGTAAAGGGATACGGCTTCATCAAGAACAAAGATAAACCCCGTGTCTACAAGAAGACTAGTGGGAGCAAGATCTATGATATCCTACTTATAGGAAATAACATGGGAATGCTCACCACTGCCATGAAATGACTTTCGAGTACGTTTTCCATGAAAGATTTGGGAGAAGCGACATACATTGTAGGAATTTGTATCTATAGAGATAGAACGAATAGAATGATAGGTCTCTCCCAAACCTTTACTCAGAAAAGGTCCTAAAGAGGTTTAGGATGGACAATTCTAAGAAAGGGTTTCTTCCTATGGGGCATAGAGTACACTTATCCAAATCTATGTGTCCTCAAAGTGAGGAAGATAGAAGCGAGATGAGCAATGTACCCTACGCTTCTGCAGTTGGTAGCCTGATGTATGCAATGTTGTGTACACGACTTGACATTGCCTATGCTGTAAGCGTGGTGAGTCAATTTCAAGCAAACCCGGGAAAGGAACATTGGATAGTTGTGAAGAATATCCTATAGTATCTTAAAAGAACTAAGGATATGATTCTCATCTATGAAGGTGGAGACCTGAAGATGGAAGGTTACACTGAATCAGACTTTCAGTCTGATATTGATGACCGAAAATCCACATCAGGGTTTGTTTTCACGCTTAATGATGGGGCGGTGTCTTGGAAAAGTTCCAAGCAAAGCACAACCATGGATTCCACCACTGAAGCAAAATATGTGGCAGCCTCAGAGGCAGCCAAAGAAGCTATTTGGATAAGAAAGTTCCTTGGAGAACTTGAAGTGGTTCCTAGTGCACAGTTCCTATTACCACTTTATTGTGATAACAATGGAGCAATAATGCAAGCTAAGGAACCAAGGTCTCATAAAAAGTCTAAACACATTGAAAGAAGATTTCACATCATCAGAGAGATCGTTAGTAGAGGAGAGATAGCAGTTCAAAAAATGGCCTCAGTTGACAATGTAGCTGACCCCTTCTCCAAACCACTACCTCAGGCTATTCTGGACCAACATCTGGAAAGGATGGGTATAAGATACCACAATGAGTGGCATTGAGCGCAAGTGGGAGATTTTTAGGATTATGTCTTTAGATGCCATAGAGGATAGAATGATAAGGCATCTTTCTTGTAATGAACTTATTTGATATTTATTAATAAAGGCATTATTTAGTTTTCACTTAAATCTTATCTGCATCTATAAATTGTGTAAAACGTTTTGTCTATGTTTTTAGTGCAATCTCTCTACTTTCTATGGGATAGGAAGATTGGCACTAGAGAGATCGATCTTGATTACTAAAAACTAGGTCACAAGTAATATGAAGTCTTTAATGGACAAATGAAGACTTAGAACACTTGTACAATCTTAGCTCTGACATGGGAGTGCCAGTCGAGTACCGTTGGATGGTAGGAGATTAAGATTGTAGGCACATCAGTGGAACTGATATGCAAGAACATGACTCGCATCGGCTCTGTCATATGGTTTTTCACTCAATGACTGTCAATGACAGAACTGATTATGCGTAATAGGTATAAGTGAACCTTTAACCTCAAGTATCAGGCTGAAGATGCACTTGTGATGTCAAGTATTTCATTAGAGTGGTTAGACCCAATTCACCCGTTGGTGGGGTCGACCTCGAAATGCGGCTTGATGGGCAAGTGGTAGTCTTAGCTGATAAGTGAGTGAGAAAGTAACCTATGTGATTATAGATAAATAGAGATCAAAGTCTTTGGCCAAAGCAAAAAGAGAAGATTGTGCGAGGGATTAAATCGACCTCAGTGATCTCGTATTATTATAATTAATACATATGGTCAAGTCCAGTGAGTTTGACATAGCCATGACTCTCAATTGACTGGGATATGTGAACAAAGGGTTTATACTTATACGGTATTTATGATTGGAAGGTTGTAGAATGATCCAATCATTCGATTTCGTTTGGGCTACGAAGTGGGCCACGTGACTGGCTAGGTGTTACCTACTTCCTTTGGTTTTCTCTCATTGCCAAACAAAATGAACTAAAGAGTCGCGCTAAAAGATTGATAATGAAGGAGTTTCTATTTTTCTTCTAGGAGTTTTAATTTGTTGGATAAATTAAATTATTAATTATTCATTAGATGAAATAATTAACTATAATGATAAGATTAGTTATTTATTAATTTTCTATGGAAGTTAATTAATCAACTAATTTATCTAATTAATTAATTAATTAATTAATTGGATATAATAAATTATTAATTAAATAGATAATCAATTAAAACAAAAGACACTCCGAGTCCATAATGGGCATCCATGAGGATGCCTATTAGGTCAACCCAACATACAAGGTGTCTTTTGTTTGTCTTGATCAATAAGTCATGAGATATAAAATGAGTCTTTGACCTAGAACAAGACATAGACTTTCATAACTCTCCTAGAAAGAAAAGAAGAAAATTCTCCTCCTCTCTATACTAGCCGTCGCCCCTTAGAGAAAATAAGTGGAAATTTTTCGTCAATCAATCCGTGCGTGATAATTTAAAGACAAAGTAATTTCATTGTTCGGATCAAAATTCAGGAAAGTCAATGAATTCAAGAATTGAAGATTACACGAGAATTGAGAAAATCGAGACTTCATCAATTCGAGTTTTAGAGGAGGAATCGGATTCTCCAACCACTTCGCTTCAACGGGTAAGTAGTTATTTGTTATGCGAAATAATAAATTTGAATATGCGATCAAAGAATTTAAACTTTGGGTTTTAAATTAAATTTTTGAAATCATTCCGCTGTGTTTAATTCGATTTTTTGTGAAACCCAATAATTGTACACCGGCCCAGCCATCGCCGGAGGCGCGGCTGTGCAAATCTGTGCAAATTTGATTTGCACAGCCGCACTGATTAGAACGACGCAAGGGTTCGTTGTTCAACGGCAGAAAGAATCGTCGTTCGACGGTAGAAAGAATCGTCGTTCGACAACACGAGAATTAATTCAACGCGGAAGCCCAACACATTTAATGTTGGCCCAGCGCTGTGGATAATCTATCGAGCCCAACAAATTAATAAATAATTGATGGGCTAGAGCTCATCGTGTTTTATTAATGAGTATCCTGGGCTAGGGCCCAGCGAATTAATTAAATATATGTATGGGTTTGACCCAATACATGTGGATTACCCAATATGAATTAATTCATGGTCCCTTTTACAATTTTGGATTTTAAATTAAATTGGATTTAGTTTAATTTACTTAAATTAGATTTAAGTCATTTAAATTAAATTTATTTTCTTGGATTAAAGGATATATAAATAAGATTTATTCTAAAGTTAAATTAGATTTAAATACCAATTAGTTAATTTAGAAATTTGATCTTAACTAGTGATTAAAGTTGATTTAACTACACTTTAATTAAATTATATTTAGTCATGTGAATAAAATGAGCTAGACTTGATTTTATTCTTGATCAAATTAAATTTTAACTAGCCTATCAAAATAAATTAATAAAGTAAATTAAGATTTAATATCCAAATTAAAGGTATATAAATTAGATTTGTTTTAAAATTAAATTAGATTTAAATATCCTTTCGTCAAATAAAAATTTAATCTTCTATAGTAATTAAATTTGATTTAATTACAGTTTCATTAAAATTACTTTTAGTCATATGAATAAAATAAGTTGGACTTAATTTTATTCTTGATCAAATTGATTTAAACTAGCCTATCAAAATAAATTATATTGGATTTTGATTATGTAAATTGTATTTACACTTAAATAATTGGATTTGATTTGGATTATGTAACTTGGATTTACACTTAAATTAGATTTAATGGTTCTTGAAATTGAATTAAACTTAGTTTCTTATGTTTTTTAGATTTGTTCACCCACAGAGACTTTATTGGATATAGTCTCATTCTACTTAAATTAGATTTAACTAAAGAAGAAAAAATAGATTAGATTTATTTTGCAATGATTAAATTAGATTTAATTAAAGAAGTCAAAATAAATTAGATTCATTTTGCAATGATTAAATTAGATTTAACTCAATATTAAATTAGATTTAACTCTTTAAATTCACATATGTGTTTAAATTATTTATGTGCTCCCTTTAATATGTGATGGTTGACACCTCTTATGGACTTAGGGTTTTATCGTTGTTTTAACTGGGTTGTATTGGGCCGGAGTTTGAGCCCCCCAGGATGTATCTTTCATTACATAGAAATCTTGTTTAGGCTTGCTTCTTTGTATTCATGTTAGATAGGCCCAAATGGAGATTGGTAGAACCACGAAGAGCTTGGAACCCGAAGATTAGAATTTTGTATAAGTGGAAGCTCTTGTAATAGATAGAACCCTTCCCTGATTGGCCCGTTGGCTCGGGCCAATCTAGAAAAGTCCGTATGAGTGTGTGATGATAGAATTGCTAGGCGCTTTCCATATTTATGTTTCCTTTACCACGCTGTAACAAATTAATGTGCAAAGTGAGACTAAAATATATATTAACATTATCAAATGTTATAATTCTCCCATTAGAAAATACTGAGTAAGTAAAGGGGCATTGGATGTCCTAGCTCTCCATCAAGCTTTACGAGGTGGGTTCATTTCTAGTGCATAGCATCTTCTCGGAATAAGGGGGTCATGCATCAAGACTTGGTACTCTATCTTCTCTAGTGCATTTGACGCCTTCATGTTGAAGAGAATTCCGCCCCATATTTTGTTCAAGGTTGCAAAGCGGAATTAAATTGTTAGATTGAAAGGAGTTGATGGGATAAATGACTCAGATGGATCACCACCTATATATCGAAAAAGTTTGCGATTCAGTGATCCATGAGCTAAAGGAGATTGAATCATCGTTTGGGCCGATTGGTGTATGACACCACCTCAATGATCTAACAGGCCATATATCATTCAAGGTTGAAACTTATTTAGTTCGTTGAGGAACTCAATCACTCACTATGAAACCCATCCAATGAGATTTTTGATTATTGTAGTGGGAGTGCAATGTTTCCAGAAAAGTAGTGGGGACAAGTAAACATTAAGTCCTTGTTTACTTGAGTGCATAATAACATATCTAATCGTAAATCTTGATGTTTTCTGTTTTAAATTATCTCTCTCAATATAACCTGTGCTACTTGAGAAAACTGTCCTTACTGGACCACAATACACTGATTGGATCAGAAGATTGAGAATTGTTCTCAATGACCATGCATTAAAATACATACTAGACCTTAAACAACGTCAACGCTATGGAGTTGGCGAGGACGACAAGGTATGTGTTCCCTTCATAGACTAGGTTATTGATAACCATAATGTCAGGGGATAAATGATGAGCTCAATGCACAGTGAAATAGGTAGAACACACGAAAAACTATGATAGTCCTAGATCAATCATGTTGCGCTTAGAAAAGCTTCTTGAAAATCACGGTAGGACTGTTTGATGTTTGATATCGAATGAACTCATCAACTACATAAATGACGGATTGCGAAATGTGGGAGATCACATGCTTAAAATGATATCCATGTAGGAGAAATTGAGTTCTCTGAATTGCTACATGAACTTTCATTTTCAAGTTAATCTTATCCTTCAGTCAAACCCCACATCCCTCACCTGCTTTGTTAAGTTTTGATATATTTGACAATGAAGGATCATTGACTGAGCTTATAGACAAGCTTGTGAATGCACAAAAAACGGGTGCATTTACTATTCCAATGAAGAGGAAACGGTTGGGCTTGTCTAGATTGGAAGGGTGTATCTAGAAGGAAATTCCATACAAAAGGTTCAGAGGTAATCGCCCAAAGAAGACAGACACTTGCCCTACTACATAGAGCAGCGGCATTGCAAAATGTGACTGTCTTGAGCTAAAAGCTAAGGATGCTACAAGGTATAGAACTTAACTGTTCTATGACTATTTTTGTACTTCTTGCATTCCAGGTCCCAAGAGCTAGCGTTTATGGATGTATTTTGAACCAAGATCTAGAAACATGTAGAAATCTGGAGGATCGAGGAGACTGAATCTACTTCAATCACTAAAGTTTTAAGTTTGACGTCTGTGGCCCCTTCTAAGGATGCGACCCGCAAGATTTTTAGTACTTTATTAATTTATCCAATGACCATTCTAGGCATGGACTAGTGTGCTCGATGAAGTATAAGTCTGAAGCTCTTGAATTAATCATGAAATTCGAAGGCTGAACTGAAAACGAAACTAGGCGACGTATAAAAACACCTTGAGGTGGCGAATACATGAGTGCCAAGTTTAACAAGTTCTTAGAAGAACAAGTCATAGTCTCACAACTTTATCCTCCAGAGATTCCACAACTAAATGGGTTAGCAGAAGTGATAGAACCGTACACTATTGGACATGACACGTTTCATAATTAGCTACGCATCTCATTGTGGGATCATGCACTGCTTATAGCTTCACTTATTCTGAACACATGTCCCTCGAAATCTATTCTGATGACACCATATGAAATATGGTTTGATAGGAAACCTAGTCTCAAATACATAACAATGTGGGGTTGCTCTGCGCATGTAAAGAAGACAAAAGTAGAAAGACTCGAGGATAGGTCCTTAAAAGAAGGCTTCGTTGGTAATCATGGGATACCTCTTTTGCCTGCATGGTGATCAAAGAATCATCGTGGCATAAGAACCTTTGTCAGAGAAGGAATAGCAGGAAAATGGATTGTTCTTCACTACTACAAAAATGGCCTATTACAGAGGTTTTTCGAAAACCACTGAACGGAGGGGCCTATTATAGCGGTTTTTCCACGAACCGCTGTAATAGGTTGTGCCCTATTACAGCGGTTCAAAAGCGAACCGCTGTAATAGATTTATTACAGCGGTTTGCTTTCAAACTGCTGTAATAGGGGTACCAAAAATTTTTTTTTAAAAAAAACTGGCCTATTATAGCGGTTCACATAAGAACTGCTGTAATAGGTTGAAACCAAAAATTTAAAATCGGTTTCCCGCTTCTCTCTCCACTCCCTATTACAGGGGTTCACATAAGAACCGCTGTAATTGGCCGAAACCAAAAATTTAAAACCATCTTCCCGTTTCTCTTTCCCTCTTTGTCTTTCTCTCTCTACTCTCTCTCTTTATAGCATCACCACCATTAGCACCACCGTCGCCGCCGCCGCCGCCACTACCACCATATGTGTTGGTGTATGTATATTTGTGTATGTGTGGGTGAGTGTATGTATATTTGTGTATATGTTGGTGTATTTATATTTGTGTATGTGTGGGTGTATGTATATTTGTGTATGTGTGGCTGTATGTATATTTGTGTATATGTGGGTGTATGTATATTTGTGTATATGTTGGTGTATGTATATTTGTGTATGTGTGGGTGTTTATATATTTGTATATATGTTGGTGTATGTAGATTTGTGTATGTGTGGGTGTATGTATATTTGTGTATATTTGCAAAAATACGGGTTGTAATTTTACTGTGTTCGAATGACAAGAAATTTGCACGGTAATAGTGAAACAGAGTGCTGAACAAGACACATGCTTTGCATTGCTGTCTTGTGATTTTAGCCATCTGAGATCGTTTAAGGCCTCACATTTGCGTTTTATTACAAAAATACCCTATTTTTGTAATAAAACGCAAATGTGAGGCCTTAAACGATCTCAGATGGCTAAAATCACAAGACCGCATGGTGATCATGCGTTTTGTTTAGAATTTCATTTTGCTATGACCGTGCGAATTTCGTATTATTCTAACATGGTAAAATTACAACTCGTACTTTCGCAAATACACAAAAAAAAATAAAAAAACCTACCCTATTACAGCGGTTATTACTATAACCGCTGTAATAGGCTTCCCTATTATAGCAGTTTTTAACCACTGTAATAGGCCAAAACTCTATTAAAACGGTGCCTATTACAGCGGTTAAAAATCGCTGTACACTACTACAAAAATACACTATTACAGCGCACCTATTACAGCGGTTTTTAGAAAATCGCTGAACGGAGGGGCCTATTACAGTGGTTACAGCTGTAATAGGGTTTCCCGTGGGACCTATTATAGCAGTTTTTTGAAAAACCGCTGTAACCGGTTCAGGGCTATTACAGCGGTTTCTCAAAAAACCGCTCTAATTGTACAATTAGAGCGGTTTTTTGAAAAACCGTTGTAATAGCCCTGAACCGGTTACAGCGGTTTTTCAAAAAACCGCTATTTCAAATAAAAAAAATGAAAAACCCATTTTTCCCCCCATTTCGGCCGATCTCTCTCTCTCTCTCTCTCTCTCTCTCTCTCTATTCTCTCTCTCAACTCTCTCTCTCACTCATCTCTCTCTACTCTCTCTCTCTCGCTCGACTCCTCCACCACCACCGCCGCCACCCCCACCGTCGCCAACCCCGGTCACCGCCACAACCACCACCACCACCTTCGCCGCCGCCACCACCATTAGTCTCTCTCTCTCTCTACTACTATATATATATATATATATCTAGCTATATATATATATATATATATATATAGACACACACACACACACACCACATATATCGGCGCCACCACCACCACATCCACCATATACCGCCACCACCACCACCACCACCTTATACCGCCTCCGCCTCCGCCGCCACCACCACCCGAGCGCCGCTCATCTCTCTCTCTCGACTCTCTCTCACCTTATAGGTATATACTTATATATAGATATGTTTATATATGTTATGTATATTTTATATATGTTATGATAATTAGGGTTATATGTTAATATTTTGATTGTTGTTATATATATGTTATGTTAATTGGGGTTTTGTGAATTATATAATGTGGGTTATAAGTTAATATCTTGATTGTTGTTATATATATGTTATGTTAATTGGGATTTTGTGAATTATATAATGTGGGTTATATGTTAATTTCTTGATTGTTGTTATATATATATATGTTATGTTAATTGCGTTTTGTGAATTATATAATGTGGGTTATATGTTAATTTCTTGATTGTTGTTATATATATGTTATGTTAATTGGGGGTTTTGTGAATTATGTAATGTGGATTTTTGTTATGTTATGTTATAGTTGATTATGTTATAATGTGGATTGTTGTTATGTTATAGTTGATTATATTAATTGGTTTTGTGAATTATATAATGTGGGTATTTGTTATATATAAGTTATGTTAATTGGGGTTTCTTGATTGTTGGATTTTTGATTTATACTATGATATGTTGGTATTATGATTGGATTTTCGTTGTATTAGGTTGTTGACATCTTTTAATGCATTCATGGTTTTGTAAAGTTCGATTGGTTTTGTGAACGAATTGATGGATTGGTTTTGTATGGTTGCAATTTTGGGGGAAGATTAAGTCGAGAACTTGGTAGAAATTTTTGCGTTATTACTCTGTCGAATTTTTTCTAGAATAATGGGCATTGTTATTTGTTTTACTGCAAATATATTTGTTTGGGTTTGTTGTGGTTGAAATATCTTAGTTTTGTTAGTTCCAAGGTTGGGGGAAGATTAAGTCGAGAACTTGGTAGAAATTTGCGTCGTTACTCTGCCGAATTTTTTCTAGAATAATGGGCATTGTGGTTCAAATAATTTAGAAACTTTATAGTGTTTTGTTGTGGTTGAAAAATCAAAATCAAGATGGATCGAAGTTGAATATTAGCGGATCGTATGTCGGAGCAATATGAGAAAGGGGTGAAAGAATTCATCAATTTTGCGATTGAGCATGCACCAGATCGGACTAGAATCAGTTGCCCGTGTTTACGTTGTTGTTTTGGAAAGAGAATTAGTCCACGTGAATTGGAAGATCATTTGGTGTGTAATGGAATTGATAAAAGCTACACACGTTGGACAAGACACGGTGAGAGCAGTGCCACCTCAGATGATTTGGGTGGTATATCATATCGATCACGGAATTTGGACATGGATGATTATGAGCCTAATCGTTTGGAGGAGATGACAAATGTGATTGAGGAGGATTTGCGAAATTGTCCCAAGATGTTTGACAATTTGACAAGTGATTCAAAGACACCACTGTATAGTGGTAGTAAATTCACAAGATTGAAAGCAGCCCTAAACCTCTATAAGTTAAAAGCCAACAATGGGTGGAGTGATAAGAGTTTCACAGACTTACTTGATCTATTAAAAAGCATGCTACCTGAGGATAATGTGTTACCTAATCGTACTTATGAGGCTAAGAAGATGTTAACCTCAATTGGTATGGGATATAAGAGGATACATGCAGAATTGACTATGCATCATTGAAGGTCTGTCCGAAATGTGGCGCCTCGCGGTACAAGAAAAATGGATCTGCTCCTGTCAAAACCATGTGGTATTGGCCCATAATACCACGATTTAAGCGCATGTACGGCAGTAAAGAGTTAACCAAGGACTTGACATGGCATGCTGATAGAAGGATTGAAGATGACAAGATTCGACACCCCTCAGATTCTCCTCAATGGAAAAAGATCGATGATGATTTCCCTGAATTTGGTGAAGAATCAAGAAACTTGTGCCTTGTATTGGCTACAGATGGCATGAACCCTCATGGCTTGCAAAGTAGCTCACATAGTACATGACCGGTGATTTTGATGATCTACAACCTTCCCCCATCGCGATGCATGAAGCGAGAACATATAATGATGCCTATACTCATTTCTGGGCCGAAACAACCTGGAAATGATATAAATGTCTACTTGGCTCCTTTAATTAAGGATTTGAAGGTGTTGTGGGAGACCGGTGTTCAAGTATATGACGGGTTCAGAAAAGAAAATTTCAATCTCAGAGTCATGTTATTTGGAACAATCAATGTTTTTTTGGCAAGAGCAAACCTCGAGGAATATGGTGTACATGGCCGATGTGGATGCCCCATATGTGCAAGAGTACAGATCAATATCGATTGACACACTCTCCGAAATATACATTCCAAGGGCATCAGAGATGGCTAAATCGGAACCATCAATATCGTCGGTGGAAAAAAGCTTTCAATGGGAATATAGAAGAAGGCCAAGCTCCTAAGTGCTTGACTGGTGAAGAAGTGTTTGAGAATATAAAAGACTTGGAGGTCAAATTTGGAAAGACTTTTGCAGGTGGCATTGCAAAAACTGGGTGGAAAAAAAGGTCAATTTTCTTTGAGTTGCCGTATTGGACGTCTTTACATGTAAGACATTTTCTTGATATTATGCATATTGAGAAAAATGTATTTGATAGTGTCATTGGTACACTTCTAAATGTGCCCGGAAAGACAAAAGATGGCGTAAAGACAAGGTTAGACTTAGTTGAAATGAAGATAAGAGAAAAATTGGCACCAACAAATAAGGGGAAACATACTTATTTACCTCCAGCAGCTTACACTCTATCCAGGAAAGAAAAAATTACATTATGTGAGTTTCTTAATGCAGTGAAAGTTCCAGAAGGGTATTCTTCAAAGATTAGCAGTCTTGTATCAATGAAAGACTTGAAGCTAAAGCACATGAAGACTCACGATTGTCATGTGATCATGGATCATTTGCTACCAATCGCTATACGGGCCATTTTGTCAAAAAAGGTGAGAGAAACTATAACCTCATTATGTTTCTTCTTCAAAGCAATGTGGAGCAAGGTGTTTGATCCTGAACAATTGCTTGCACTTCAGAAACAAATTGCCATCACTTTGTGCGAGCTTGAGATGTATTTTCCACCAGTGTTTTTTGATATAATGACTCACCTACCTATTCACTTGGTTAGAGAGACACAACTATGTGGACCAGCTTTTATGAGATCTATGTATCCGGCTGAGCGTTATATGAAGGTATTAAAAGGCTACGTGAAAAATCTTAGTCGACCGGAAGGTTGCATTGTTGAACGGTACATAGTTGATGAAACGATTACATTTTGCACAGAATATCTGAACGATTCTAACGTTGCAGAGCTTCCAAAGTCTCATGTTGTGGGAGGGAAAACAGAAGGAGAAAGCGTACTTGGAAAGTAATTAGTTAGTGTTCCTTGCAGACAAAGGGATCAGGCACACCTATATGTGCTCCACAACACCGATGAGGTTGAGCCATATGTTGAAGAGCACAAGGACCAACTTAGGAGATTAAATCCAAATAAAAATGAGAGTTGGATTTCAAGAGAGCATAATAAGAGTTTCTCTGATTGGTTCCGAAAGCATATTCAAGAGAAACAGAATGAGAATCCACTTTCAGTTTCAGATAAATTGGCACGGTTGTCGATGGGTCTGGGCAGACTTGTATTTTGTCATTAAGGTTATCATATAAATGGTCGCACATTCTATACAAAAGACCAAGATGAACGGAGTACAATGCAGAATAGTGGGGTGAGTCTTGTAGCTCAAGCAATGCATATCTCAAGTGTGAGAGATAATAACCTTATCTATGCCCATTCTTCATATTATGGGGTGATTGAACATATATGGGAGCTGGATTATAGTTGGTTTCGGGTGCCTGTATTAGGGTGTAGGTGGGCTGACAATAAAAATGGTGTCGATAATAGTGAAATAGGCTTCACTCGAGTAGACCTTGAAAGGGTGGGATACAAAGATGAAACTTTCATTTTGGCATCAGAAGCTAAGCAAGTGTTTTTTATCACCGATCCTATTGATAAGAGGTGGTCAATTGTTTTATCGGCAAACAAAAATACATGTATTGAGGATGATAGTTCATATAGTGATGATGATGGAGAAAATCCTATCTTAGGTGATTCACAAGCCACTGATAGTGATGGTGACTTGGATATCAGTGATGATGAATTGTATATGCGACAAGATCACCAAGAGGGGATATGGATTAATCCATCTGTTCGTCGACGTACTAAACAAAAGGGTCGTATTGAGGGGAAGCAAAAGACTACTAAGCCAGCGACAAAAAGAAAACGATGAAAGGTATTTGAACTTATGTGATAATTAATTATATGATAGACTTATTTCCTAAACTTTTTTGCTGCTTCATATAAGCACTTGTTAGTGTATGAGTCAGGGCGTCTCTTGTTAGTGTATGAATTGAAAAATTATGTTGTTGCTATATGAAACTTACTTCTGTATTTTTGGCTTTTGTAGGTTGACATTGTATACTGCCACCGCCGCCTCAGCCATTCTCTCCTCCGCCTCTACGACCACCGCCGCCGCCTTCACCACTACCACCACCATCACCATAAGCTTCTTCTCTCTCGCTCTCTCTTGATTGTTGTTATATATATGTTATGTTAATTGGGGTTTTGTGAATTATATAATGTGGATTTTTGTTATGTTATGTTATGTTATAGTTGATTATGTTTTAATGTGGATTGTTGTTATGTTATAGTTGATTATATTAATTGGTTTTGTGAATTATGTAATGTGGGTATTTGTTATATATAAGTTATGTTAATTGGGGTTTCTTGATTGTTGTATTTTTGATTTATGCTATGATATGTTGGTATTATAATTGGATTTTCGTTGTATTATTTTGTTGACATCGTTTAATGCATTCATGGTTTTGTGAAGTTCGATTGATTTTGTGAACGAATTGATGGATTGGTTTTGTTGGGTTGCAATTTTGGGGGAAGATTAAGTCGAGAACTTGGTAGAAATTTTTGCGTTATTATTCTGTCGAATTTTTTTCTAGAATAATGGGCATTTTTATTTGTTTTACTGCATATATATTTGGTTGAGTTTGTTGTGGTTGAAATATCTAAGTTTTGTTAGTTCCAAGGTTGGGGGAAGATTAAGTCGAGAACTTGGTAGAAATTTTTGCGTCGTTACTCTGCCGATTTTTTTCTAAAATAATGGTGGTGTTATTTGGTATATGAATCTAAATTCTGTATTTTTTGATTTTGTAGGTCGATGTATTATGGGGGTGCTTCAAACAAACGTGTTGAAAATGAGATACGTAGAGGTATCGCGGCAATGAAAAAAGTCATAAATGCCAGAAGTAAAGGCTTAAAGCTACCAGTCGGCTGGAATAAGAATGGTCAACCAATTGACCCAAATAAATCAACATTTGTTGGTTACATTGAAGTCATAGCTCGTGAGAGGGTGCCGATTACCATCAGTGATTGGCGACACGTATCGGGAGCAACAAAATCAGCAATTTGGAATGAAATAACTGTAAGTTGGTTATTACCATGTTTCTAATTGGTTAATGTATTTTTTGTTTATTCAATTTTCTCTAAATTATAATTTCCTATATACTTTGTTGTTTTTTTTTATAGTGGGCCTTTGATATTGAAGAAAGTAGACAAAAATTTGTTTTAGCCGAAGCTGGAAAGCTAGCTCGAAACTTCAGGAGCTACTTGAGCAGAGTGTGGGTAGAGGATGATAATGGGAATATTAATTCCAGCCCACCCCAAAAATATAATATATCTCAAGAAGATTGGACAGCGTTTTTACATGTTCGGCAAAGTGAAGATTGGATGGTAATTATTTTAATTTACGGTTTCATTTGTTGCATATTGCATTTCTATGAAACCATATACATTGACTAATGCTTTGATTATGTAATGAACAGAAACTAAGTAGGGACAATTAGGAAAGAGCAAAGGAACCTGAATATCTTTATAGGAAATCACGTCTTGGATATGCTCAACTGGAGCAAATTGAGGTACGTAGATGGAAAAAAGAAAGAAAATTGGGTCAGATTGCACAGACGTGACACGAGCACTCGTGTGGAGGATTGTACATTCTGACAGCCAGCATAACATTGATAATGTCAATGTTAAAAGAGTAGCGGATGAAATTGTGAGTTATTTGCAATTTTAGCTATATCATGTGTTGTATGTTTTTTTTGAAATATTTTTAAAAGAACAAAGTTCACTAATTTTTTTTATTTTTTAAATGTATTATTATAGGAGTGCTTATCACAGGAGGGTAGCCATAGTGGAAACGAGAGGACCCAGAATGATATATTGGCTAAAGCTCTTAAAAAGAAGGAGCATTCGGGTCGCGTTAGGGGTGTAGGCTTTGGAGTATCACAAAAAAAGTACTTTACGGATTCAAAGCCTTCTAAAGATGAGGAGATTGATAACTTGAAAAACATGGTCCACATGCTCACTGCATCACTATCTTCATTGCGACGCGAGTTTGACGAGCATAAGGCGTCTGGGTCGCAGCAGCCATATGAAGATGAGGCGGTTTCTTTGAAAGATAGCTACCCAGATCCAGTTAAGAACCTTCCTCAGGTAATGATATGAAATTATTTAGTGATCATTTAACTTGCAATTCTCTAAAACACACAAAATTTTGTAATATTATAATGGTATATATATTATATATGTAGGTTGTGGCGCAATGTCAATTAGCACTTTCAACACCGTCTTATCGTATGGTGGCTAAAGGATAAATGTACAATCGATCAGATGATAGAACACTGCATACACGTCCATTACCCACCCACCTTGTGAAAGTGATGATTGACATTGCAATTGAAGATATTGCACCCCTACCAGTCCCTCTCGCTGATGAAGGAGTGTTCACAGTTTCTGAGGCTGTGGGATACATTGTTGCTTGGCCTAAGAGTCTTGTCACTGTCAGTGATGCATCGGTACGTAATTATTAATAGCTAGCCATTAATAAATTATAACAATTTTTTAAGGTTACTAAATATACTTTGGTTTGCAACATTCACGTTTTGTTTTCTTTGTTTAAATAGTCTCTTGGAAAATCCAAATCATCAATTGGAAAAAATAAATCAGAGATGACGAAGCACTCAACTGTCAAACGAACACCTCCAGTGGCCAACCCTTCACGTGAAGATGACAGAGCAGCAGACGTTGTAACAGCTGATCAACGCCCTCAGATAATGCCTATCTGGCAACAAGTCACTATAGACATTCCCGAGGCAATCTATAATAATGAACCCTATCAAGAGTATCTTGGGCGGAAGGAGATCTATCACTTTTTGCGTAAAGAACAGATAGGAGTCTTTATCATTTCAGTTACATCAAGTAAGTTTTTAAATATGAATTAAAAAAAAGTAAGTTTTTAAATTATTTTACTGCATTAATTTGAACTATGTTCATTTTTGTTGCTCAAATTTGTTTTATGCTCAATTTAGGTGTTTGTGGGCTAAGTATGTGGTCCCTGAAGAGAAAGCAAATAATTTCGGGTTCCTTAGCCCACATACTATAGCTGCGGGAGCAGCTATTAATCCCTCTTAGCGTATCTTACAAGCGCAATATATGACAAATGACATGAAAGATTGCGCCGACGAGAAGTTGTTTATTGCACCTTACACCACCCAGTAAGCTACTAAAAACCCAACTTTATTTTGTAAAATTTGTTACGTACGCAAAATTAATTTTGAACTTATCTTTTGAATGCTTTTTAGGGGACATTGGGTGTTGCTTGTTATTGATCCAATTAAAGAGATCGTTTATTATCTGGATTCTTTGCACGGTTATCCGAATAACCGACGTGATATGAAAGAAACAATCAATCAGTAAGTTTTTCATTCAATCAACGTATCTATTATATTTAATATTAATTTTAAAGTGTATATATCTTCCTAGATTTCACATATATATTTGCTTGATATTGACATCTTTACTTGTTTTTTGATGTTTTTAACAGTGCTGTGTTGATGTTTCGTGCAAATCGTAACACCCAAAAGATCAAATCCAAAAACATGGCCTGTAAATGGACTTATATAAAGGTTAGTGTAATTTTATATTTTCAAGAGATTATTCGTATAAAAGTTATTGTTCTAATACAATTTTGATTTCATTTTGTAGTGCCCCATACAGTTAAACGACAAAGATTGTGGCTTCTTCATTATGAAATTCATCAAATTAATACCTAATTAATACTCGTCACCAAATTCTAATTTCCCTTTTGTAGTGCCACCAACGGTATGCATAATCCTAATTAATACTCGTCATCAAATTCTAATTTCCCTTTTTAAGTTATTAAACCTTTGTTGGGTTTTCAATCTCTATCTTGCAGTACTTTCCTGATTGTCAATACGTCACTTACTCTATAGAGCAACTTGATGAAGTACGTTGCGAATTGGCTCAATACATTTTTCAATGCGCTTTTGGTATGGTGTAAGTTGCAAATTGTTGTAAATTTTTATTTGATTTGTTGTATTTAATTGGTTGATTGTAAACTCGTTATCATTTGTTGGAGATTATACATAAAATTTGATTTGTTGTTAGGAGGAAAGAATTGGTTTTTGTTGTTACAGATGATCATTTAATTTGGTGAAGTTAATTTTGGGTTTTAATTTGTTGTTTTTGTTGAATTGGTTTTATGGTTTGTTGTGTTAGTGTGTTGAATTTTGAGCTTGTGGGAAGCTGGTTACTATAAATTTTGTACAGTGCAGCTAGGAAAATAATTAAAAAAAAATTAAATAAATACACCTATTATAGGGGTTATAGGAATAACCGCTATAATAGGTGACCTAATTATAGCGGTTATTCATATAACCGCTACAATAGATTTTCCAAAAAAAAAATATTAAATAAATATACCTATTATAGAGGTTTTTTACGTAACCGTTGTAATTGGTTTATGCCTATTACGGTGATTTTTTACGTAACCGCTGTAATTGGTCCCCATTACAGAGGTTAAAAAATCGCTGTAATAGGCATAAACCAATTACAGCGGTACCTATTACAGCGGTTAAAACCGCTGTAATAAGTAAAAAAAAAAAAAAACCGCTGTAATAGGTCATTTTTGTAGTAGTGTGTAATAGGCCATTTTTGTAGTAGTGCTTGGAGAACAAAACGATACTCTTTAGAAGACATCTGTTCATTAAACCTAAACTGAACCTAACATGACACAACCGCTGCAGCAACGGTCTAGCAGAGTATCTCAACCGCCTGAAAGATATGGCTACTTGCTATAAGTGCATTATTTGTATGCCTTAGAAGAAGAAATCCATGGATATGATCTCTCTAACTATAACCAAGCAGCGACGGACATTGGTTCTGCAAAATGGCTGGAAACTATGAAAGCATAAATAGATCTGATGCATTTATACCAATTCTGGACTCTTACCAATCTGCCCAAAGGGTCAGGCCAATAGAGCATGAGTGGAGCTATAAGAGAAGAATCGGTCCAGGTGGCAAGGCCAGCTATGATGAAAAGATATAGTAAAAAAGAAGGGCATTGACTATGAGGAAACCTTTTTACCAGTACTCATGATCAAATCCATTAGACTTCTACTAGCCATAGCTGCAAACCTACACTATGAAATCTAGAAAATGGATATGGGAAACCGCGTTCTTTAATGAACTCCACAAGGAGGACGACTATATTGAACAAGCCCAAGCTTTTCATATCCAACGTAGATTCTCATAAGGTATGCAAACTGAATAAGTCCATTTATGGACTTAGACAGGCCTCCTTTCATATCCAACGTAGATTCTCATAAGGTATGCAAACTGAATAAGTCCATTTATGGACTTAGACAGGCCTCCTGCAGTTGGAATCTTCGATTCGATGAAGAAGTTTGGAACTTTAGCTTCATCGAGAATGAAGATGACCAAGTGCCTACAAGAAGGCCAGTGGGAGCAAGATAACATTCTTGGTGCTACATGTAGATGGCATTCTACTTGTAGGGAATGGCATAGGCTCATTAACTACTGTCAAGACATGAATCTCAAGTACATTCTTCATGAAAGACTTGGGAAGAACTACCTATATATCCTAGAGGATTTGCATCTACAGGGATAAAGCAAATGGAACAATAGGAATTCCCCAAGCCCTCTACTTAGAAAAAGGTCCCAAATGGTTATAGGATGGATGACTCTAAGAGAGGAATTTTGCTCATGATACATGGAGTTCATCTCTCTAATCTATAAGTCCTTAAATCGACAAAGATTGAAGAGAGATGAGTGGCATACCCTATACCTATACAATAGGGAGTCTCACGTATGCAAAGTTAGGCAAAAGACTGGACCTTGCTTAAAAAAATTGGTATTGAGGTTTCAAGCTAACCTGAGTAAGGAGCATTGGATTGCACTGGGGTGCATCCTAAAGTACTTTTGACAGTCCGCCTCAGGCCAAATCGCCACCATAAAATCACCACGGGTCAGCCTAGAACCCGACTGCGCCGCCTGAACCCTAGCGCACCCCCACCGCCTGAAGTTAACCACCATCAGTGCGCGTGAACCCTAGCGCACCGCGGCCGTGCGAAACCACCACCGCAACCTTCTCATTGGTAATCCGAAAATCAAAAGTCCATTTGTTTTTTCTATTATTTTTTTATTATTATTTTTCTGATTCAACCAAACATGAGAACAATGTGTTGGAATATATATTTGTGAAGTGTGGAAATCTGAAATATTCATTTTCATAACTATAGTTTATGATTTTGGTTATCCGCGTGTATGGAATTTGGTGTAATTTAGTTAATTGGAGCAAATGATATTGCAACAAATCAGGCTTCAAGCTCGTAATACAAGTTGCATGCCATTTGTTTTTTAAGAACTACTAGACATTGACTCTACTTGTTGTAATTGCTCTACTAGGTAAGAGAAAATGTATCAACTTCCATATATCTAAGGGGTTAATCGAACGTAGGTTATAACCTACAATTACGTCATTGAAGTTTTCGCTAGACTCTTCAATCTGTTATGTTTTCCTCCATGTTAGTACAGCCACTAGAATCACTTTAAAAAAAATTATAATATTCAGCCAAGCTAAAAATCCAACAGCTTATGAGCGATTATTTCTAAGTGCGATGAGTTTTGAGCTTTTAATGTGTTCAAATGTAAAATAAAATGTTGAGCTCTTTGGGAAAAGAATGATTAACTAGTATGTTAAAACATGAAGAATTTCAAATGCATGTGTGCATAAGAACTGATGAGGATGAAGTTATAGGAATTTCAAGGACAAGTTTGAAATTTCAGTTCAGTAACTGCTGAAATGCGTATGTGTACATAAAGTGGGAACATGGACCAACGAGGGTTGGTCCGAGTGGTAAGCAGCTCGGTTCCGCTTAAGCAAGATCTCGGGTTCGAGACCTTGTGAATGCAGAAAACCTCCGCTGGGAGACTCACCCACCACTGCCAGGAGTGCAACCCGGGTCGGATTCGGATGTAGTCAGGGCAAAGCTCTGGTGAACCGGGTGGGCAACCAAAAAAAAAAAGAAACATGGAGGCAAGCGGAGAAAGACAAAACCTAAATTTTTATTTAATCGGAACGGATCTTCTATCCCACAATGGTGTGCCACAATGGTATCACATCATTGTGGGATTGACAAGTGTCCATTTAGTTTGAATTATTATTAACAGTTTTTTTTAAATGGACACTTGTCAATCCCACAATGATGTGACACCATTGTGGGATAGAAGATCCGTTCCGTTATTTAATATGCTTTGAATGAATCACAAGCTTGTTTTCTGAAGTCTGGACTCTAACTTTTGTTTACACTTAAAAATTAAATAGGCTTTTCAAATTAAAAAGCTCGAGCGGCCCAGTATTAGCAAGCACAAAATAATAGACTTAAAAATAAAGGAAAAGAAGTGAACCCATTAAAACTCAGGCTTTATGAAATAGGGATTCGGACCCAATGAAGTCAATTGGAAGGTCTGGCAACAAGCCCAAAAAATGAGAAGTCCGTCCAATTAGGAGATGAGCCAAAAATAAAAGATTTTGAAAGGGCAGTTGTGAGCAGTTCCCGAAGACAAAGAACGTGGGTTCATGGAGCAGGAATAAATACAAGCCTAGGAGAGAAGGGAGAGGCATCATCAGAATCACAACTCTACGGTTTTTTTTTTATTTTCTTAGAACTACCTCTGGCCTTAGGAGTAGTTTGTAGCGTAATTTAGGAGTAATTTAGCATAGCAAGGAGTTAACAGATTTTCTCTTCCGAAAACTTGTGTTTGTAAACATCCGATCGAAAGATTCTCATGGAGGCATAAAATTATCTTATTTCAGATTCAAGTATTTTATAGATAGTTTTTATCTTGACTTGAATTTTTCTTTCATCTTATTATTGCATTCAAAAATAATAATCAGCATATAATTTAAGACTTGAACCACCAAATAGCGTATCGAATGCAGGGGTTGAAAGATAATCTCAAGTGATAGATTATCATTGGGCTCGGAATGAATAATCGAATCCACCTCATTCGTATTTGTTTTTTTCATGAAACAAATTTTTGGCGACCACAGTGGGAGTCATTTTTATAATCGATATCCTAATCTCTACGAAAGTAAATAAAATATAATAAATGATGTCAGAGTACTTAGTCTGAGACAATTTCGGTGAGGATTTTGATGCTTAACCGATTTCGAAACACAAGGTCAGAGCAGACAAAATGCATGAATAATTTGTCCGAGTTATGAAACAGACCTTAGCAAGTGCTCGAGAAGATCAAAGAAAAGAGTTTGATGGTCAGTATCGAGCACTAGCTCAAGAGTCTGCCCGAATATTCACGGCAATTGTATAGGATATTGTTGTGAGAGCTCGAGATGGACTTGATCGAGAGGTCACCTGGGTAATAACTGAGTTGGGTGAAATACTTAATCAAACGTGCGACGTTTTTTTGAATATGATAAATGCTCAAGTAGTTTTGTCACTCGAGCCCTTAATTAACAAACATAATATTTTAATAGAAAAAGTGTCCCAGTTAGTGTCAGTCGAACCAAGAACGCAAAGTAGATATATTAACCCGAATGAGATCCCATTAGGTTATCCTCAAGAGGCTCGACCTCAAAATAGCCAGTTCAAAGTCAGTCAAACTTGAAATCCTTTACCTCTCAAAGAACAGAATAATACGAGTCAACAAAACGTAAACTCAAATTGTAACCCGACTCCACATCCTAATTTGCAGAATGTTAATTCAAATCAGTTTAATTCTCAACATGTGAGGCCTAATTTTCCTATAACGCCAAGCGGTCAGGGACAAATGCCGATAGGATATACCCCGAATGTTAATTTTGGAAATTTCAAACCAAATGTCAGTTTTGCTCAAGGGCAGTATGCCCGGGGGCAAAACCAACAGCAAGGTCAAACTTACCCGGGAGTTTCGAACATCCCTTTTAATGCAGAAAACCAAAATTTTCCAGGTTTCCAAACCAATCAAAACCTTCCTTTCATTACGAATAACTTTCAAATTCCATATGATGGGGGGGCAAGCTATGCCTAACATCTATATGGGGGGTAACATGGGACAACAAGTCCAAGACCCTTTTCAAAATCAAGTTGAATTGGCTATTGAAAGAATGTATGGTTCGGGTTTCCGAAGAAACCAACATTTAATTCCAGGAAAACCTTATCCTGATTGGGTAGATCAAAATTTTCCTTTCCCACGAACATATAAAATTCCAAATTTTACATTGTTTTCAGGGGACGATAATGTGTCAGTGTTAGAACATTTATCTAGATTTGCCTGCTAATGTCGAGAGGTAGTCGATCAAGATTACCTCCAATTAAGACTGTTCCCTAGTTCTTTAACTGGGCCAGCTTTTAATTGGTATATTAATCTGTCACCTATCTCGATACATGTTAGAGTGTATGCCCTCAAATGCCATAAAGAGGATAGATTTATAGGGCATTGACTTGTAACTAAACAATATCTTTTTATTATATATAAGGCATTATCTAGTTGTTTTCTTATAGGCATTTGTAAGGTGTTAATAAACAACGTAAAGTCCTTGATAATAAGGCAACCTTCTATTTCCTATGGGATAGGAAGAATGGCACTAGACGGGTTTGATCCTTATTCTTTAAATAGGGTTCGCAAGTCTAAGAAAGTATTTAACTGGACATCAATATAGAACAAGGACTTGCATGATATAAGTTTCGACAGCAAAAGTGCTAGTCGAACACTATGGGAATGATAGTGGGAACTTATGTCATAGACATATCAATTGGACTAATATGTTCGAACACGGCTCTCATCGGTTTCATCACATGGGTATTCACTCACAAACAATCAATGATGAAACTGATAAGTTGTGATAGGTACGCGTGAAACTTAGACCTGAGGAATCGAGTTGAAAATGTACTTGTGACATCAAGTCTGTCATTAGAGTAGTTAGATCCAAATCACTCTTTGGTGGGATCGATCTCAAAGTGCGACTTGGTGGGCAAGTAACATTGTTAACTAATTAGCAAAATGAGATTTATTCTCTCATAAGTGAATGAGCTAAATATCCTATGCAGTTATGAATGAGTGAGGTTAAAAATCTTTGGCCAAAGCATAAAATGACCTCGACTCATTATGAGCTAAGCATATGGTCAAGTCATGTGAGTTTGACTAAAATCATGACTCTCACTTGACTTCGATGTAAGAATAAAAGATTTATAATCATACGGTATCACAGTGTATATGGTTTGGAATGATCCTATTCATTCGTTCTCAATTGGAATACGATGTGAGCCACGTGACTGGCTAAGTGTTACTAGCATCCTTTTGGCTTCCTCCCAATTGCCTTTTGAGACGAACCTAAAGAGTTGCGCTTAAAGGAAGTGCAAAAGGAAAATCATGGAAAAAGACTTGAGAGAATTTTCGGTATTGGATATCGTGATTAATTAATTAATCATTAGATGATTTCATTAATTAATTAAGTTAATGAATTAATTAATTCCTCAAAGAAATTTAATTATAAAATTAACATGGATTTAATTGATTATTTAATTTATTTATTTATTAGATAAATAATATTAATTATTTAATTAATTAAATAGCATAATAGGCCTAAAGACTCGAAGTGGGCGTCCATGAGGAGTTTTTTAGGCCTAGGTTATTGTTTCATTGTAGTATAAATATACTACTCAGAGAAAATTAACCAGGTGATTAACATATAACTTTCTCTCCTAGTCAAAACACTCCATCCTCTCTCTCTCTCTCTCTCTCTCTAGCCGTCTCCCTCAAGAGAAAAGAAGAAGATTTTCGCTTTTGACTCTGTCGTGGCAATTTAGAGACAGCAACAGATTTGCTGTTCAAGAAGGGATTGCAAAGCTGGTTCAGAATTCAACATACGCGAAGAACGGTAATTGAATTCAAAACCTAATTTAAATACGAGAAATAGATATGAGCCACTAAGATTTAAATATATACATTCTCCCGCTGCGTTCTTTGATTCTATGCAATTTTTCACCAACAATACACACTTGGGATGAAATGCAATTTCAATTCCAAATCATTTTGCTAGAACTGACCCAGGAATATCAATGAGTGATCTGGCGAATATTAGGCAAAATACTGGGGAGTCGCTAGAAGAATTCTTAGCACGATTTAAAAAGGCTAGGGTTAAGTGTCATTTAAATATCCCAAAGGCTGAGTTTGTTCAATTAGCTCAGCAGAATATGTCCTTCGAGTATAGGATAAAGTTTGATGGGATGGTATTTCCTGATTTTAGAAGCTTAGCTAAAAATACAAAAAGATACGAAATATGTTAAAAGAAGAAAGCTTAAGAAAACATCAGGGCTTTAATACTTTCAAAGTAGGAGTCCCATGGGCATTCGAAGATGCCTATGAAATCGACTTAGCAGAGTTCATAAAAGGACCTCCCTTCCAATGTGGCGCCTTTGAATAGAAAGAATGTATAGCTACTGGTTCTTTACAATCGAAAAAAGAAAAGAAGTATACCTTCGATGTACAGAAAACAGAACAAATTTTTGATTGGTTATTGCCTAATAAAAAACTTAGGTTTAAAGGAAAACATTGAATCCCATCAAAAGTAGAAATCAAAAACAAGCCATACTGTAAATGGCATAATGCCTTCTCAAACGAAACTAATGAGTGTATTATGTTCCGAAATTTAATACAAGAAAAATTAGACTCGAAGGAAATTATTTTCCCCGATAGTTAAAAAATGAATATTGATGAGGACTCATTTCCCATTTTAAATTTCGAAATAAATACTGTTGAGGTTGACCATTTTGAAAATATTGATTTGTAGGTTTCCAGGGAAGCTAAGTTGGCGAATCGAACGTTTAATAGGCTGATAGACGAAGGAATCTTGATCTTCCCCAAAGTGAAAGATGAGGGAGTCGAGAACATGTGCAGATGGCACATGAATACTATGCACACCACCGACCAGTGTCAAATATTCAGGTGTTTCATAGCGAAACAACTCTAAATAGGGACGATAATCCTGTCAAGGATTGAAAAAAGAGTCTTGGGTTTCAACCAGGATGAAAAGCTATAATAAAAAAGTAAAGCTGAGGTCTTTGTGGAGCCTTAGTCTAAAAAATGATCTTGCCAGAAGGTTCGAAAGACCATTTTTTATGGAAAATGGTCACCTAAGTGGGAGGGGCCGTTTCGAATTGCAAATAAGTTATCAGGAAATTCATTCAGACTTTGATATTTAGATGGAGTCGAATATGGAAGAGCATTGAGTGCAAAATACTTAAAGAAATATACACCAAGTATATGGAAAGAAAATGAGGCAACAATATTCGAAAGATTGCCCGAAATCGGTAAAAAAAATTTACATCGAAACTAATGTTGTCAAAATTACATCGCTAAAAGATATCCTAAAACTGGATAAAATGCAAATAATTGACTAATACTTCAAAGGCAGAATCGAAAGCATCCCTTTTGAGCAGGGTTGGCTTGACCACTTCCTCGAACTCATGGGTTAATTGAGCAATCTGGTCATTGAGGGCTTCGATATCTTCTTCGACTTGATCAACCAAGTTGGAAAGTCGATCCTTTTCTGCTTGAACGTTAGCAATTTGGGCATCCAGATCAGCAATTTGAGCCAAATAATCTGCCGGAGTATTCTCCAAGACCGGAGCCCGATTTTGGAGCTGGTTTATCTATCGAGAGTGGTCGAGGGACATCTCCTCTTCTAAAGGATTAATTCCTTGGTCAATAAAATCACGGAGGCTGGCAAGGCAAGCTTCGAATACCTGGCGGGCTGCTTGAAACATAGGCGGCCATGGCTCAGCCACTCTTGAATGCGCCTCGTCAAGAAGGAAACAAAGCCTCCTCAGCAAAGTGGGTCATTAGGGTAATGCCCATGGTCTTAAATTTCGACCGAAACACCGAGATTTCGGTTGAAATTTCGGGTTTCGGGGGGTTCCGAAGCGAAATCGAACCTTCGATCCAATTTTGCAGAATATCTTCCGAAATTTCGATCGAAACCGGAAATTTTCCAAAATTTCGACCGAAACCCGAAATTTAAAATATTTTTGTCAAATTTCATCAAAATTTCTGCCGAAACCCGAAATTTCCCGAAACATTTACCGAAACCGAGACCAAAATTTCGGCTAAAATTTTGTATTTCTTTTTTTTTGTATTTTTAATTTTTTTAAAAAAAATATTATATAATTAGAAAATTATATTTAAAGACCTACCACTTACCTAGTTACTCCCCAACCACACACAAAAGTGATGAGTCACTTTCTATCCAAATGGGCCAAAAAACAAAATAAGTGAAGCCGAAGAGCACAACAGTAGGGATTTCGAAATATGAAAGTAGAGGTAGGACAGATATTAGTGATAGCGATTTCGATCCTCCTAGAAACTCGATGTGGTATTGAGTAGTAACTTTTACTTAAATCTTGGTACATTTTATTTTAATGAAGTTCTTATGAGATTTGGTTATTATCTTACTATCAAATTATATTTATTTCATATTTTTCGCAATAGTTTTTAGTGATATTATTTAACAAATTCATTATCCATATATTATATATAAAATATTATTGATGTAAAAGATGTATAATAATGATAATTGAAGTTACCCAAAATTTTATTGTAAATTTCCAAATGTTTTTATAAATTTCCATGATTTCTTTAAAATAGAAACCGAAATTTTGAATATCTCCGAAATTTCCATCGAAATTTTCGTAAATTTACTACACCGATATCTACCCCAAAACCGATATTTAAGACCTTGGTAACGCCTAATGTCATGGAGTGACTCTTTTAAATTAATCCTGGAATATATAGGAGAAGTAGCATCCCCTAAAAGAATTAAAATAATAGCATAAGTAAAGAGTCAAAACTTATGCATAAGATTATAAGGAAAAAAGGAAATGCTTACCTTCGAATGGGGCAATAGTTGCGGGAACCACCAAACTCGAATAAGATGGATCCAAAGTTGGCTCAATCAAAAAAGACAAAGCCTGATCATGCTCGATTTCTTCAATTTAGGCTGATGGAGCAGTGATTCGAGAAGGGTCAGGTGGAGTCTGAAAATGAACACTACCTAATGGGTTCACTTCAAGGCCACTTAGGATGGAAGGATCCACAAAAATTGTAGATGTCCCTGTTAGCAAAGCAAAAGATAGTCGTATCGAAGACGGCAGGTTAGGAATGGCCAAATTCTCCAGGGAATGTAACCCTGCAAAAATTTTATAATGTTGCTGTAAAAGAACCTTGAAACGTTCGAATTGAAATAAGTATACGAATGACATAAATAAATTACCTGAGAGTGAAACCACTGGAGGGTTAGTACCAACAATTGCCAGAGAATGATCATCTTCCCCTCGAATCGAATCCACTAGGACTGGGGGAATGGGTGCGACATCAGTTGAAGTAGCTACAACGATTTTCGAAGGATACACATATTATAAAATGATAAAAATGATGAAACGATAATAACTACCCTTGAAGGAATAATTAAAAGGGAAGTTAACGAGAAGGAAAGGTAATTACCAGAAGCTTCAAACAATCCCTGCAAACATGGAAGTTTACTCTTCTTTCGAATAAGCGGCTGGGGATCCTCATCGGTCTCTTCATCTTCTATAGGCACTTTAGAGATTTTCACTGCGCTCTCTTCAACTGCAGTTTGGGGGCTTGGGGCAGGAGGCTCTCCAATGGTAAGGGCCACACGTTTACGAGTAATAGGGGCCAAAACATTTGAAGGTTTAGCTCTTGACCTTATCACCATAGAGGAACTTGTGGAAGATCTAACTCTAACAGGAAGCTCAGTTCCGGCTGTGGCTTTTGATTCTCGAAGGGCTAGGAATAACCCCTCATGTGCTTGAATGAAAGGATCATCTCTTTCAAATCTCCAACCAGATGTTAGTGCATGAGGGATGAGATAAGCATCATCCTACCAAAACAGATAGATAAATTTAATATACAAGGTAGCGAAGGAATTAAAGAAAGAAAAGAAAAGATGCTTATTTGAATACCTCGACAGAAAGTAGCCTCAAGAGCTCGGCTACATTTCTAGAACCTCCAAAAGCTTTTGTAGCATAGGTGACCAACTTCCAAATGATACGTCTTGAATAATTTCGCTGTAAGACACGATTCCAGAAGTCCGCGAAACATGGTTCCATTCGAAGGACCCTACAAAAGACTGGGACATGGATAGGGAGAACTTGACAAGAAGGCATCCCTCGAATGATAGTCTCTGCTCGATCTTTTTAACCTTCGGGATAGAATATTACCTCTTCGACCACGGGCAATTCATAGTTCACAGAAATGGTAAAGCAAAACTCTGATTTATGCCAAATTGCCTCGAACATAGCTACAAGAAAATTGTGAACATGTATGATCGAATAAGAAAAAACACACATTTGAATTATGTATTTGAGAGATATTATATGCTCAAAAGAAATATTATGAAAACTACCTGAGGATTATAAACCTCAACACCAAATGTGTTGTCCGCATACAAAAGGTCTTGAGAAGATAAAATAGAATGCCAATAAGGTTGATCTTCCTCGGGTGTCGTAAAGAATCAACTGCTCTTAACCAATCTGGTAGAGCGGTATGGGACCAATGAGTAGGTTCCTGATCATACCTTGTCTCGAAGAAGGGACACTATGTCGAGACATAAAGGGGGTTATACACAGTACTCAAGGCCAAAAGATATGATGCATTTTTGAGAGGGATTAGCAGATTTACAGCAGCTTCTACATAGCAAACCCAACTCGAGACGGGTTTGAAAACATTTGAAGTTTGAGATACTTCTTCATGAGATGTAAGAGTAATGATGTTTAACAACTCAGGGTAGAATAGAAAAGCCTAACAAGACAATAGCTGCAATGGACCTCATAGTCTTTTAGCATTTAAGGAGTCCCGGTGGAGTTGGAACATCATTCGATAAAATTGAACTAGCACAAGGGGGCCAATTCGACAGGCCCCAAGGTTGCAACAATATTGGCAGACAATGGGAGAAAGGTTTTGTTCACATCACAACTGGAATTCATGAATAACCGGGAAAAAACAAAATTAAGGAGCAATACCTCCTCGAAAGCTGAAACAGGGTCCTCATTCCCGAAAAAATGATTGACCAGTGTAGAATAAGCAATGTTGGCATCGCCACTCTTATCGTGGTGCTTTAACCATTCTACAGTAGACACCAGAAGTGCACGAGCTTCACTTGTTGCTTCACCAGAGGGAAGAATAGTGCCATGAGGAGATAGCCCAATGATTAGAGCCACGTCTTCGAGGGTTATTATCTAAAGTCCTCGAGGTAAAACAAAATAGTTGTATGAAAGGTGCCACGAAAATGACAAGGCATCAGTCATCACTTGCTCAAAGGGAAGTGTCTGGTAGCAGGTTATTCGAATTCGAACAATCCCCATGATTCGATTAGCCTCCCATTTCAAATGAAACTGTTGAAGGCGGTCGAACCATGGGAAAGCATTAGCATTGCCTATCCAACCATTTATAGGTTTGCTCATGTTGGTCCAAGCAAATTTATTGGTCATCCTATTCATACAAAGAGGAGAATTATCACTCTCCAAGGCAGGCGAAATCCCAGAAAGATTGGGAATGTCAGAGGCGGCGCCTTCGAACGCCATCTATTCGAATCGCGGGCCAAGAGCGAGATGATTAAGCAATTGACCTAGACTATCAGAGGCCCATCGGGGGACTACATGTGTCACTTCGAGAGATGCGACCTTGACATAACTATAATGGACTTGGGAAGCCCTAATTGTGTCGAATGACTCTTTGGCTTCATCGCAATCCAAGATGGCTGCTCAAGGAACTAAAAAGATGAGGTCATGGGCGGCGGTATGCTGAGGGACGGCCATTGACTGGAGCTTCAGGAGGAGAGACAAGGCAACGCTCGAAGGGATTGATGATAGGGGAAAAAGAACAGAGCGTCTATGTGAGTTTGAGAAAGATGGAGAGAGAGGAAGGACGTTTATGAATTGTGAACCCGAGAATCAATTGTCGGAGTATTTATAAGGGATTTCATACCCGATCATGAAGAAACACACTTATTGCTGAGAAAATAGTAAGACGATGGTACAAGTCCCAGGTGAAGTTTAAAAGGGTGAGTTTTTCCATAACCGCTAAAAGATATGAAAGGCCTTTTTATGAAAAGACGTACACTTTAAAATACCCGCGAACTCGAAGCGTTTGCATTTATTAGGAAGCAAACATGTCTTTTAATACACATGAACTCGAAACGTTCATGTATATTAGGGGGGCATTTGTTTACACTTAAAAATTAAATGGCCTTTTCGAATTAAAAAACCCGAGCGGCCCAGTATTAGCAAGCACAAAATAATAGGCTTAAAAATAAAAGAAAAGAAGTGAACCCATTAAAACTCAGGCTTTATGAAACAGGGATTCGGACCCAATGAAGTCAATTGGAAGGTCTGGCAACAAGCCCAAAAATAAGAAGTCCGTCCAAGAAGGAGACGTGCCAAAAATAAAAGATTTTGAAAGGGCAGTTGTGAGCAGTTCTCAAAGACGAGGAACGTGGGTTCATGGAACAGGAATATATACAAACCAAGGAAAGAAGGGAGAGGCATCTTCAGAATCACAACTCTACAGTTTTTTTATTTTCTTAGAACTAGCTCTAGCCTTAGGAGTAGTTTGTAGCGTAATTTAGGAGTAATTTAGCATAGCAAGGAGTTGGCAGATTTTCTCTTCCAAAAGCTTGTGTTTGTAAACATCAGATCAAAAGATTCTCATGGAGATATAAAATTATCTTTTTTCAGATTTAAGTATTTGATAGATAGTTTTTATCTTGACTTGAATTTTTCTTTCATCTTATTATTGCATTCGAAAACAATAATCAGCATATAATTTAAGACTTGAACCACCAAATAGCGTATCGAACGGAGGGGTTGAAAGTTAATTTCAAGTGATAGATTATCACGGGGCTCGAAACGAATAATTGGATCCACCTCATTCGTATTTGTTTGTTTCTCGAAACAACTTTACTTCTGTACGTTCTGTTTAATAGTGAAAAAAACTTTTTTTTTCATGACGACAGAGATCCAATCAAGTTAGAAGCTGAAGCCAAGCTCAATGATCTGATAAAGTATGTGTGCATTGTCCTGTCGATGTATCTAGCTTGCCGTTGCTATCCGATTCTCTAAATCATGTGATTGCTCCTTCATATTGAGAGACTTGGAAGGTGCATGTTGAAAAAATGGTTTAAAGTTTTAACAGATCATTCCATATAAATGATTTCAGTTCATTTTCTTCTCTTAGTGGTAATTACCTATCTGTAACAGGGCATTGCATTGATAATCACATCTCTGTAAAGAGATCCCAGTGATGGAATTTGAAGCCTCAAAGGCACTCATTAGCTATTGATCTTTTTTAAGTGCACTCTTATCTGATTCAGACATATGGAGGAACTGAACCTCACCATGGATCCGAGTCATAATCTGAAAGGGTCACGTGCTCTTCTTTAGTCGTGCACGTGAAGGCTCTGACCCGCCCGGGTCTTCTGGTTGAGCTCATTGGGTAGGGTCGGGTGGTCTGACCCCACTCCCGAGGCAGGGTCTGTAGAGCTAGCTGACATGTTCTGGGGTCAACAAAGGGAAATTTGGTCATTTGTCAGAGTGTGGTATTTTATCCCACATAAAATATACTTATAAATAATCATGTAAATATATATAAATTAAATTGTGTAGTGTGTAATTGGCTTCAATAAAGGTCTCGATGCAAGCATGTAGATAGGAGGTTCATGTCATATGTTTATTAGCATTTTTTTTTCCACTAAAATTGCTAAGAAAGAAGGAAAAATTGCATTTTTTGTCCCATAACTTTACCCCAATTTAATTTTGGTCTCATGCGTTACAGATTTTCCACATTTAGTCCTATAATATTCAAAATGATTCACATTGAGTCTCAACCAAAATTTTATCCGTCTGGCTTCTTTTTTCCCTACATTGTCTTTATTTTCTTTTCTTGCAAACACAATCAAAACATATAAAATAACATCAAATTAATATAAACACATTTAAAGATACAAGTCATCTGTACTAAAATGTAAACACATTCAAAACAAAAACAAATTTCAAAAGAATAAAGTAATCTTTATACTCAATTTGCTTGAGAAACAAGAAATTACAAGTGCTAATTTGCTGCAGCGTACTAATCTATTACTTCAAAGAACATTTTTCTCATATTTATAAATACTAGATAATAATTAAAGATATATGACATTTAAAAAATATATGTAACAACTGAGGCGAGTCTGGTTCTGGGTTCTGGACGAGTATCTCCTAGACTCGTTACCGGCTACGAACTCGTCCGAGAGTAGAATTCTATTACCCGAACTATGCCATGACCCTATTTAATTAGACTCATACCCGACTCAAGCAGGATTCGCTCTACCCAGACTCATTGGCCTCCCTAGTCCACATTTCAAATCCTGACTAAAACACACAATATAAGTAGTAGGTTTAATTAACATTTAACCTCTAACGGTTCAAAATCAATAACCCTCTGATGCGTGTCCGATTCACACCAACATTAATTATATTATTTTATGTAGGATTATTGAGTACAATATATGAGGCAATATGTATTTATGTATATATTTCGATAGAATAGCAATGTAAAAGCATAAAAAGTCCTGTTTTATTCATCTTCAATGGGAGTATTTATACAAATCTTGAAGATTTAGACTAATTGTGGCAGCTGGAATGAAGCTTGCTACTTTCCTTATCTAATTATGGTAAAATGGCTAATCAGGATAGCTAAAAATCAAGAGGCGCGTCTTGCAATAGATCCAGTGAGGATTGAGCTAAAATTGCCTTAATTGAAGGAGGCCCAGTATGGTAAAAGTCTTTCCATAATCCAACTCGAATCCAGTAAGGCAAGTCGGCCACCTGGGCCTGAGCCCGTGTAGGAAAATTAACCTTTCCTTACTAGCAATTGGGCTTCTTTTAGCTTGGCCCAATCTAGGTAAATATCCACCCACATCAATAGTCCCCTCAACTCTAAAGTGGGAAAATTTGTCAAGTTGCAAGAGTTAAAAAAGGAAAAATTTCATAAGGGCTAAGCGGGCATTGTCAACTCGAATTAGGCTTGAATACAGGATAGGAGACGCTTTTACGTGTTTTTTAAGCCTTTTGTGTCTATATTTTAGATTCATTTATCGACTAAATCTTGCCACATTTGCGTTTAATTCGTGTGTTAAGTAAACTCAAGCCTTAGATGGATGCAAACGAAGAAGAGGGTGAAAAGACGACGTATCAAACAAACTCAAGGAAAATGATTCGCATAGCCTCGCCTAGGGGCCATTTCATCCACGCCCAGGCGCGAAAGAAGAGAAGCAGAGATAAAATTGTTAGGAATTTCATGTTAGATGCTTTGATGATGACAAGATAGGATTTTATGTAAGACCCCAAAAATAATGTAAGTTTATATTTTCATAGAAAATCTGTATAAGCGTTTGAAAGTCTGTAACTTTGTTAGGCTTGTAGTTTTTATCTTTATAAAATTTTAGACTAAGTATTAGATACCGAGTCGCTAGTAGAATTCTAGGTGAGTTTATTAGAGATGAAATTGAAGATCAGCGTCTAAAGTCAAGTGAAGATGAATATCTGTTCTAAGCGTCCGTCAAGCACTAAAGAGCTATTTCAGGATTTATGAATCAAGCATTCAAGATACTGTTCTTAGCGCCTAGCTAACGCTAAAGGACTGTTCCAGGAGTGTTGAACCAAGCGCTCAAATCACTCAAGCCATTCAAGATCAGATTCACTTGAAATACATTTTCAAGTCATCCAATCATCAACGGTCATTTATTTCCAACAGGAAATAAATTCAAAACGCATTAAATGTGATAAGACATTATGACTTGTGGACAAGCCACCTTTTAACTAGACTGTCAGCTTTTCAGAGTTCAAGTCTGCTTATGTCCAATCGGAACCAACAAAAATTCAGGAATGTCAGAAAGAGACTATTTGACGCGTTGCGTGAGAGACACGCTCCTGATTGTGTCCAACGGAGAAATCCCAAGGATCTCTATAAATAGTACCCCTCAGGAAAACCATAGTGAGTGGGCAGAGAGAGAAACTTTGCTGAAATTATTTTAGAGAAAAGCTTATAAACTCCATAGCCATATTGAAACTTGAGAAAGTTCACTGATTCAACAAGCAGTATTTTTGTGTAAGAGAAGCTTTTTGAAGAAGGTCTTCATTGAAGCTCCAAAATCTATCAAGCTTCTCAAATACATTCCAAAAGACAATCACCGATATCTCAAACTTCTTTAAGGAAGAACCCTACACTACTATTGAGATATCTAAGTTGTTTGAACTTCCCAACATCAAACAAACTCGTGACTGAACCCTGAACCTCTTTCATCTGAGTGAGAAAGTTGTTGATTCTACAAGCAGTATTTTTGTGTAAAAGAAGCTTGTTTAAGAAGGTCTTTATTGGAGCTGAAATCTGTGTGACCAAGGAGCTCGAGATCGTCTTCCGAGGATAGAAGTGTCATGTAGCAGAAATCTGTGTGACTTAGGAGCTCAAGTCATTAACATCCATTTTTCCCTATTTTGTAGAAGTCTTTGTGCGACTCTTCGAGAATCAATTTAGTGGATTGCCTCCAAGTGCATAGGAAAAGAAGGACGTAGCTGGGATTACATCACCCAGTGAACCTTACAATTTATTGTGTTATTTACTATTTTATTTGCTTTACTTACCGTTGCACATTATATCTTGAAAAAGCCTATAAAATAGTCAAGCGTCTAATTTAAGTCAAAGAGAACGGTAAGCTTTCAAAACATTTCTTAAGCGTCTAACTTAGCACTAAGATCTCTAAGCGTTCAAAACATTTCAAAACCAAAAGCAACTAAGGAAACTTTTGTGACGCTAAAACCTTTCCAAGAGAATACACTAAATCATTCTGTTGTGCTAACCCTGATTAAAGAACTGAACGCTTAAACCTGAGTGGTTATAGAATTCAAATCTTGAGTCTAAGTTAATCTTTTCAAACAGTCCTCTAGTAAACGCTTAGCCAAGCGTTTACATTTTCAAGCGTCCAAATCAATTTTAAAACGAAACTTTTTGAAGTCGAAAAAGACTTCAGGGACTATTCAATCCCCCCCCCCCCTTTTAGACCCTTTCATATGCACACTTGGGACCAAACAAGTTGTATCAAAGTGGTTGAAGTTAAAGTTTTAAAATTTCCGAGCGTAAATGCTTGTTTAGATCCATTTTTAAAAAATTTAGTTACTTTAAAAAAAAAATTCATGGCATTTTCAAGAGTACCAAAGTTGACCGAGTCAAACTATGACTTATAGAAGGTCAAAGCATTTGCTTATCTTTGTGCTTGTGATGATGAAATGTGTGATATCATTTCAGATGGGCCAATTCGAATATTCAAAGTCGTCACTAGAGCGCCTGGAGTGACTGAAACGACTCCGGATGGTTATGTTGAGAAGCCAAAACATGAGTGGACAGCTGATGAGCGTCGAAGAGCAAATCTAGATAATGTTAGACGGAATGCTCTATATACAGCCATTGGTGACGTTGAGAAGCCAAAACATGAGTGGACAGCTGATGAGCGTCGAAGAGCAAATCTAGATAATGTTAGACGGAATGCTCTATATACAGCCATTGGTGACAATGATAACTTATTCAATAAGGTCAAGTCGTGCTCTACGACTAAGGAAATTTGGGATAAGTTAGCCACAATATGTGAAGGTTCAGCACAGATGAGAAAGAACAAGCTCTCCATAGCCATGCAAAGATTTGAGCATTTTAAGTTGATGCCAAGCGAGACACTAGATCAATTGAATTCGAGATTTACGTCGCTTATTATAGAGTTAGCATCTTTGGATAAGGAGTTTACCAATAAGGAAATGGTCAAAAAGATTTTTAGGAGTCTTCCAAGCAAATATCTGATAAAAACTATAGCAATGAGAGAATCACAAATGTTGGACATAATTACGCCAGAACATGTGTTCTCGAAGCTAAAGGTTTTTGAATTTGAATTGGGAGAAATCAACGACACCTCCTCTTCATCGACTGATTCCGGAGCATTAATCGCTACAACCAAAAATAAGGAAAAATCAGTCAGTGAGGTGGAAGCGACAGAATCGACAGAGGAAAAGGAAATGGATTTATTGGTCAAGAAATTTCTTAGATATAAAAAGAGAAATTCATGTTCTTCATTTCAGAACTAGGTATGAATGATTTAAAGTCTTAATCATTATGAATCATTTTTTCATTAGACATATAATGTAGGGGGAATCCACTTTATTATATTGTCTAAACGCGTTTTTCAAAAGTGTTACGAGTTATCAAATTTAGGGAGAACTTTAAAATTGTACTTGTACACATGTGCAAGAGTCAATGATTAAAAAAAAAAACTATTCTTACATGCATAGATCAACAACGCTTATTGTTATTTGTGCATAATGTGTTGGACGCTCGAACACAAAAAGGATTTAATTTTAAGCGTCAACATAAATCTTACCACAAATGAGATCAATTCATCAAGTGGTATCAACAAGTGGTATATTTAAGCGTTGAAAATTTCCCTTCAACACTTAATAGAAACTTTTATAAAAAATCATGCATAATTTTTTTAAAAAGAGAACTTGAGGCAGACCTAAAGTTGGACGTTGATTTACCAACAAATGATATCATTAACGGTGGTGGAAATCGTTAGACATTTAGACACTATTCTTCCAGACGTGAAAGCGACTGTGGACGCTGAGCAGTCGATAGAAGTGGCCAAGAGTATCCCCACACCAACTGGTTCTCCTTCTCAACCGACGATCCATTTGAGACGCTTGCCAAACGCACTTTCTCAATCTTCACCAAGCACAGAACGCTTAAGCAGATTCTCTAGTCTTCCTTTGATGATGCCAAGAAGGGGGAAAAGGTAAGAAAAGCAGTTTAAGGGGGAAGAGAAAGAAAAGGCAGGTATTTATCATTTCAGTATAAATCATATGCGCTTTCAATTTCATATATCTGAATAAATGATTTATCGCTAAAACATCTCGACTTATCTACCTTTCTAAACGCTAACTTATATTATTTTGGGCTTTTCTTTGAACTCTTAATCAATAAAATATTTATAAGAGTTAAGGTCTTGACATCATCAAAAGGGGGAAATTGTTAGGAATTTCATGTTAGATGCTTTGATGATGACAAGATAGGATTTTATGTAAGACCCCAAAAATAATGTAAGTTTATATTTTCATAGAAAATCTGTATAAGCGTTTGAAAGTCTGTAATTTTGTTAGGCTTGTAGTTTTTATCTTTATAAAATTTTAGACTAAGTATTAGATACCGAGTCGCTAGTAGAATTCTAGGTGAGTTTATTAGAGATGAAGATGAAGATCAGCGTCTAAAGTCAAGTAAAGATGAAGATCTGTTCTAAGCGTCCGTCAAGCACTAAAGAGCTATTTCAGGATTTATGAATCAAGCATTCAAGATATTGTTCTTAGCGCCTAGCTAACGCTAAAGGACTGTTCCAGGAGTGTTGAACCAAGCGCTCAAATCACTCAAGCCATTCAAGATCAGATTCACTTGAAATACATTTTCAAGTCATCCAATCATCAACGGTCATTTATTTCCAACAGGAAATAAATTCAAAACGCATTAAATGTGATAAGACATTATGACTTGTGGACAAGCCACCTTTTAACTAGACTGTCAGCTTTTCAGAGTTCAAGTCTGCTTATGTCCAATCGGAACCAACAAAAATTCAGGAATGTCAGAAAGGGACTATTTGACGCGTTGCGTGAGAGACACGCTCCTGATTGTGTCCAACGGAGAAATCCCAAGGATCTCTATAAATAGTACCCCTCAGGAAAACCATAGTGAGTGGGCAGAGAGAGAAACTTTGCTGAAATTATTTTAGAGAAAAGCTTATAAACTCCATAGCCATATTGAAACTCGAGAAAG
The DNA here is from genome assembly GCA_019426215.1 of Buddleja alternifolia. NCBI lineage: Eukaryota > Viridiplantae > Streptophyta > Magnoliopsida > Lamiales > Scrophulariaceae > Buddleja > Buddleja alternifolia. The sequence continues at coordinate 7,311,704 of CM033400.1, forward strand.
TTCACTGATTCAACAAGCAGTATTTTTGTGTAAGAGAAGCTTGTTGAAGAAGGTCTTCATTGAAGCTCCAAAATCTATCAAGCTTCTCAAATACATTCCAAAAGACAATCACCGATATCTCAAACTTCTTTAAGGAAGAACCCTACACTACTATTGAGATATCTAAGTTGTTTGAACTTCCCAACATCAAACAAACTCGTGACTGAACCCTGAACCTCTTTCATCTGAGTGAGAAAGTTGTTGATTCTACAAGCAGTATTTTTGTGTAAAAGAAGCTTGTTTAAGAAGGTTTTTATTGGAGCTGAAATCTGTGTGACCAAGGAGCTCGAGATCGTCTTCCGAGGATAGAAGTGTCATGTAGCAGAAATCTGTGTGACCTAGGAGCTCAAGTCATTAACATCCATTTTTCCCTATTTTGTAGAAGTCTTTGTGCGACTCTTCGAGAATCAATTTAGTGGATTGCCTCCAAGTGCATAGGAAAAGAAGGACGTAGCTGGGATTACATCACCCAGTGAACCTTACAATTTATTGTGTTATTTACTATTTTATTTGCTTTACTTACCGTTGCACATTATATCTTGAAAAAGCCTATAAAATAGTCAAGCGTCTAATTTAAGTCAAAGAGAACGGTAAGCTTTCGAAACATTTCTTAAGCGTCTAACTTAGCACTAAGATCTCTAAGCGTTCAAAACATTTCAAAACCAAAAGTAACTAAGGAAAATTTTGTGACGCTAAAACCTTTCAAAGAGAATACTCTAAATCATTCTGTTGTGCTAACCCTGATTAAAGAACTGAACGCTTAAACCTGAGTGGTTATAGAATTCAAATCTTGAGTCTAAGTTAATCTTTTCAAACAGTCTTCTAGTAAACGCTTAGCCAAGCGTTTACATTTTCAAGCGTCCAAATCAATTTTAAAACGAAACTTTTTGAAGTCGAAAAAGACTTCAGGGTCTATTCAACCCCCCCCCCCCTTTTAGACCCTTTCATAGGCACACTTGGGACCAAACAAGTTGTATCAAAGTGGTTGAAGTTAAAGTTTTAAAATTTCCGAGCGTAAATGCTTGTTTAGATCCATTTTTAAAAAATTTAGTTACTTTAAAAAAAAAATTCATGGCATTTTCAAGAGTACCAAAGTTGACCGAGTCAAACTATGACTTATAGAAGGTCAAAGCATTTGCTTATCTTTGTGCTTGTGATGATGAAATGTGTGATATCATTTCAGATGGGCCAATTCGAATATTCAAAGTCGTCACTAGAGCGCCTGGAGTGACTGAAACGACTCCGGATGGTTATGTTGAGAAGCCAAAACATGAGTGGACAGCTGATGAGCGTCGAAGAGCAAATCTAGATAATGTTAGACGGAATGCTCTATATACAGCCATTGGTGATGTTGAGAAGCCAAAACATGAGTGGACAGCTGATGAGCGTCGAAGAGCAAATCTAGATAATGTTAGACGGAATGCTCTATATACAGCCATTAGTGACAATGATAACTTATTCAATAAGGTCAAGTCGTGCTCTACGACTAAGGAAATTTGGGATAAGTTAGCCACAATATGTGAAGGTTCAGCACAGATGAGAAAGAACAAGCTCTCCATAGCCATGCAAAGATTTGAGCATTTTAAGCTGATGCCAAGCGAGACGCTAGATCAATTGAATTCGAGATTTACGTCGCTTATTATAGAGTTAGCATCTTTGGATAAGGAGTTTACCAATAAGGAAATGGTCAAAAAGATTTTTAGGAGTCTTCCAAGCAAATATCTGATAAAAACTATAGCAATGAGAGAATCACAAATGTTGGACATAATTACGCCAGAACATGTGTTCTCGGAGCTAAAGGTTTTTGAATTTGAATTGGGAGAAATCAACGACACCTCCTCTTCATCGACTGATTCCGGAGCATTAATCGCTACAACCAAAAATAAGGAAAAATCAGTCAGTGAGGTGGAAGCGACAGAATCGACTGAGGAAAAGGAAATGGATTTATTGGTCAAGAAATTTCTTAGATATAAAAAGAGAAATTCATGTTCTTCATTTCAGAACTAGGTATGAATGATTTAATGTCTTAATCATTATGAATCATTTTTTCATTAGACATATAATGTAGGGGGAATTCACTTTATTATATTGTCTAAAAGCGTTTTTCAAAAGTGTTACGAGTTATCAAATTTAGGGAGAACTTTAAAATTGTACTTGTACACATGTGCAAGAGTCAATGATTAAAAAAAAAAAACTATTCTTACATGCATAGATCAACAACGCTTATTGTTATTTGTGCATAATGTGTTGGACGCTCGAACACAAAAAGGATTTAATTTTAAGCGTCAACATAAATCTTACCACAAATGAGATCAATTCATCAAGTGGTATCAACAAGTGGTATATTTAAGCGTTGAAAATTTCCCTTCAACACTTAATAGAAACTTTTATAAAAAATCATGCATAATTTTTTTAAAAAGAGAACTTGAGGCAGACCTAAAGTTGGACGTTGATTTACCAACAAATGATATCATTAACGGTGGTGGAAATCGTTAGACATTTAGACACTATCCTTCCAGACGTGAAAGCGACTGTGGACGCTGAGCAGTCGATAGAAGTGGCCAAGAGTATCCCCACACCAACTGGTTCTCCTTCTCAACCGACGATCCATTTGAGACGCTTGCCAAACGCACTTTCTCAATCTTCACCAAGCACAGAACGCTTAAGCAGATTCTCTAGTCTTCCTTTGATGATGCCAAGAAGGGGGAAAAGGTAAGAAAAGCAGTTTAAGGGGGAAGAGAAAGAAAAGGCAGGTATTTATCATTTCAGTATAAATCATATGCGCTTTCAATTTCATATATCTGAATAAATGATTTATCGCTAAAACATCTCGACTTATCTACCTTTCTAAACGCTAACTTATATTATTTTGGGCTTTTCTTTGAACTCTTAATCAATAAAATATTTATAAGAGTTAAGGTCTTGACATCATCAAAAGGGGGAAATTGTTAGGAATTTCATGTTAGATGCTTTGATGATGACAAGATAGGATTTTATGTAAGACCCCAAAAATAATGTAAGTTTATATTTTCATAGAAAATCTGTATAAGCGTTTGAAAGTCTGTAATTTTGTTAGGCTTGTAGTTTTTATCTTTATAAAATTTTAGACTAAGTATTAGATACCGAGTCGCTAGTAGAATTCTAGGTGAGTTTATTAGAGATGAAGATGAAGATCAGCGTCTAAAGTCAAGTAAAGATGAAGATCTGTTCTAAGCGTCCGTCAAGCACTAAAGAGCTATTTCAGGATTTATGAATCAAGCATTCAAGATATTGTTCTTAGCGCCTAGCTAACGCTAAAGGACTGTTCCAGGAGTGTTGAACCAAGCGCTCAAATCACTCAAGCCATTCAAGATCAGATTCACTTGAAATACATTTTCAAGTCATCCAATCATCAACGGTCATTTATTTCCAACAGGAAATAAATTCAAAACGCATTAAATGTGATAAGACATTATGACTTGTGGACAAGCCACCTTTTAACTAGACTGTCAGCTTTTCAGAGTTCAAGTCTGCTTATGTCCAATCGGAACCAACAAAAATTCAGGAATGTCAGAAAGGGACTATTTGACGCGTTGCGTGAGAGACACGCTCCTGATTGTGTCCAACGGAGAAATCCCAAGGATCTCTATAAATAGTACCCCTCAGGAAAACCATAGTGAGTGGGCAGAGAGAGAAACTTTGCTGAAATTATTTTAGAGAAAAGCTTATAAACTCCATAGCCATATTGAAACTCGAGAAAGTTCACTGATTCAACAAGCAGTATTTTTGTGTAAGAGAAGCTTGTTGAAGAAGGTCTTCATTGAAGCTCCAAAATCTATCAAGCTTCTCAAATACATTCCAAAAGACAATCACCGATATCTCAAACTTCTTTAAGGAAGAACCCTACACTACTATTGAGATATCTAAGTTGTTTGAACTTCCCAACATCAAACAAACTCGTGACTGAACCCTGAACCTCTTTCATCTGAGTGAGAAAGTTGTTGATTCTACAAGCAGTATTTTTGTGTAAAAGAAGCTTGTTTAAGAAGGTTTTTATTGGAGCTGAAATCTGTGTGACCAAGGAGCTCGAGATCGTCTTCCGAGGATAGAAGTGTCATGTAGCAGAAATCTGTGTGACCTAGGAGCTCAAGTCATTAACATCCATTTTTCCCTATTTTGTAGAAGTCTTTGTGCGACTCTTCGAGAATCAATTTAGTGGATTGCCTCCAAGTGCATAGGAAAAGAAGGACGTAGCTGGGATTACATCACCCAGTGAACCTTACAATTTATTGTGTTATTTACTATTTTATTTGCTTTACTTACCGTTGCACATTATATCTTGAAAAAGCCTATAAAATAGTCAAGCGTCTAATTTAAGTCAAAGAGAACGGTAAGCTTTCGAAACATTTCTTAAGCGTCTAACTTAGCACTAAGATCTCTAAGCGTTCAAAACATTTCAAAACCAAAAGTAACTAAGGAAAATTTTGTGACGCTAAAACCTTTCAAAGAGAATACTCTAAATCATTCTGTTGTGCTAACCCTGATTAAAGAACTGAACGCTTAAACCTGAGTGGTTATAGAATTCAAATCTTGAGTCTAAGTTAATCTTTTCAAACAGTCTTCTAGTAAACGCTTAGCCAAGCGTTTACATTTTCAAGCGTCCAAATCAATTTTAAAACGAAACTTTTTGAAGTCGAAAAAGACTTCAGGGTCTATTCAACCCCCCCCCCCTTTTAGACCCTTTCATAGGCACACTTGGGACCAAACAAGTTGTATCAAAGTGGTTGAAGTTAAAGTTTTAAAATTTCCGAGCGTAAATGCTTGTTTAGATCCATTTTTAAAAAATTTAGTTACTTTAAAAAAAAATTCATGGCATTTTCAAGAGTACCAAAGTTGACCGAGTCAAACTATGACTTATAGAAGGTCAAAGCATTTGCTTATCTTTGTGCTTGTGATGATGAAATGTGTGATATCATTTCAGATGGGCCAATTCGAATATTCAAAGTCGTCACTAGAGCGCCTGGAGTGACTGAAACGACTCCGGATGGTTATGTTGAGAAGCCAAAACATGAGTGGACAGCTGATGAGCGTCGAAGAGCAAATCTAGATAATGTTAGACGGAATGCTCTATATACAGCCATTGGTGATGTTGAGAAGCCAAAACATGAGTGGACAGCTGATGAGCGTCGAAGAGCAAATCTAGATAATGTTAGACGGAATGCTCTATATACAGCCATTGGTGACAATGATAACTTATTCAATAAGGTCAAGTCGTGCTCTACGACTAAGGAAATTTGGGATAAGTTAGCCACAATATGTGAAGGTTCAGCACAGATGAGAAAGAACAAGCTCTCCATAGCCATGCAAAGATTTGAGCATTTTAAGCTGATGCCAAGCGAGACGCTAGATCAATTGAATTCGAGATTTACGTCGCTTATTATAGAGTTAGCATCTTTGGATAAGGAGTTTACCAATAAGGAAATGGTCAAAAAGATTTTTAGGAGTCTTCCAAGCAAATATCTGATAAAAACTATAGCAATGAGAGAATCACAAATGTTGGACATAATTACGCCAGAACATGTGTTCTCGGAGCTAAAGGTTTTTGAATTTGAATTGGGAGAAATCAACGACACCTCCTCTTCATCGACTGATTCCGGAGCATTAATCGCTACAACCAAAAATAAGGAAAAATCAGTCAGTGAGGTGGAAGCGACAGAATCGACTGAGGAAAAGGAAATGGATTTATTGGTCAAGAAATTTCTTAGATATAAAAAGAGAAATTCATGTTCTTCATTTCAGAACTAGGTATGAATGATTTAATGTCTTAATCATTATGAATCATTTTTTCATTAGACATATAATGTAGGGGGAATTCACTTTATTATATTGTCTAAAAGCGTTTTTCAAAAGTGTTACGAGTTATCAAATTTAGGGAGAACTTTAAAATTGTACTTGTACACATGTGCAAGAGTCAATGATTAAAAAAAAAAAACTATTCTTACATGCATAGATCAACAACGCTTATTGTTATTTGTGCATAATGTGTTGGACGCTCGAACACAAAAAGGATTTAATTTTAAGCGTCAACATAAATCTTACCACAAATGAGATCAATTCATCAAGTGGTATCAACAAGTGGTATATTTAAGCGTTGAAAATTTCCCTTCAACACTTAATAGAAACTTTTATAAAAAATCATGCATAATTTTTTTAAAAAGAGAACTTGAGGCAGACCTAAAGTTGGACGTTGATTTACCAACAAATGATATCATTAACGGTGGTGGAAATCGTTAGACATTTAGACACTATCCTTCCAGACGTGAAAGCGACTGTGGACGCTGAGCAGTCGATAGAAGTGGCCAAGAGTATCCCCACACCAACTGGTTCTCCTTCTCAACCGACGATCCATTTGAGACGCTTGCCAAACGCACTTTCTCAATCTTCACCAAGCACAGAACGCTTAAGCAGATTCTCTAGTCTTCCTTTGATGATGCCAAGAAGGGGGAAAAGGTAAGAAAAGCAGTTTAAGGGGGAAGAGAAAGAAAAGGCAGGTATTTATCATTTCAGTATAAATCATATGCGCTTTCAATTTCATATATCTGAATAAATGATTTATCGCTAAAACATCTCGACTTATCTACCTTTCTAAACGCTAACTTATATTATTTTGGGCTTTTCTTTGAACTCTTAATCAATAAAATATTTATAAGAGTTAAGGTCTTGACATCATCAAAAGGGGGAAATTGTTAGGAATTTCATGTTAGATGCTTTGATGATGACAAGATAGGATTTTATGTAAGACCCCAAAAATAATGTAAGTTTATATTTTCATAGAAAATCTGTATAAGCGTTTGAAAGTCTGTAATTTTGTTAGGCTTGTAGTTTTTATCTTTATAAAATTTTAGACTAAGTATTAGATACCGAGTCGCTAGTAGAATTCTAGGTGAGTTTATTAGAGATGAAGATGAAGATCAGCGTCTAAAGTCAAGTAAAGATGAAGATCTGTTCTAAGCGTCCGTCAAGCACTAAAGAGCTATTTCAGGATTTATGAATCAAGCATTCAAGATACTGTTCTTAGCGCCTAGCTAACGCTAAAGGACTGTTCCAGGAGTGTTGAACCAAGCGCTCAAATCACTCAAGCCATTCAAGATCAGATTCACCTGAAATACATTTTCAAGTCATCCAATCATCAACGGTCATTTATTTCCAACAGGAAATAAATTCAAAACGCATTAAATGTGATAAGACATTATGACTTGTGGACAAGCCACCTTTTAACTAGACTGTCAGCTTTTCAGAGTTCAAGTCTGCTTATGTCCAATCGGAACCAACAAAAATTCAGGAATGTCAGAAAGGGACTATTTGACGCGTTGCGTGACAGACACGCTCCTGATTGTGTCCAACGGAGAAATCCCAAGGATCTCTATAAATAGTACCCCTCAGGAAAACCATAGTGAGTGGGCAGAGAGAGAAACTTTGCTGAAATTATTTTAGAGAAAAGCTTATAAACTCCATAGCCATATTGAAACTCGAGAAAGTTCACTGATTCAACAAGCAGTATTTTTGTGTAAGAGAAACTTGTTGAAGAAGGTCTTCATTGAAGCTCCAAAATCTATCAAGCTTCTCAAATACATTCCAAAAGACAATCACTGATATCTCAAACTTCTTTAAGGAAGAACCCTACACTACTATTGAGATATCTAAGTTGTTTGAACTTCCCAACATCAAACAAACTCGTGACTGAACCCTGAACCTCTTTCATCTGAGTGAGAAAGTTGTTGATTCTACAAGCAGTATTTTTGTGTAACAGAAGCTTGTTTAAGAAGGTCTTTATTGGAGCTGAAATCTGTGTGACCAAGGAGCTCGAGATCGTCTTCCGAGGATAGAAGTGTCATGTAGCAGAAATCTGTGTGACCTAGGAGCTCAAGTCATTAACATCCATTTTTCCCTATTTTGTAGAAGTCTTTGTGCAACTCTTCGAGAATCAATTTAGTGGATTGCCTCCAAATGCATAGGAAAAGAAGGACGTAGCTGGGATTACATCACCCAGTGAACCTTACAATTTATTGTGTTATTTACTATTTTATTTGCTTTACTTACCGTTGCACATTATATCTTGAAAAAGCCTATAAAATAGTCAAGCGTCTAATTTAAGTCAAAGAGAACGGTAAGCTTTCAAAACATTTCTTAAGCGTCTAACTTAGCACTAAGATCTCTAAGCGTTCAAAACATTTCAAAACCAAAAGCAACTAAGGAAAATTTTGTGACGCTAAAACCTTTCAAAGAGAATACTCTAAATCATTCTGTTGTGCTAACCCTGATTAAAGAACTGAACGCTTAAACCTGAGTGGTTATAGAATTCAAATCTTGAGTCTAAGTTAATCTTTTCAAACAGTCTTCTAGTAAACGCTTAGCCAAGCGTTTACATTTTCAAGCGTCCAAATCAATTTTAAAACGAAACTTTTTGAAGTCGAAAAAGACTTCAGGGTCTATTCAACCCCCCCCCCCCCCTTTTAGACCCTTTCATATGCACACTTGGGACCAAACAAGTTGTATCAAAGTGGTTGAAGTTAAAGTTTTAAAATTTCCGAGCGTAAATACTTGTTTAGATCCATTTTTAAAAAATTAAGTTACTTTAAAAAAAAATTCATGGCATTTTCAAGAGTACCAAAGTTGACCGAGTCAAACTATGACTTATAGAAGGTCAAAGCATTTGCTTATCTTTGTGCTTGTGATGATGAAATGTGTGATATCATTTCAGATGGGCCAATTCGAATATTCAAAGTCGTCACTAGAGCGCCTGGAGTGACTGAAACGACTCCGGATGGTTATGTTGAGAAGCCAAAACATGAGTGGACAGCTGATGAGCGTCGAAGAGCAAATCTAGATAATGTTAGACGGAATGCTCTATATACAGCCATTGGTGACGTTGAGAAGCCAAAACATGAGTGGACAGCTGATGAGCGTCGAAGAGCAAATCTAGATAATGTTAGACGGAATGCTCTATATACAGCCATTGGTGACAATGATAACTTATTCAATAAGGTCAAGTCGTGCTCTACGACTAAGGAAATTTGGGATAAGTTAGCCACAATATGTGAAGGTTCAGCACAGATGAGAAAGAACAAGCTCTCCATAGCCATGCAAAGATTTGAGCATTTTAAGCTGATGCCAAGCGAGACACTAGATCAATTGAATTCGAGATTTACGTCGCTTATTATAGAGTTAGCATCTTTGGATAAGGAGTTTACCAATAAGGAAATGGTCAAAAAGATTTTTAGGAGTCTTCCAAGCAAATATCTGATAAAAACTATAGCAATGAGAGAATCACAAATGTTGGACATAATTACGCCAGAACATGTGTTCTCGGAGCTAAAGGTTTTTGAATTTGAATTGGGAGAAATCAACGACACCTCCTCTTCATCGACTGATTCCGGAGCATTAATCGCTACAACCAAAAATAAGGAAAAATCAGTCAGTGAGGTGGAAGCGACAGAATCGACTGAGGAAAAGGAAATGGATTTATTGGTCAAGAAATTTCTTAGATATAAAAAGAGAAATTCATGTTCTTCATTTCAGAACTTGGTATGAATGATTTAAAGTCTTAATCATTATGAATCATTTTTTCATTAGACATATAATGTAGGGGGAATTCACTTTATTATATTGTCTAAAAGCGTTTTTCAAAAGTGTTACGAGTTATCAAATTTAGGGAGAACTTTAAAATTGTACTTGTACACATGTGCAAGAGTCAATGATTAAAAAAAAAAACTATTCTTACATGCATAGATCAACAACGCTTATTGTTATTTGTGCATAATGTGTTGGACGCTCGAACACAAAAAGGATTTAATTTTAAGCGTCAACATAAATCTTACCACAAATGAGATCAATTCATCAAGTGGTATCAACAAGTGGTATATTTAAGCGTTGAAAATTTCCCTTCAACACTTAATAGAAACTTTTATAAAAAATCATGCATAATTTTTTTAAAAAGAGAACTTGAGGCAGACCTAAAGTTGGATGTTGATTTACCAACAAATGATATCATTAACGGTGGTGGAAATCGTTAGACATTTAGACACTATCCTTCCAGACGTGAAAGCGACTGTGGACGCTGAGCAGTCGATAGAAGTGGCCAAGAGTATCCCCACACCAACTGGTTCTCCTTCTCAACCGACGATCCATTTGAGACGCTTGCCAAACGCACTTTCTCAATCTTCACCAAGCACAGAACGCTTAAGCAGATTCTCTAGTCTTCCTTTGATGATGCCAAGAAGGGGGAAAAGGTAAGAAAAGCAGTTTAAGGGGGAAGAGAAAGAAAAGGCAGGTATTTATCATTTCAGTATAAATCATATGCGCTTTCAATTTCATATATCTGAATAAATGATTTATCGCTAAAACATCTCGACTTATCTACCTTTCTAAACGCTAACTTATATTATTTTGGGCTTTTCTTTGAACTCTTAATCAATAAAATATTTATAAGAGTTAAGGTCTTGACATCATCAAAAGGGGGAAATTGTTAGGAATTTCATGTTAGATGCTTTGATGATGACAAGATAGGATTTTATGTAAGACCCCAAAAATAATGTAAGTTTATATTTTCATAGAAAATCTGTATAAGCGTTTGAAAGTCTGTAATTTTGTTAGGCTTGTAGTTTTTATCTTTATAAAATTTTAGACTAAGTATTAGATACCGAGTCGCTAGTAGAATTCTAGGTGAGTTTATTAGAGATGAAGATGAAGATCAGCGTCTAAAGTCAAGTAAAGATGAAGATCTGTTCTAAGCGTCCGTCAAGCACTAAAGAGCTATTTCAGGATTTATGAATCAAGCATTCAAGATACTGTTCTTAGCGCCTAGCTAACGCTAAAGGACTGTTCCAGGAGTGTTGAACCAAGCGCTCAAATCACTCAAGCCATTCAAGATCAGATTCACCTGAAATACATTTTCAAGTCATCCAATCATCAACGGTCATTTATTTCCAACAGGAAATAAATTCAAAACGCATTAAATGTGATAAGACATTATGACTTGTGGACAAGCCACCTTTTAACTAGACTGTCAGCTTTTCAGAGTTCAAGTCTGCTTATGTCCAATCGGAACCAACAAAAATTCAGGAGTGTCATAAAGGGACTTTTTAAAACACTGCGTGAGAGACATGCTCCTGATTGTGTCCAACGGACAAATCCCAAGGATCTCTATAAATATTACCCCTCAGCAAAACCTTAGTGAGTGGGCAGAGAGAGAAACTTTGCTGAAATTATTTGAGAGAAAAGCTTATAAACTCCATAGCCATATTGGAACTCGAGAAAGTTCATTGATTCAACAAGCAATATTTTTGTGTAAGAGAAGCTTATTGAAGAAGGTCTTCATTCATTGAAGCTCCAAAATCTATCAAGCTTCTCAAATACATTCCAAAAGACAATCACCGATATCTCAAACTTCTTTAAGGAAGAACCCTACACTACTATTGAGATATCTAAGTTGTTTGAACTTCCCAACATCAAACAAACTCGTGACTGAACCCTGAACCTCTTTCATCTGAGTGAGAAAGTTGTTGATTCTACAAGCAGTATTTTTGTGTAAAAGAAACTTGTTTAAGAAGGTCTTTATTGGAGCTGAAATCTGTGTGTCCAAGGAGCTCGAGATCGTCTTCCGAGGATAGAAGTGTCATGTAGCAGAAATCTGTGTGACCAAGGAGCTCAAGTCATCGACATCCATTTGTTCCCTATTTTGTAGAAGTCTTTGTGTGACTCTTCGAGAATCAATTTAGTGGATTGCCTCCAAGTGCATAGGAGAAGAAGGACGTAGCTGAAATTACATCATCCAGCGAACCTTACAATTTATTGTGTTATTTACTATTTTATTTGCTTTACTTACCGTTGCACATTATATTTTGAAAAATCATATAAAACAGTCAAGCGTCTAATTTAAGTCAAAGAGAACGCTAAGCTTTCAAATCATTTCTTAAGCGTCTGACCTAGCACTAAGATCTCTAAGCATTCAAAACATTTTAAAACCAAAAGCAACTAAGGAAAATTTTGTGACGCTAAAACCTTTCAAAGAGAAGATTTTAATTCATTCCGCTGTGCTAACCCTGATTAAAGAACTGAATGCTTAAACCTGAGTGGTTTTAGAATTCAAATCTTGAGTCTAAGTTAATCTTTTCAAACAGTCTTCTAGTAAACGCTTAGCCAAGCGTTTACATTTTCAAGCGTCCAAATCAATTTTAAAACGGAACTTTTTGAAGTCGAAAAAGACTTCAGGGTCAATTCAACCCCCTCTTCTAAATCTTTTCGTATACACACTTGGGACCAAACAGAAGGTTCGAAGCATGGCGCATAGTTGCCACCCTATCAGTGCCGCCATCTCCATGCCTGGACTCCATGCGACTTCTCCCCCAAGATAGCTTTGCCACCTCAGCCGCGCCTAGGCGCCATTCTACCGCACCTGGGCGCCGATATAACCGTTTTTCAATCCTATAAAGCCAACTTTTCAGCACTTGAGGGGGGTTTGAAATCTAGGGATTGGGAATCATTTTCTGAGATTTGAGCTAATTTTTCATCAATCTTTGAAGGAGAAGAATGGGGATTGAGCTAGAGATTGAAGCTCTAAGCAAGGATTCATCATCAACCAAGCCTTAAGGAGTTTTACTTGCTTTCATTACATTTTTATGTTCATAACTATGTATGTGATTGTTTTAGATCTTCTTAAGCTATTGATGATGAGCTAATTTTGTAGAACTAAGGCCATGACATGGCTGAATTTATGAGTTCATATATATGAAGTGATCTTTCGTATTAATTCTACTATTGCTTTGTGTGTTAATTTTGTGCTTTTATTCCAATCATATGCTTGATCATCATATGCTTGCTATTTTGCCTAGTCTATTCATTCGAGAGAATATAGGTTAGGGTTCAAAGGAATTAACACATCATCTGTAACAAATGAGGAATTGCCCCTAGAGATAGGTAGAGATTCCGGGGTGCTGTTAGCCGGATTTATCCGGGGAAATTCTAGAACATAAATGTGTGGTTATTGGTTAGATTCTCTGATAGACATATTTAGAGAATCATCAATTAATCATAGGATTATTATGAGCCGAGACATTGGGTAATAATTAATTAAGGAATTTCCACCAAAACAATAGGAGTCTAATAATTCGAAGAGTATCTCATATATATTGACCAGTAAATACGGTTGTAGCATGTGCCTTTTTCGCTTTATCATACTTGAGGTTTAATCCATAGCTCGCTTCCTCTTTTGTTCTTTGTTTGTTCAATCAATTACTTGCACTTTACTTTTGTTTTTTTTATTTAATCATAAACTAAAATAGCTAGTCCTTGAGGTTTGAAAACCCGGACTTAGTCCGTTTCTATCACTACACACGACTAGTATACTTGCTATTAAAACATGTTAGGTTCTAGCGTGTCAAGTTTTTTGCGTCGTTGTCGAGGAGTCTTACCATATCAAGGAGTGCTCCGATGTCTTACTTAAAAAATTACCCCGGGGAGTCTTATCATACCATGTACTATTGGTCATTTTACTTTTGAGAAAGTGCTTTGCGATTCAGGAGCGAGTATTAATCTTCTCCCCTACTCTATCTTCAAGCAACTCGGCCTAAGGAAGCCCAAACCCACATCTATGTCCCTACAATTGGTGGATCGCTCTATCAAACACCCAAAGGGCATTATCGAGGATGTCCTTGTACAAGTTGACAAGTTCTTTTATCTGGTTGACTTTGTGGTTCTTGAGGTGGATAGCGACATTGACTCCTCTTGATCCTAGAAAGACCTTTCCTAGCCATTAGCAATGACAAGATTGATGTGGGAAAGGGTAAGTTGACATTGAAGGTGGGAGATGAAAAGGTGATATTCGATGCTCATAAAGACATGACACCATCCATGGATGATCTTACTTGTTTAAATGTCGATGCTATTAACTCGTTGCTTAATGAGAAATGTGAAAGTGGCAAGACGAAGGGCACTCTTGAGTTGGAGGATGAGGTCCCCAATGAGAACCAAGACAAGGTGAGAAAGGAGGATTTATGCATGAAGTACATTCCCCCATATGAACGTGTTCGTGAGATCGATAAGACAAATTCGGGAAAAAGGGATAATCTCGAAACACCGCGATGTGAGTGGAGACGGGTGGGGCACTCGGATACAAGGAAGAATGTCAAGGATGTTGTAGTTCTAAGTGGGCAACCTATTTGAACCTCAAAGACCACAAAGTCAAGCTAATGACTTTAAAAGAGCGCTTCTTGGGAGGCAACCCAAGTTTGTAAGTTTTCTTTTCGTTTTGCTTTCATTTTTGTTTTGTTTAGTTTGTGTCTTTATGTTGTGTTTAGCATGCACTTTTGGCATGCTTCCCTTTGAGTCTTGATGGTTTGTATTGTGAGTACACGACATGTAGTAGACGAGTTTTGCTTTGGGACATCGTTCGTGATGGATTTGATCTTGGAGCGGATTTCACATGATTAAGGTGTGCTTTTCAGCACCCTTGTTGTAAGTATTCTCATTTACCCCCTTTCGAGTGTGTATGATTGAGTCAACATTGAGGGCAATGTTGAGTTCAAGCTTAGGGGGTATGAGAAGCGCTTATTGATTTAATGTGTCGTGTGATCTTGTTTTAGGGGGTATGTGAAGCTCAAGTTTGGGGGAACCATTGCTATTGCATGTATCTTGTTCTAAATTTCTGAGAATAATCAAGCATAACAAAATTTTGTTCTAGGATATTAGCTTACCAATTAGTGCGATTAGACTTGAGAACTCGAGACAATGGCATAATATTAATATATTTATATTAATGGTCTAAAATGAAAAAATACACATTTTGAGTATGCTCATTTCGACCTTAGTTGAGAGTCAATCTTCCTTAGATGATACACGTTGCACATAAGTCGAAGGTATAGGGATTGAAAAGGGTTTCCCATCCCAAGACATGTGAGGAGCATGAGATTGGTATGACCTCAAAAATTTTGTCAGGCCAATGAGTATTGGAGGTCATCAAAGCACCATTACCTATATTTTATATTCGTTGAGCTAATTTGAGCTTTGCTCAAGCCAATCGGGAGTGAGTCGAATAAAAGACATCGTTCTATTTCGTGGTCTTTGCCACTCTGGTGATTAAGTTTGTAGAAGTGTCTTAACAGTTAACACCCTAAAACCCTCTGGTTTGGGAGTTGTTGATCCAAAGCCCGTTACATGGGTGGCAAAGAAGATCTAAAGGGGTAGAACATCGCACGAGGCCTTATGTTGTTATAAGCTTAAATCGTTCAAAGTGTGAAATGTCAATGTAAAGTGGATGGAAATGAGCACAACTTAACCTTAAAGTTGTCTATGATTCGATAAGCTCTATGATCTATCGAAAGTTGGTAGATATGGGGAGTGTTCCGAGCATGGTAGGGATGCCTTTTGATCATAATGCCCTAGATCTTATCCCACTACACCCTTTGCAAATCGGTTCGATTCTAGGTGTTGAATGAGCATTGTCTTCATTTGTGTACATATTGTTGAGCTTTATTGTCACTTGATTCATGTCATTGCATCATAGTTCTTATTTCAAGTTGTCTTGGTTGGTTTGAGCTTAACATCCTTCGATTTTGTGGGTATACCTCCTTAAAACCCTCACGAGACTACAACTCGTCCTTTGAGGAATTCAAGGGTTTAAAGGCTTGTTGTACCTTGCTAAGTGCACCGATTTACTCCATCAAAGTGAGTTAGGTAGTTGTTCTTTTTGTTTCTTCCTTTGGCTGATGATGTTGATCGTGCTCTATAGCTCTTATTGCTCAAGGTTGAGCAATTGATAAGTTTAGGGGGGTGGATAGGAGTCATTTTTACGTGTTTTTTAAGCATGTTGTGTCTATGTTTTAGATTCATTTATCGCCTGAATATTGCCACATTTGCGTTTAATCCGTGTGTTAAGTAAATTCTGGCCTTAGATGGATGCAAACGAAGAAGAAGGCGAAAAGACGACGTATCAAACAAACTCAAGGAAAATGATTTACATAGCCGTGCCTAGGCGCCAGTTCATCCACGCCCTGGGGAGAAAGAAGAGAAGCAGAGATAAAGGTTCGAAGCATGGCGCGTAGGCGCCACCTTATCTGCTCCTGAGCGCCGCCATCTTCACACTTGGGCGCCAGGTGACTTCTACCCCAAGATAGTTGTTGGTCCCAAGTGGCATACGAAAGGGTCTAGAAGGGGGGGTTGAATAGACCCTTAAGTCTTTTTCGACTTCAAAAAGTTTCGTATTAAAATGGTTTTGGACACTTGAAATGTAGACTCTTGACTGGGCGTTTTCTTGAAATATAGACGCTTAGGCTAAGCGTCTGATGAAGACTGTTTTTAGAAAGTTAACTTAGACTTCGAGATTTGAATACTTTAACCAAGTAGGTTTAAGCGTTCAGTTCTTTAATCAGTGTTAGCACAGCGAAACAATTTTAGAGTCTTCTCTTTTGGAAATCTTTAGCGTCACAAGTTGTTTCTTAATTGCTTAGCGTTTGATTGTGTTTTACTTAATCAATTTATGCAATGATATGATAGATAAGAGAATTGACTGTAAAGTAAAAGACACAATATATGTAAGGTTCGTTGGGTGGTGTAATCTCAACTACGTCCTTCTTTTCCTTGAACACTTGGAGGCAATCCACTAAAATAATTCTCAAAGAATCACACAGAATCTTCTACATATTAGGGAGAGATAGATGTCGATGACTTGAGCTCCTTGATCACACAGATTTCTACTCCAAATCACTTCAATCCCCTTGCTTCTTTCACCCAGAAATAATGCAAGTATCCAACTTCAACTTCACACAGATTGCAAGGCTTGGATGGGGTTTTCTAAACAGTTTGTTTGATTTTTGATGAAGTTCAAACAACTGGAAATATCTCAATAGTAATGTGGTTTCTTCGAAAAGAATGTTTGAGATATTGGTTGATTGTCTCAGGAATTGAAGAAAAGCAAAGAGAATGTTTTCTTGAATATTATGGCTTTTCTGAAAGTTTAAGGAATGACACTTCAATACAACAGCAATTTGGCTTAGAAATTGATTATATTGTTGGTTTGTTGTTGAAGTCCTATTTATAGGCATTCTTGGAGACAGTGTCTGTTTGACACATGCACAGGCGCGTGTCTCTCACTTCCGCGAGTGAACAACTTTTGTCCTTTTTCCTGAAAATCTGCTGCACAAAAGTTGGTGCTGCAGTCTATGAATAGTTGACAGTCCAATAGGGTGGCTTCTCCGTACGTCTGAAAGTGCTTATCACATTTAATGCTCTTATTCGCATTTAATGCATTTGAATTAAATGCCCGTTGGCACTTAATGCGTTGAGAATATTTGCATTAAACTCCTTCTGGACTTAGAAATAGATTTAGGTGAAATCAGTCATTGATGGACGCTTATCCATCCTTGAATCACTTCTGTCCTATAAGGTGACGCTTGATATAGCTGGTCATTTGGACGCTTGGAGACTTTATCTTCATTCAGACTTCAGGCGGTTGAGTCTTCAAACTTTACCACTAATAAACTCACTCAGAAATTATCAGACGCTCAGCCTAAGACTACTTAGCCTAACAATCTAGAATAAAAACAAAACAAAGCCTATAAAGCCTATTATAAATCTAACGCTTCAAAGCTTATACATGATTTCTACTAAAATCAAGCTTACATATTTTGGGGTCTAACATAAAGTCCTAATTGTCATCATCAAAACATCTAACATGAAATTCCTAACAATTTCCCCCTTTTTGATGATGGCAATACTTACTCTTTTATAGTTCAAGAGTTAGACAGCCAAAATAAAAGTTAACTTTGGTTAGATAACGTTAGTTAAAGTTAGTTACGCTTCAATGAGATATTTCAGCTGAAAAATGCATTTTACAACTGAACAAAAATTTCATACGAGACAAGAATATAGATAATGTAAATCAAAGAAACCTTAGTGACTTGGTCTAACTTTGTATCGCTTGGGCATTTCAGCTCAGATAGCTTCAGTTAAGTTATCTTCCAAGGTCATCATCGCTTCATGATCTTTGTCGATTATGAGCTTATTTTCTTCCTTTTGTCTCTTCTTGAAAGCAGCAAAGTGCTTGTCCCAATCAGTTGGGTCAATACCAATATAACTTAGGCAAATTTTGAAAGTTCGGTTGAAGTCAGACATCTGCCTCTCTTCAGCTAAAATTCTTGGATCTGTAGGTTCTGGAATAGATGCTCTTTGAAGAGCGATGTCAAACTGTTCAAGCAGTGCCCGAGAAGGTATTGGTAGATTTGGATACAGTGCTCTTGGTGGTTCTCTTAGCGTTCTACTAGGCGCTCCAGCAGAATCGCTTATCCCAACAGCAGTTATCCAAGATGGAAGACTTAGCACAGAAGGAGGAGATAGTAGCTGACTCTTCGAAGGTGGAGGAGGTTCTTGAGCACTTGAACTGGACGCTCTCCTCAGCTTTCCTTTCCTTTTCTCTTCCCCCTTATTGCCATCATCACTCTTCAGAAAATGTTATGTGAGTAAACTGACCTGATGAGCCATTTGAGACATAGAATCTGTAAGATCATCCAGACGCTTGTCGAAATGTTCCTGCAAAGCGAAGATCTTAGCGCTGGTAGAATCATTCAATGAGGTCTCTAAGGAGTCTAGACGCTTTTCAAGTTGTTCTTTCAGGGCTAGTTGGTTGGCTCGAGTAGCGTCACTCATTTCTTGAAATTCTTTTTGACACTCACCAATAGCCGCTTGAGCAGAACCTTTCATATGACCTATTTGAGCGTTCAAGATTTGGGATTCAATCTTTGCTAAATCAGTCTTAATCCAGTGAAGAGATTCTTCATTCTGAGTAGCGTGCTACTTATCTCCTCAAATACAGATTTCAGCAAAGGTCCAAACGTTTGACTCACATCCGATGGAAGCGCTTGAGGAGCTGGTCGCTTGAATCTGGATGTATGCTTGAGTGAGTCAAGAGGAGCTTGATATGTAGGATCAAAAACTGTATTGCGTACATCAATTGAGAGATCCTCAGCAATATCAGTAGCAACAGAATCAACGAATTCAGGAGCTTCAGAAATATCCTCTGGTGGAGACGCTTGAACTGGTTCTTCAGCAGACGCTGGAATACTTGCGACTTCTGCTAGTTCAGACACTTCAACCATCTTAGTAGATTCGTCTTCAAGCACTGACTCTGGTTGGCGAAAATCATCGAATTGGAAGTTCCAATTTGCTGCATCAGCAAAAGAATTGGAAGCGGCTTCCAGAAGTTCAGTCAGATGTTGAAGAGGAAGGCAAGTACCTTGAATGAATGTGCGAAGTGGACTATCTATGGCCCTGATGTATATGGGACCAATGATATCCAGCACATGATTCGGGAAGACTTTGGACGGCGCTTGGCAGATAGAGAAAATTGCATCTGGGCAGTAATCTCTAGAAAATCCAATCAATCTATCTGTTGGAAGATGTTGGAGAAGTTGAGGTTCAGGTACGTACGAATTGTAGTATTCTTCTAGAGAAGGATAGATAGCTTGAGCCAGTCCTGATTTCTTTCCAGCAGTGAGAGGACAAACTCATAGTGATTGAGTACCTCTTTGCGAATAGAAGGGGGCAATGAATATCCTCGAAATGAGTAGAGTACTGAGTCGTTCCATTGTCTGAGATTTGCAGTGAAGATGCTGTCAAAAAGAGATAGGGGAGTCATAATCTTCACCATCAATCTAAGATTATCTTTGCAGTGGCTTGGAGCGAGATTCAAGCAAGATACGGAAGAACTGCCACTGGTAGATGTTTGAGCGTTGAAATGGAGAAGAGTAATGGACAATCTGTGAAGCTCTTAACGCAAACACTGCTCAATCTGATCTCGAATGATTGGGAGCTTAAGAACAAGTCCAACTCTCTATTGACGCTTCGTTAGGCAATACTTGGCGAATTGACGCTTTTTGTCATGCATGCCTATGCCAAATAAGTGGGGAGCTTGAACTAATTCTGTGAAAGTATATCGATGACCCACATACGCTTCTACCCAGTTGATTTCAGTCAAACAGTAGTTGGTCCAGCGTTGACCATAGCTCGAATGCCTTCATGATGAATATCTCTGATAGATTTAAAGCGAAATCTATCAGTCTGATAGTTGGCATTCCAGACGCTCTCAAAGTATGCATCAGCTTCAGTCTGGAGTAAATCCGTCAGAGATTCAAGACGCTCACGGGCATGAACCCCTTTATTCTTCCACAGTTGAAGAGGAGTGGCAGACTTCTTGTTCTCAGCACTGTTTGCTATAAGAGGAAAATGTGTGTAACCTTCTTTGTTTAAGACTTTCTCGGAAGGGCTGAGAAACTCTAGGCGAAAAGGATCATATACTCTGATATTGTAGTCTCTCAGAGCAAAACCAGTTGACTTACTGTGCCCATATTCTAGGTAGTAGGCCAAATCCACATTGTACCTAGAAGTTCTACCTCCTTGCCTAGCGGTTAACACTATATCCCTGATCTTATTGTCAGTGTCAATCAGCTGGGCAATCTCATTCTCAGCAGCAATGTATCTTTCTTCATTATAGCCAGCAAGAATGAAATCTTCTTCGAGCGCTGGGGGCATATAGTTGATTGAATGATCAATCGTCTTCAGCGTATCTAGCTTGAAGAAGTGCCTCGGCTTTGTAACGTCTTCAGCAACGATCTGACCTTCTGAGTGTGCCTCTGTTATAGCCGAAACAGGAATTGATGTTTGAACCTCTTTGGGAGCAGTTTCCTCAGTTGCAATTGCAGCAACTTCTGTGGCAACGTCTTTGGCAATAGCCACAACTTTTCTCATCTCAACATATAAGTGGACGTCTGTTGATGCTTCAGCAGCAGTTGGAACTAAAGCCTAAGAACTTGTCTCCACAGCAATTTGAGCGCTAGGCTCATCCACAATTTGAGCGATTAGCTCAACAGCAGCAGCTTGAGAGCTTAGCTCAACCGTCTCAGGCTTCTCACGAACAGATGCAGCTTGACGCTTGCTTGTCCTTGGACGCTTAAAGATCTTCTTTACATTGATTCCTTCAATGAGCGTGAGCTTTTGAGCGGAAGGAGCAACAGCTGGTTCCTCAAAGTCTATTTGTTTAATGATGCATTCCAGCTTTCTCCGCTTGAGGGGTAACTTGTCCTCTGCAGCCTCATCAGTTTCCTCATCAATCTTTTGGGGAGAGGGAACAACTTGAGTCTTGGGCTTTCTGGGAGCCCTCTTCTTTGTTGCAGTCGGACGCTTCACGACTTCTTCTCAGTTTCCTCATCGGACGCTTAACGTACTTCCAGACGCTCAGATAGTGGCCTAGAAGCACCACCAACTTGAAGAGATTACTCAGAATCCTTTTTCCCAGCAACTTAGTCTTATTCAGCAGTTGACCAGATGAGTATATACACTCTGAGTTGTACAGCAGGTCACTCAGAACAAACCCATAAGGTTTATTCGCTGCACTTAAACAGTCCCGAAACC
Organism: Buddleja alternifolia; assembly: GCA_019426215.1. Taxonomy (NCBI): domain Eukaryota; kingdom Viridiplantae; phylum Streptophyta; class Magnoliopsida; order Lamiales; family Scrophulariaceae; genus Buddleja; species Buddleja alternifolia. The sequence continues at coordinate 7,333,178 of CM033400.1, forward strand.
TTCCAAAAATATACTCACTCCAGTTGATCTTGATGTTGAGGAGTATCGCCTTCATCATCTGAAATTGTACTGGGTTTACCTTATCAAAGGTACCCACTTTGCATTCTATGTTCATGCTGTAGAAATCAGTCAACAATCGGTATTTGGATACCAGTTCTTTCTTTTCAAAATACTGTGTGTAGGGTACACCGTCGTAAGCACTCATGGTTGTCCATGCCTCCTTGATTTGATCCAAAGCAACGCAGTCCAATGCCTCACCCTCATTTGGGAGTTTGAAGTTCTTGGCAATGGAGGCAGCAGACAAAATGAATTCCTTGGAAGGCTCCTTCTTGGATAGAGGAATTAGACAAGAGATAGACTTCTTGCCCTCTGAGAGTTTAGCAGTTTTCTAGAAGGTGTCAACTTCCGTCAGAAACAGATAGGAATATTGAGTCAAGAAAGTTTTAAGCCCAGCCTTGACTACCATGTCCATCATATCTGCTATGTTGATTTGAGGATGTTCATAAAGAAATTTCCAATCGACAACAAGGCCTTCAGTAACCTTGATGGTAGGCTCGACGGAAGTAGCAGAAGATTTCTTTGGTGCCATTTTAGTGAAAGAGATGAACTGAGAGTTTCTTTTTGCTTTGAGAGAGAGAGAGAAAGTAAGATTCACAGAAAGCTTTGAGTGAAAGTGAATGATTTTTCTGCAGAAATTGTGTTTTAAATGACACAGTAATGAATTTTTGAAACTTGTGTTCTCTAGTCTCTGTAGGATTTAAACACGTGTAAAGAGTTTTAATCTCAGCCATGAATTCAGTAACTGCGGACGCGAGTTTTGTGTACGAGAGAGAAGTTACATTTGGTAATTCCCATATATAAAGATTTGACATCCGAGTTAAAATTTTAAAAACGTTTGGCATTTTCAAAGTGAAACACACGCGCCTGATGGTACACTGACACGTACACAAACACGTGCTATCTCTGAACAGTCATTTTGAAAAGTTTTTGATTACCCGCCAGTTTGATGTGATAGAAGTGTGTGAATAGACTACAGAATATACTGTTGAGTCTATCCACTACTTCAAGAAGCTTGTAAAATTTATGCATGATTTTTTTAAAAAAAACATTTTTATATTAAGTGTTGAATGGAATTGGTTCAACGCTACCACTTGTTGGTATAACACTTCTTGGTATTTATTATAACTGTTGTAATATCGACGCTTGAGATCAAAGTCCTTTTTATGTTTGAGCGTCCAATATTTTATGCATAAATAATCTCGAGCGTTGATGATCATGCATCTGAAAATTTTGATCATAGACGCTTACAGTTATATTCAAGTACAATTTTAAGGTTCCCCCTAAATTTGATAACTTGAAAAAAAAATTTAAGAAAATCTTTTAGACATAAATCAAGTGGATTCCCCCTAAATTATATGTCTAATAAAGTATGATGCAAAATGATTAAGCATTTAAATCAATCATACCTAATTCACTTCCCAAAGTGAGAAAACGTTGTTCGTTGAGCGCTTTGGTGAAGATATCTGCTAATTGTTTGTCAGTTCCAATAAAGTGCATAGAGATATCTTTATTTTGAACATGGTCACGAAGGAAATGGTATCTAATGTCAATATGTTTAGTTCTGGAATGGAGAACGGGGTTTTGAGTAATGGCGAGAGCGCTTTGGTTATCACAATGAATGGGGGTTGGACCTAGGATTATACCATAATCTCTAAGTTGTTACCTCTTCCATAACATTTGTGCACAACAACTTCCTGCAACTACATACTCAGTTTCGGCTGTGGAGGTAGCTATGGATTGTTGTTTCTTACTATGTCATGAAACTAACCTATCACCTAGAAATTGACATGTACCACTAGTACTCTTACGATCTATTTTGCAACCTGCAAAATCTGCATCTGAGTAACCAATTAGTTCAAAAAGAGAATCCCTAGGATACCATAAGCCCACATTTTGTGTGCCTTTTAGGTATTTAAGGATCTTCTTGGCAGCAATTAAGTGTGACTCTTTAGGATCAGCTTGAAATCATGTATACCGAAAACATAATATCAGGTCTACTGGCAGTAAGATAAAGAAGTGATCCAATGATACCTCTATAATTAGTGATATCAACTTTCTTTCCACTTTCATCTTTATCTAAGTTAACCGTTTGGCTCATTGGAATTTTTGAATATGATGAATTCTCCATACCAAATTTCGTAATCATATCTCTTGTATATTTAGTTTTGTTAATAAATATGTCATTAGGGAGTTGTTTAACTTGTAATCCTAAGAAGAAAGTTAATTCACCAATCATGCTCATTTCAAATTGTTCTTGCATCATTTTCGAAAATTTCTCACACAGACGCTTGTTAGTAGAGCCAAATATAATATAATCAACATAAATTTGGACTAAGAGAATATCTTCGTCATTGGTAATTTTAAATAACGTTGTATCAACGCTGCCTTTTGAAAAGCCTTTACCAATAAGAAAGATAGAGAGAGTATTATACCATGCTTGGGGTGCTTGCTTAAGCCCATAAAGTGCTTTGTCTAGCTTGCAAACCATACCCTTACCATGGTTGTTGATGAATCCCGGTGGTTGCTCCACATATACTTCTTCTTGGAGTTTACCATTCAGGAAGGCACTCTTCACGTCCATCTAATATACCGTAAACTTGTTGAATGCTGCATACGCTAGAAACATGCAGATTGCTTCAAGACGGGCGACCAGAGCATATGTCTCATCAAAGTCAATACCCTCTTCTTGGAAATATCCTTGAGCTACGAGTCTGGCCTTGTTTCTTATTACAATGTCATTCTCATCCATCTTGTTTCTATAAACCCATCTAGTCCCAATGACTCCTTGGTGAGTTGGTCTTGGTACTAGCGACTAAATCTTACTACGCTCAAACTGATTAAACTCTTCTTGCATGGCTTCAATCGAACTTGGATCACTTAGCGCTTCATCCACTTTCTTAGGTTCCATATGAGATAGAAAGTTTGCGAACATGGCCTCATTGAATGTAGCGGCTCTAGTCCTAACAAGTGCTTCAATATCTCTAATAATCTGCTCAGGTGGATGATCACGCAGCCATAGTCTATCTGGTTGGAAAGGGTTAAGAGTTTGAACAAGCGCTTGACGATCAGACGCTTGACTACCTTCTTGCGTAGGCGCTTCAAGTTCACAAATCCTTGTTTGCTCTTGATGATCACTCTCTTCATGATCATCAGCATTTCTTACATTGTTATCCAGAGTAACCTCACGAGTAGTCTTAGGAGGCGGCACTGAGATCTCATCATCGTCGTCACTGTCATCATCAATGGTGATCTTAGACGCTAGATGACATAGATCTTCAACTCCTACATCATTTATATCAACCTTACTCGGTTCTTGGTTAGCATCATCAAAAACAACATGAATAGATTCCTCAACCTTCGATTTGATCTTATTTAGGATGCGAAAATTCTTTCCATTCTTGGAGTAGCCTAGAAAGATTTCCTCATCCGCTTTAGGATCAAATGTCTTTAGGCTTTGGGAACCATTATTATGGATAAAGCATTTAGAACCATAGACGTGAAAATATGAAACATTTGGCTTACGTCCCTTCCATAGTTCATATGGAGTTTTCCCATGCTGTTTGTTGATCATGCAACGGTTTTGAGTATAACATGCAGTATTGATCGCTTCGGCCCAAAACCTAGGAGCAAGCTTGGACTCTGCTAACATAGTCCTAGCGGCTCCCTTAAGCGTTCTATTCCGGCGCTCAGCAACACCATTCTGTTGGGGAGTTCTGGGAGCTGCTCATGATGTATTCCATTCTCTGCACAAAATTTCTCAACAATCTTGTTAGTAAACTCAGTACCGTGATCGCTTCTTATTCTTGCAACCTTAAGATTTTCCAATGTTTGAAGTTGCCGAATAAGCGTTGTTATCTTGTCACATGTCTCATCTTTGGATGAAACAAATTCCACCCAAGTAAATCGAGAAAAATCATCTACTATCACCAAAGTATACTTTTTACCACTTACACTGATCGTTTGAACAGGTCCAAACAAATCCATGTGAAGTAGTTCAACTATTCTAGAGGTAGATAGATGAGGTTTTCTCTTGAACGATGACTTGACTTGTTTGCCCATTTGACAAGCATCACAAAGGCAATCCTTGTGAAATGATCCTTTTGGTAATCCCTCTACGAGATTTAGATTTGTAAGCTGAGAGATTGACTTAAAGTTGAGGTGATTCATTTTTCTATGCCATAACCAACCCATTTTAGATTCATTTTTAGCAACAAAACATGTTGGGTTGTTATCAAGTGTTGAACCCCAATCTACCAAATATACGTTGTTAGTTCTTTTTCTTTTCAATTTAGTAGACTTAGTCTTAGTGTCATTTATATAGCAACAGTCACTTGAGAATATGACTTCAAAGCCTTTATCACAAAATTGACTTATGCTTAATAAATTGTGCTTTAGACCCTCAACATAATAAACATCACTTATCATGATGTTCCCCCTATGCACAGTACCTATACCTTTGGTTTTACCTTTGAAGTTGTCACCAAATACAACCTGAGGACCATTGGCAGCTCGATAGTTGATCAGAAGATCCTTGGAACCAGTCATGTGCCTTGACGATCCACTATCGAAGTACCACACAGATGTATCGGCTCTAGCTCTAGGTACCTGCACTCAAAAAGGGAGGTTTTGTTTCTGTTTAGGTACCCATTGTTGCTTGGGTCTTTCAACATTAGTAACATTGTTAGTTTGAATTAGAACTTTAGGAACCCATATTTGCCTAGTTTTCATTGTAGGAATATTGGCCTTTTTGGGTTTCACATTGTGTTGTGTGTGCTTTTTGTCCACCTTGTGCTGTGTGTGCTTTTCGGGTGTATAATAATATCCTCGATTATAATAGTAATCATAATCATAGTCATAATGATAATCATCATAGTAGCGATAATATGATCTAGACCTCTGTGGATATTGACGCTGGCATTTCCTGGGCGCTGGCTTGGGGTGCACTTTTGATGCTGGACGCTTAGCGCCTGACTCACAGTGATTAGGTTTATCCTTAGCCTTTGGAGCGTTCGGATGAACCTTTCTTTGTGAATCATTTGCTTTCGCCTTTCCCTTGCCTGAGTCAACTTTGGCCTTCTTCAACAAAGAAAACACCATTTCCTTTGTTGTTTGCGGTAACATTAGGTTTGTTTGGTTGTTTACCGAATTTATTGCATCCTAAACCGGTCTTTTCAGCAAACATTCTTGTTACCTCAGTCACATTATCCAACTTTCTTGAAGCTTTTGATAATGATGAGATGAGTTGCTCTAATTTGGCAAGTCTAGCGATCAGATCAGCTTCTCTCTTGACTATTATATCAAGATCGTCTTTTAATTGAATAATCTCACTCTCAAGTGATTGGTTCTTCTCAATGCATTGTTGCTGAACTTTCAACTCTGCTTTGAGCGTTACTTTATCTCTTGTGAGTGATGAGATAATAGCGAGATCATTTTGATATATTTTGGCGGCATCTTGACAATCTTTATAATATTCATTAACTTTGTCAAGTAATTCTTCATAAGAGAGAGGGTAAGATATCTCAGTGTTTACCTCAGGAGATGCTTCATCATCTCTGGCCATGAGACAAATAAGCGCTGAGTCATCCACTAGCTCATCATCATCACTACTCTCCTCTGAAGACTCCAAATCTTCAGGTGCGGACGCTGGTTCTGATTCCGCTAGCAAACCTTGTTGACGAAGGTTGCTCCTGAATTGGTTTCTATCCACATAATCCTGCCTTGAGGGCTTGGATACATTTGGATAAGGGCAATTTACCTGGTAGTGCCCTGGTTTCCTGCAATTGTAACAAAGGTTAGTTTTCATCTTTTGTTCACTTGTTAACCTTGCAGTGTGTGGTTTTGAGACCACGGGCGCTGAGAGATTTTGAATAGACGCTTGGTATTGTGCAGGCGCTTGGGGTGAAGGGACAGAATAATGAGGCACTTGGTACTGTTGTTGTACTGGAACGGGAGCTTGATATGAACTCTGTCCTTGATGCTTAGGACTATTTCCTTTCTTTTCATATCTCAAGAACTTTCTGAATCTATTCAGCAAGGCCAACTCCTCTTCCTCACTGATATCTGAAGTTTTTCCTTTATTACCCGATTTACCCTTGATTGATGCTACGAGCGCTCCAGACTCAATTACTGGACTGCATCACTAGCCGAATTCAACTCAAACTCAAATACTTTGAGCTCTGAAAAAGCATCTTCTGGAGTTAGGCGATCCAACATATTTGATTCTCTCATAGTTGTTGTCTTCATCAAGAATCTACTAGGTAGACTTCTAAAGATTTTAACCACCATTTCTCGATTCTGTAAATTCATACCCAAGGATGTGAGTTCCATAACAAGAGCTGTGAATCTTATGTCCAGTTGCTCTAGAGTCTCATTGGCCAACATCTTAAAGCTGTTAAACCTTTCCTTAGCAATGGAAAGTTTGTTCTCTTTAATCTGAGTTGAACCACCACAGATCATGGCTAACTTATCCCAGATTTTCTTAGTTGTGTTGCATGACTTAATCTTGTTGAATAGATTGTCATTATCACCAATAGCTGTATACAGAGCATTCCGACCAACATTGTCCAAATTTGCTCATCGACGCTCATCTAGAGACCATTCTTGTTTCGGTTTTTCAACGTAACCATCCGGAGTGTCTTCCGTGGCTCCAGGCGCTCTTGTGATAACTTTATATATTCTAATTGGCCCATCTGAAATAATATCGCACATGAACAGAGATATGTAAATGCTTTGACTTTCCATGTGTCATAATTTGACTCAATCAGTTTGGGAACTTTAGCAAATGCCATAAAAAAAATTAAAAGCAACTAGATTCTGAAGAAGGATCTAAACAAGCAGTTATGCTTGGAAATTTTTAAATTTCAACTTTAACCGCTCTGATACCACTTGTTGGTCCCAAGTGGCATACGAAAAGGTCTAGAAGGGGGGGTTGAATAGACCCTGAAGTTTTTTTCAACTTCAAAAAGTTTCGTATTAAAATGGTTTTGGACGCTTGATTGAGCGTTTACTTGAAATATAGACGCTTAGGCTAAGCTTCTGATGAAGACTGTTTTTAGAAAGTTAACTTAGACTTCAAGATTTGAATACTTAACCAAGTAGGTTTAAGCGTTCAGTTCTTTAATCAGTGTTAGCACAGCGGAATAATTTTAGAATCTTCTCTTTTGGAAATCTTTAACGTCACAAGTTATTTCTTAGTTGCTTAGCATTTGATTGTATTTTACTGAATCAATTTATGCAATGATATGATAGATAAGAGAATTAACTGTAAAGTAAAAGACACAATATTTATAAGGTTCGTTGGGTGGTGTAATCCCAACTACGTCCTTCTTCTCCTTGAACACTTGGAGGCAATCCACTAAAATGATTCTCAAAGAATCACACAGAATCTTCTACAAATTAGGGAGAGATAGATGTCGATGACTTGAGCTCCTTGATCACACAGATTTCTGCTCCAAATCACTTCAATGCCCTTACTTCTTTCACCCCGAAATAATGCAAGTATCCAACTTCGACTTCACACAGATCGCGAGGCTTGGATGGGGTTTTCTTAATGGTTTGTTTGATTTTGAGGAAGTTCAAACAACTGGAAATATCTCAATATTAATGTGGTTTCTTCGAAAAGAATGTTTGAATATTCTGGCTTTTCTGAAAGTTTAAGGAATAGGACTTCAATGCAACAGCAATTTGGCTTAGAAATTGATTATTGTTGGTCCCAAGTGGTATACGAAAGGGTCTAGAAGGGGGGGGTTGAATAGACCCTGAAGTCTTTTTCGACTTCTTAAAAGTTCGTATCACTTTGAAGTATTTGAACGCTTGACAAGTTTAAGCGCTGGATGTGGCGCTTGAGAAACGTTAACTTAGACTCGGTGATTTCAACGCTTACCAAAGTAGGGCAGAGTTTAGTCACTAAATCAGAGTTAGCACAGCGGAAGTATTTTATAGCTTAGCGTTCGGTTAATTAATCGAAAGTAGTCGCTTAGTTGTTTTAAGACTTTATCAAAATGTATGCAATATGTTGGTCCCAAGTGGTATACGAAAGGGTCTAGAAGGGGGGGGGGGTTGAATAGACCCTGAAGTCTTTTTCGACTTCTTAAAAATTCGTATCACTTTGAAGTATTTGAAAGTTTGACAAGTTTAAGCGCTGGATGTGGCGCTTGAGAAACGTTAACTTAGACTCGGTGATTTCAACGCTTACCAAAGTAGGGCAGAGTTTAGTCACTAAATCAGGGTTAGCACAGCGGAAATGTTTTTATAGCTTAGCGTTCGTTTTAACCAATTAGTCGCTTATTAATTTTAAATGCCTTTTCAAGATATAATATGACAGTATAATGTAAGACAATAAAACAGTAAATGACACAAAATATTTGTAAGGTTCACTGGGTGATGTAATCTCAGCTACGTCCTTCTTCTCCTTTTATCAGGGAGGTTTTTCCACTATGATGATTATCGAAGAGTCACACAGAGACTTCTACAAGATAGAGGGAGATTGGATATGATCTTGGAACTCCTTGGTCACACAGATTTCAGCTCCACTAAAGATCTTCTATTCCCTTGCTTCTTTCACTCAGAAATGGTGCAAGTTACTTTTGATCTCGGAACTCCTTGGTCACACAGATTTCAGCTCCAATAGAGATCAACTTCAACAAGCTTCTTTTACACAAAAATACTGCTTGCAAGTCAACCAGCTTTCTCACTCAGATGAAAGTTGTTGATGGTTTTGGTCACGGGTTTGTTTGTTTTTGGAAAGTTCAAACAACTTGAGGATATCTCAATGGTAGTATATGTTCTTCTTAAAAAGAGATTTGAGATATGGGTGACTGTCTCTAGAATATTTGTGAAAAGCTTATATGAATATTTGGCTATGATTTTTAGTAAGCTTTTCTTTCAACAAGGTAGGTATTTTTGTGTGTGTCACTTTTTCATCTGTTTACTTGTTTGTTGAAAGAGCTATTTATAAGGTATTGGTGGTTTTTGTCCATTTGACTCGGTTGGAGTCTCGTTTCCCCAAACATTCCTTGAGTTCAGACATTTCTAATTTTGGGTATATTTAATTGGTTGGGCATGGTCTTGGTTTCATAAACCTGACAGTCTAGGTCAAGGATATGGCTTGCCCATAAGTTATAGTGCTTATATTTTAATAGCACTTATCCGACTTTTAATGCATCTTGTTTTATTTCCGTTGGAAATAATTCGTCCGTTTGATTCATGCATTTTTTTAAGTCTGTGGATGGTTTTGGGTCTAAATTCTTTTTCAGGTTACGTTCTTTGTAGGTTGTGTTGGTTTAACCTTTTTGGACGCTTGCTGAAGAGAATAGTTATTCTCGTGTATCAGACGCTTGGACTGATCCTGACTTTCTTTTCTTTATTTCAGACGCTTACTCTTCAATCTTGTCTTGATGGTCTCACTGAAAATTCCGTCATTTCACTTGATGTTGAGTATTCGGCCTGAGTTATCCATTCGTAGTTTGAGCACTGGGATAATCCCTAAAGCGTTTGACGGACGCTTCAAGATATCCTTATCCATTGTAGCTTTAGACGCTTGATCTTCACCTTCATCACTTGGTAGACTCACCCAGAATTTTCCTAAGTGTTTTAGTGTCACATACTTAGTCTAAGGAATTCTACAAAGATAAATACTATAAGCCTAAGATAAATAAGCTTTCAGGTACTTATACATAATCATTCTATGAAAGCTTTCACACTTTTCGGAGTCTAACAGAAAGTCCTATTTGTCATCATCAAAACATCTAATATGAAATTCCTAACAATTTCCCCCTTTTTGATGATGGCAATACTTATTTGGTTCAAGCGTTAGATACCTGAAGGTTAGCGTAAGTTAGTAAGTTAGTTTGAGCTTTAACGAGATGTTTCAGCTGTAAAATGCATTTTATATATATATTTCATAGTGCAGGCATTTTACAACTACAAAGAGAGAGGCACAAGTAAAATTAAGATCGTGACTTGATCTTGTATCTCTTAGTCATTTCAGCACGGATTGCTTCAGTTATCTGATCTTCTAACGTCATCATTGCCGCATGATCTTTACTGATTATGTGCTTGTTTTCTTGAACTTGTCGTGCCTTAAAGGCAATGAAGTGTTTATCCCATTCCTCTGGATTGATGCCTATGTATCGTAGGCAAATTCTGAAGGTTTGGTCGAAGTCAGACATTTTTCTTTCTAAGGCTAATACTGCTGGATCAGTTGCTTCTGGAATTGATGCTCTGAGAAGAGGAATGTCAAACTGTTCAAGCAGTGCTCTTGAAGGCAACGGAAGAGTTGGATAGAGCACTCTGGGGGTTTCTTTCTTGTTGGACGCTTCAACCGATGTGGTTACCCAAGAGGGATAGGGATACCTTGGTTCTGCACTCAGTGTGAGAGAAGTATCAACGTGTTGACGCTTGGATGGTGGAGGAGGAACTTGATCTTTAGATGTTGACAATTTCCTCTTTTCTCCCTTCTTTTCCCCCTTATTGCCATCATCAGTCTGTATGAAATGCTGAGTAAGAAGACTGACTTGAGCAGCAATCTGAGCGACAGAGGCCTCAAGAGTGGTTAGACGCTGGTCGAAATGTTCTTTCATGACCAGGAGTTGAGCTTGATTAGCGTCTGTGAGAGAGGTCTCGAGAGCCGTGAACCTGTCTTGTAGATCATTGGTTAAGGCCACATGACTTGCCTGAGTAGCTGTAGATAGTTGCTGTATTTGAGTGAGGCATTCAGCCATGGACGGTTGAGCGTGTGGAAGTGCAGGGCGGACTTGAGGCTTAAACCGAGATGTGTGTTTGAGAGATTCAATAGATACTTGATTAGTAGGATCAATACTGTTCCTCGAAGCTCTGGAGCAGTGTTGGACTCGGTGGAGGCAGTAGAGTCGGATTCAGTTGGACTGGGAGAATGAGGCGCTTGAGGTAACTCTAATAGGCGCTCAGGAGCAGTTAACAGTTCAGCGGGTGCTGCAGGAAATTCTGATTCTATTCGGCTAAAGTCCGTAAACCGAAAGTCCAAGCTGGCAAACGGTTCATCTGCATATGGATACGTAGCAGTCTGCAGGAGTTCATTCAAATGTAGAGTGGGGAGATGAGTACCTTGAATGAACGTTCTGATAGGACTATCCAGTGCCCTGATATACAGTGGCCCGAGGATATCCAGCACATGAGTGGGAAAGAGTTTGGAGGGCGCTTTGCAGATAGACAATAAGGCATCTGGGCAATAGTGTTGTGAGAAGCCAATTAGCCGATCTGTTGGGAGAGTCTTCGGTTTCCGAGAGGCGGGAACGCGGAGCTGGTAATACTCTTCCAAGTATGGGTAGATGGCTGAAGCAAGCGCTTGAGATCTTTCTGGCAGCGATAAACCAAAATCATAGTGACTGGAGACTTCTTGTCGAATAGACGGAAGTAGTGGATATCCTCTGAAAGAATTGATCCGAGAGCCATCCCATTGTCGCAGATTGTCTGTGAAGATTTTGTCGAATAGAGAGACTAGAGGCATAATTGCCATCATGAGAGAAAAGTTGTCTTCACATTGGCTAGGGGTGCAGTTCAGACAGGACATGGGAGAAGAACCGCTGGTGGACGCTTGATCATCAAAGCGTAGAGAAGAGTTGGCCAGTTTGTGCAACGCTTGTCTTAAGCGGTGTTCAGGTTGATGGCGGATCAGAGGCAGCTTCAGAACGGGTCCAAGTCTATGCTGGCGCTGCGTCAGCATGTAGCGTGCAAATTTGGTCCTTTTATCATGAATCCCTAGTCTGAACAGATGGGGAGCACTAACCAAGTCTTCAAATTTATACTTGTCACCCATGTAAGCTTCAGCCCATCGTATCTCAGTCATACAATACTCAGTTCCTGCATTAAGTATAGCACAAAACCCTTGGTGATGAATATCACAGATGGATTCAAAACGATACCTGTCGGGTTGGTAGTTAGCGTTCCAGACGCAGTCAAAATATGCATCGGTTTCAAGTTGAATCATCTCGGTCAGGGATGCTGGACGCTCACCGGCATGTACTCCTTTATTCTTCCACAGGAGGAGAGGATTAGCTGAGTTCTTGTTTTCCTCGCTTTTGACCAGTGTTAGAGAGTGAGAATATCCTTCTCTGTTTAGTAGCTCTTCCGTTGGGTTCAGAAGCTGATCCTGACGCTCATAGACTCTGATGTTGTAGTCGCGGAGAGCGAAGCCAGTGGGTTTGCTTGTCCCACAGTCCAGATAATAAGCTAAGTCAACATCAGCTCTAGGAGTCGTGCCTCCTTGCCGCTGAGCTTGGAGAGTGACAGAAGCCGGGATGTGTGTGGGAGTCTTTCCGAGTTCAAGCGCTTTGTAGTAAGCTTCATAAGCTGGGGTGGAGGCTGTATTAAAGAGAGTGTTGCGTACAGCCAGATCAAACTTTATGAGCTTGGCGATATCATTTTCGGCATTGATAAGACTTTCTTCATTGTAACCTGCAGGTATGAAGTTTTCTGCGGGCGCTGGAGGCAAATAATCGACTGAGTGATCGATAGTCTTTGAGGGATCCAGCTTGAAGAAGTGTCGATGGATCACAACGTCGTTAGCATCGCTCTGACCTTCTGAGCGTGCCTCTGTTGTACTAGGTAATGCAAGCAATGGTTGAGCCCTTGGGATTTCAGGTTCATCCGGCTCGAGATTTGTAGATTCGATGGCAGCTTCATGTGCGATGGCCACAATTTGGGTCATATCAACATCCAGATGGACATCAACTGGTGGTTCGGAGGATGATATCGGGACAGCAGCTATGGCTTGATCTCTTTGTGTAGTCTCAGAAGAGATGGCAGCAGTTGGACGCTTACGCCTTTTGAAGATACGCTTCACATTTATACCTTTGGCGGGGAACGCTTGAGTCTGTGGAACTGAAGGTTCTTCAAAGTCAATATTCTTGAGAACCTTTTCCAGATCTTTCCGACTAATGAGGGGTACAGAATCCTCGTCATCTTCATCGTTTTTAATAGGTTGAGCCCTGGGCTTTCGAAGAGCCCGTTTCTTTATGACAGTGGGACGCTTCACAGTACGTTTGGCTTTCTCCTGATCTGGACGCTCAGCCTCCTCATCTGACGCTGCGCGGACAACTTGGCGCTCAGAGAGAAGCTTAGCAGCACCTCCAACTTTGGGTGGATTGAAGAGATTATTGATGATTCTTGGCCCATAGAACTTATGCTTGGCCACGGTGACTCCTGCTGAAGAGGTGCACTCTGCTCGAAAGAGTAGATCACTTAAAACTAGACCATAAGGTCTGTTTGAAGTGCGTAAACTGTCTCTGAACCTGCTGAATATATAGGCGCTCCAGTTGATCTTTATCTTGAGTAGGATGGCAGTCATCATCTGGAACTGGGTTGGGTTGATTTTGTCGAAGGTTCCCACTCTGCATTCGATGTTTTTACTGCAGAAATCAGCCAAGACTCGATACCTGTTCACTATATCCTTCTTCTCGAAGTACGGTTTGTATGGAACATCATCGTAAGCGCTAATCTGAGTCCAGACTTCTTGAATTTGTTCTTCAGTGATAGTGTCTAAAGTGGCTCCAGCATTAGGTAGAGAGAAATTCTGGGCAATGGAGGCCGCAGAGAGAGTGAACGTCTTTGATTCCTTCTTGGAGACAGGAAACAAACACGTGATGGAAGTCTCATCGTCAGACAGTCGAGCATTTCTCCAGAAAAATTCTAGTTCTTCAGGAAACATATATGAGTATTTCGTGAGAAATTTCTGAAGCCCAGCCTCTGCTACAGAATCCATTATTTCCGTTAAATCAATTTGGGGGTTTTCATAGAGAAACTTCCAATCAACTATAAGGCCTTCAGTGATCTTGACAATAACTTCAGAGGTTCCAGTAGTAGCTTTCTTGGGTGCCATGAGTGAGCAGTAGACAGAGATTACGAAGGAAAATTTTTCGTTTTTGAAAAGGAGAGAGACTTGTTTTTTTTGCACGAATGGAATAGAGTATAAGAGTGTTTGTGTTCTGCAGAAACTTCAATTTGAATGTTCGGTGTGTTTGAAGTTTGAGATGTTGACACGTGGAGGAGTATAAATCTCAGCCATTAAAATATAACTGTGGACGTGAATTTAGATTAAACAGGCACGGTTTCTTTTAGTAACTGCCACATATACTATTTTGAAGTCCGTTTAAAAGTTTAAAACAGAGACTGAGAGTGATGCGTGTGCCCATGAAAAGCGGATACGTTCTTTATGAAAACTGTTCGGGAATCATAATTTTGAACACTATTTAAATGCCCGCCAAAAATTTGTTAAAGCGTCCGGACTTAGTCAGAATGACGCTTGAAACAATTGAGTGTTATGTGGACGCTTGAAAATCTTGGGAGTCTCTTTCAAGTAGTAGGTTGTGCTTTAGCGGTCATTGTAACATATAGAATTATTCCTTTCAGGGTGTATATGAGGACACAGTTTCCCAGTACTTATCATTAGGTCTCGGTAGTAGTGTTTTACTTTTGGTTTAAAATATTCAGCGCCGGTTGTACTCGTCTAAGATACATGGTAATTGTACTGACGCGTGTACATGTGCTGAACCATCTTTGAAAAACGTGATGAGTACCCATGGGTTTTCTTGAGCAAAGGGTGAGGAATGTCAAGTCAGCATTAATTGCATTGATTGACTAATCCACTTTCTCGTTTTGGCGTAGGGTAATGTACGCTTGCTTTTAAAAGGATCTTTTTACTAACTGCTTTAGCCGGGAATAAAGCTAAGCGTTTAGTTTACTTTGAAGGAAGTGCAGACGCTAAGGCAGATTTGTGTAATAAGCGTCAAAACGGTTTTAAGTGTATGATGCTAAGTGCGTATGACCGATGCAAGGGAAAACATTTTTGGTCATATTCACTTAGGTATAGTTTGCTCTTTGAAGGTTCCCCCTATGTAGGTTCCCCATAAATTTCATAACATACATTGAATTCCCCCTAAATTTCATGCCTAACAAAAGTATGATGTTTCGAATGATTAAGCATTTAGATCAATCATACCTAGTTCACTTCTTAAAGTGAGAAAACGTTGTTCGTTAAGCGCTTTGGTGAAGATATCTGCCAGTTGCTTTTCTGTATTAATGAAGTGCATGGAGATATCTTTCTTTTGAACATGGTCACGTAGAAAGTGATAGCGAATGTCAATGTGTTTGGTTCTAGAGTGAAGAACTGGATTTTGAGTCATTGCTAAGGCGCTTTGATTGTCACAATGGATAGGAGTTGGATCTAGGATTATTCCATAATCTCTAAGTTGTTGCCTCATCCAAAGGATCTGTGCACAACAGCTTCCAGCGGCTACATACTCAGCCTCAGCGGTGGAAGTAGCGATGGACTGTTGCTTCTTACTATGCCATGAAATTAGTCTATCACCTAGAAATTGACATGTTCCACTAGTACTTTTTCTATCTATTTTGCATCCTGCAAAATCTGCATCTGAATAACCGATTAGTTCAAAAGGAGAATCCCTAGGATACCATAAGCCCACATTTTGTGTGCCTTTTAGGTACTTAAGGATTCTTTTAGCAGCAATTAAGTGTGATTCTCTAGGATCAGCTTGAAATCGTGCACACATGCATACTGAGAACATAATATCGGGTCTACTAGCTGTAAGATAAAGAAGTGATCCAATAATACCTCTATAGTTAGTGATATCAATTTTCTTTCCATTATCGTCTCTATCTAGCTTAAGCGTCTGGCTCATTGGAATTTTTGAAGGTGATGCATTTTCCATACCAAATTTCTTGATCATATCTCTAGTATATTTAGTTTGATTTATGAATATGCCATTAGGGAGTTGTTTAACTTGTAATCCTAGGAAGAAAGTTAATTCACCCATCATGCTCATTTCAAATTGATCTTGCATCATTTTCGAAAATTTCTCACATAGACGCTTATTGGTAGATCCAAATATAATATCATCAACATAAATTTGAACTAGGAGAATATCTTCATTATGGGTAATTTTGAATAACGTTGTGTCAACGCTGCCTTCTGAAAAGCCTTTACCTATAAGGAAGATAGAGAGAGTGTCATACCATGCTCGTGGTGCTTGTTTAAGACCATAGAGTGCCTTGTCCAGTTTGTAAACCATGCTTTTCCCATGGTTGTTGATGAATCCTGGTGGTTGCTCCACATATACTTCTTCTTGGAGTTTACCATCCAGAAATGCACTCTTTACGTCCATTTGATACACTGTAAATTTGTTAAATGCTGCAAACGCTAGAAACATGCGGATTGCTTCAAGTCGGGCAACTGGAGCGTATGTTTCATCAAAGTCGATGCCCTCTTCTTGACAGTATCCCTGAGCTACGAGTCTGGCTTTGTTTCTAATCACAATTCCATTCTCATCCATTTTGTTTCTATAGACCCATCTAGTTCCAATGACCCCTTGGTGGGTTGGTCTTGGTACTAGCGTCCATACCTTATTTCTTTCAAATTGGTTTAGCTCTTCTTGCATGGCTTCTATCCAACTTGGATCGTTAAGCGCTTCATCCACTTTCTTTGGTTCCATTTGAGATAGGAAGCTTGCAAACATGGCCTCATTTATTGTAGCGGCTCTCGTTCTAACGGGTGCTCCAATATCTCCAATAATTAGTTCTGGTGGATGGTCTCTGAGCCATTTTCTGTCTGGTTGGAACGAGTTAAGAGATTGATCTAACGTTTGATTAAACTGTGTAGGCGCTTGACCAATTCCTTGCGTAGGCGCTTCAGTGTTTGTAGATTGAATTTGCTCTTGATGAACATACCCTTCATGATCATCAGCGTTTCTTGCAATGTCATCGTTGATGTCTTTACGAGTAGTCTTAGGATTAGGTATAATGATTTCATTATCTTCATCAATATCACTATCATCACACAGATTGATTTGTGACGCTTGTTGAGATAAATCTTCAATTCCTGCATCATTAATATTAACCTTACTCGGTTCTTGGTTAGCATCATCAAACACAACATGAATGGATTCTTCAACCTTCGATTTGATCTTATTTAAGATGCGAAAGCTCTTTCCATTTTTGGCGTATCCTAGAAAGATTCCTTCATCTGCTTTAGGATCAAATGTCTTTAGGCTTTGAGAACCATTGTTATGAATGAAACATTTTGAGCCAAATACATGAAAGTATGAAACATTCGGCTTACGTCCCTTCCATAACTCATATGGAGTCTTTTCATGTTGCTTGTTGATCATACACCGGTTCTGAGTGTAGCAAGCAGTGTTAATAGCTTCGGCCCACAACCTTTGAGGCAGCTTAGATTCGGCTAACATAGTCCTAGCGGCTTCTTTAAGCGTTCTGTTCCGCCGTTCAGCAACTCCATTTTGTTGAGGTGTTCTAGGTGCTGAATACTCATGAAGTATTCCAAAGTCTTTACAAAATTTCTCAACAATATGGTTAGTAAATTCAGTTCCTCTATCACTTCTAATTCTTGTTACTTTTAGATCTTTTGAGTTTTGTAGTTGACGAATTAGAGAGGTGAGCTTGGCACTAGTTTCATCTTTAGATGCTAGAAATTCTACCCATGTATAGCGTGAAAAATCATCAACTATTACTAGTGAATACTTTTTACCACTAACGCTC
Organism: Buddleja alternifolia; assembly: GCA_019426215.1. Classification (NCBI taxonomy): domain Eukaryota; kingdom Viridiplantae; phylum Streptophyta; class Magnoliopsida; order Lamiales; family Scrophulariaceae; genus Buddleja; species Buddleja alternifolia. The sequence continues at coordinate 7,350,785 of CM033400.1, forward strand.
ATGATTTGAATAGGACCAAACAAATCTAAATGTAGTAATTCAAGTATTCGAGAGGTCGATAGATGAAGCTTCTTCTTAAAGGATGATTTAACTTGTTTACCCATTTGACAAGCATCACATAAGCGATCTTTATTAAAGGAACCTTTAGGTAATCCCTCTATGAGATTTAGAGATATTAATTGAGAGATTGTTTTGAAATTGAGGTGATTCATTTTTCTGTGCCATAACCAACCTAATTCGTTTTGATTCTTAGCTACGAAGCATGTAGGGTTGTTATCTAATGTTGAATCCCAATCTACTAAGTATACATTGTTTGTTCTTCTTCCTTTTAATTTGGTAGATCCTGTCTTAACATCGATTATCTCGCACAAGTCACTAGAAAATTTAATTTCAAAGCCTTTATCACAAAATTGACTTATGCTTAGGAGATTATGTTTAAGACCCTCGACATAGTATACATCATTGATCATGATGTTCCCCCTATGCATGATACCTATACCTTTAGTTTTACCTTTAGAATTATCACCGAATATAACTTGAGGACCATTGGTTGCACGATAGTTGATCAAGAGGTCCTTTGATCCAGTCATGTGTCTCGATGATCCACTATCTATGTACCATACTGAAGCGTCGGTGTTGGCTCTAGGTACCTGCATTCAAAAGGGCAGATCTAATTTCCTTTAGGTACCCATTTTGTTTGGGTCCTTCTTTGTTAGTGACGTGAATTAGATTTTTCGGAACCCATATTTGCCTTATCTTCACTACGGGAGAAAGATTGGCCTTCTTGGGTTCGTTTTGAGTTGCATACCTTTTCTAGATGTATAGAAATATCCTTGATTATAGTGATAATCATAATCGTATTCACAATTATCATAGTGTTGATAATATGAACTGGATTGTTTTGGATATGGACGTTTGATTCTGTTTGGTACTGGCTTAGGATGCACTTTTGGTGCGGGACGCTTAACGTTTGATTCACTGGCAGAAAATATCTCCTTAGCTTTTTGAGCGTTTGGATATATTTTCTTTTGTGAGACGTTCACTTTGGTCTTTCCTTTGCCTGAGTCAATGTTGACTTTATCATTAACTTTTGTACCAGTATTTGTTGATTCATTCAGCGTTTGTCTGATTGAACTTTCTTCAACAAAGATTACACCTTTTCCTTTGTTGATTGTTGTAACATTGGACGCTTTGGCTTTATAACTGATTTTATCAAAACCTAGACCGGTCTTTTCACCAAATGCCCTGGTTACTTTAGTCACATTATCTAGCGTTCTAGACGCTTTTGATAATGAGAGATAAGCTGCTCTGATTTGGCAAGTTTAGCGACCATTTCAGCTTCTCTTTTGACTATTATATCAAGATCACCTTTTAGCTGAGTAATTTCACTCTCGAGTGATTGGTTTTTCTCAATGCACTGTTGCTGAATTTGCAACTCTGCTTTGAGCGTTAGTTATCACTTCTGAGTGCTGAAATAATACGATGGTGATTTTGGAATAATTGGGTGGCATCTTGACAATCTGTATAATATTCTTTTACTTTGTCAAGTAATTCATCATAAGAGAGAGGATGATACAGATCAGTGGTTACCTCAGATGGTACGTCGTTAGATGCTTCATTTTCTCTTGCCATGAGACAAATGAATGCTGAGTCCTTTGATGGTTCATCATCGCTGCTTTCATCTGATGATTCCAAGTCCTCTTCAGGCGTATAGAGAGGTTCTGATTCTGCTAGCAAGCCTTGTTGTCTCAGGTTGCTCCTGAATTGGTTTCTATCCGTGTGATCTTGCTTTGTAGGTTTAGACACATTTGGATATGGGCAATTAACTTGGAAATGCCCTGGTCTCCTGCAGTTGTAACAAAGATTGGTCTTCATCTTTTGTTCGTTTGTTAATCTTGTGGATCGTTGGTTTAACGCTGCAGGCGCTGAGAGATCTTGCTGAGAAGGAGTTTGATATTGAATTGGCGCTAGGGAGGAGGACGCAGGATAGTGAGGCGTTTGATATTGTGGTTGTATTTGAGGAAGCGCTTGATATGAACTTTGTCCTGGGTGCTTAGGACTGTTTCCCTTCTTTTCATATTTCAGGAATTTCCTGAATCTATTTAGAAGCGCCAGTTCTTCTTCCTCACTTATGTCCGAACCTTTTTCTTTGATAGGTTTTCCTTTGATTGATGCCATTAGCGCTCCAGATTCGATTACTGGATTACTTACTGCATCACTGGCCGAATTCAGCTCAAACTCAACGCTTTGAGTTCTGAAAAAGCATCTTCTGGAGTTAGGCTGTCCAGATTGTTTGATTCTCTCATTGCAGTTGTTTTCATCAGGAATTTGCTTGGAAGACTTCTAAAGATTTTGACCACTGTTTCTCGATTTTGTAGCTCCATACCCAGAGATGTTAGTTCAGTGACAAGGGCTGTAAACCTCATGTCTAATTGCTCTAGCGTCTCATTAGGTAGCATCTTGAAGCCGTTGAATTTTTCTTTGGCAATTGATAATTTGTTTTCCTTTATTTGTGCTGAGCCCCCACAAATAGTAGCCAACTTATCCCAAATTTCTTTAGTTGTATTGCATGATTTGACTTTGTTGAATAAGTTGTCATTGTCACCAATGGCTGTGTATAATGCATTCCGACCGACATTGTCCAGATTGGCTCGTCGACGCTCATCGGTGGACCATTCTTGTTTGGGCTTCTCCACATACCCGTCAGGTGTTTCTCCTGTGGCTTCGGGCGCTCTGGTGATAACTTTGTATATTTTGATTGGCCCATCTGAAATGATATCGCACATTTCATCATCACATGAACACAAATAAGTAAACGCTTTGACCTTCCAAGAGTCATAATTTGACTCGGTCAACTTGGGAACTTTAGAAAATGCCATGAAGAATTTTAAAGTAATTTTGAAGCGACTATATTAAAAAGATGGATCTGAACAAGCAGTTACGCTTGGAAACGCTTAGGTTTCAACTTCAACCGCTCTGATACCACTTGTTGGTCCCAAGTGGTATACGAAAGGGTCTAGAAGGGGGGGGGGTTGAATAGACCCTGAAGTCTTTTTCGACTTCTTAAAAATTCGTATCACTTTGAAGTATTTGAACGCTTGACAAGTTTAAGCGCTGGATGTGGCGCTTGAGAAACGTTAACTTAGACTCGGTGATTTCAACGCTTACCAAAGTAGGGCAGAGTTTAGTCACTAAATCAGGGTTAGCACAGCGGAAATGTTTTTATAGCTTAGCGTTCGTTTTAACCATTAGTCGCTTATTAGTTTTAATGCCTTTCAAGATATAATATGACAGTATAATGTAAGACAATAAAACAGTAAATGACACAAAATATTTGTAAGGTTCACTGGGTGATGTAATCCCAGCTACGTCCTTCTTCTCCTTTTATCAGGGAGGTTTTTCCACTATGATGATTATCGAAGAGTCACACAGAGACTTCTACAAGATAGAGGGAGATTGGATATGATCTTGGAACTCCTTGGTCACACAGATTTCAGCTCCACTAAAGATCTTCTATTCCCTTTTTTCACTCAGAAATGGTGCAAGTTACTTTTGATCTCGGAACTCCTTGGTCACACAGATTTCAGCTCCAATAGAGATCAACTTCAACAAGCTTCTTTTACACAAAAATACTGCTTGCAAGTCAACCAGCTTTCTCACTCAGATGAAAGGTGTTGATGGTTTTGGTCACGGGTTTGTTTGTTTTTGGAAAGTTCAAACAACTTGAGGATATCTCAATGGTAGTATATGTTCTTCTTAAAAAGAGATTTGAGATATGGGTGACTGTCTCTAGAATATTTGTGAAAAGCTTATATGAATATTTGGCTATGATTTTTAGTAAGCTTTTCTTTCAACAAGGTAGGTATTTTTGTGTGTGTCACTTTTTCATCTTTTTACTTGTTTGTTGAAAGAGCTATTTATAAGGTATTGGTGGTTTTTGTCCGTTTGACTCGGTTGGAGTCTCGTTTCCCCAAACATTCCTTGAGTTCAGACATTTCTAACTTTGGGTATATTTAATTGGTTGGGCATGGTCTTGGTTTCATAAACTGACAGTCTAGGTCAAAGATATGGCTTGCCCATAAGTTATAGTGCTTATATTTTAATAGCACTTATCCGACTTTTAATGCATCTTGTTTATTTCCGTTGGAAATAATTCGTCCGTTTGATTCATGCATTTTTTAAGTCTTTGGATGGTTTTGGGTCTAAATTCTTTTCAGGTTACGTTCTTTGTAGGTTGTGTTGGTTTAACCTTTTTTGGACGCTTGCTGAAGAGAATAGTTATTCTCGTGTATCAGACGCTTGGACTGATCCTGACTTTCTTTTCTTTATTTCAGACGCTTACTCTTCAATCTTGTCTTGATGGTCTCACTGAAATTCCGTCATTTCACTTGATGTTGAGTATTCGGCCTGAGTTATCCATTCGTAGTTTGAGCACTGGGATAATCCCTAAAGCGTTTGACGGACGCTTCAAGATATCTTTATCCATTGTAGCTTTAGACGCTTGATCTTCACCTTCATCACTTGGTAGACTCACCCAGAATTTTCCTAAGTGTTTTAGTGTCACATACTTAGTCTAAGGAATTCTACAAAGATAAATACTATAAGCCTAAGATAAATAAGCTTTCAGGTACTTATACATAACATTCTATGAAAGCTTTCACACTTTTCGGAGTCTAACAGAAAGTCCTATTTGTCATCATCAAAACATCTAATATGAAATTCCTAACC